>CM035418.1:93615049-93622549 GCA_020310875.1 Ceratopteris richardii
GAGAGAGAGAGAGAGAGAGAGAGAGAGAGAGAGAGAGAGAGAGAGAGAGAGAGAGAGAGAGAGAGAGAGAGAGAGAGAGAGAGAGAGAGAGAGAGAGAGAGAGAGAGAGAGAGGAAGAGAGAGAGAGAGAGAGAGAGAGAGAGAGAGAGAGAGAGAGAGAGAGAGAGAGAGAGAGAGAGAGAGAGAGAGAGAGAGAGAGAGAGAGAGAGAGAGAGAGAGAGAGAGAGAGAGAGAGACTCACCATGCCTAAACGAAAGCAAAATTGTTGGAAGTACGTGTCTAGCCAAGCGAAGTTTGGATCAGGTGGGAGTGAGAGATGGACATGTAACCTATGTGGTTACAAAGGGGGTGGTGGGGAAGATCGTATCAAAGCCCACCTTTCCAAATTTAGTGGCTTTGGCATTGAAGCATGCAAGCAGCCTATGCAAGCTGACATCAAGGATGAGCTCCTTGAGTGGGTAGCTCAAAGGGAAACCAAAAAGTATCCACAGAGCTCTCAGTCCACCTCAACCTCTATTAGCTCCTGTGATCATCCTCCACACGATGCTCCCGCACATCAGACTCATAGGGGATCCTCTAGTGGAGGGAATGATGAGCATGGACATGATACCATCGATCTTGAGGGTGACACTCAGCCACCGGTGAAGGAAGCTAGAGGATCACTTTCTTTGGCATCCGTACGTGCAGGTTTTCAGAGGCGGCAGGAGCTTGAGGCAAACAAGGTATAATGAAGCTTTTCATACAGTGTGGCCTCTCTTTTAATGTTGCACGCACACCCGCATGGAAGGAAGCCATGGAGTTAGTGAGCACATTGGGATATCGATGGAGCGGTCCTTCATATGAGGAGTTGAGGACTAGGGAGCTACGCAAAACAAAGGATATAGTGGAGAAGCAGTTAGAGCCCATGATGGGCACATGGGAGAAGTATGGATGCACTATTATGTGCGATGGATGGACAGACATCAGGAAAAGGAATGTATATAACATACTAGTGCATTGTTGCAAAGGCACTATGTTCCTTCGCGCCATCGATGCATCACAGGCTTGACTTACAGTGACAGGTAATGTATAGGTGAAATTTCAAGTTTTAATTTTAAGATATGCATTTGAATTTTGCATATGCTATATATATGTATTATGTACATAGTATGTACATGGCTGATTTGGTGTAATTTTTGTGCCACAGGTGAGTTTATATATGGTCATATCTGCCAGGCTATTTTGGATGTCGGCACAAAAGAATGTTGTGCAGGTCATTACCAACAATGGAAGTAATTGTGTGGCCATGGGTAGATTGTTAGAGGCAGAGTTTCCCTCCATTGTGTGGACCCCATGTGCCGCACATAGCATTGATCTTTTGATAGAGGATCTTGGAAAGATCCCTTGGATTCATTCTATTTTTTCCACCCACCATAAGGTGGTCTCTTTGTTCACAAAGAGACCAAAACTATTAGCTATTTTCAGATCATACAGTGAGTTGGATATCCTAAAGCATGCGAAGACCAGATTTGCTTACATATGCATAGTGATGGAGAGACTACTTCAGGTGCGACATGCTTTGATGCAAATAGCTGTATCTATAGAGTGGACTGCCTGGGATGGACACACTACCCCGAGAGCAAATTTTGTACGGATTACATGCTTGTCAGATTCATTTTGGAGGGATATAGAGGCACTTGTGCGTGCCATACATCCATTATATTCTGTTCTTCGCATCGTTGATATGGAGGGGAGTACATTGGGACTTGTCTATGAGTTCATGGATCGAATTGGTGAGTCCCTTTCACGTTGCCCACATTTGACATTGGACAGGTATTTATTAAGTTATTACTTATTACTTTGAATTTTTGACACTTAAAATTCTTATTATCTTAAAAATTAGTCTCTAAAATTTTATAATTTCTTTGTTTATAGGATTGAGAAGCTTAAGGCTGTGTGGAGGGATCGATGGGATTGGTTTCATCGCCCGAATGGGATGGCACACTTATTGCATCCCTTATGGAGATCTCGCAAGCCATCGTGGATGAGGAGATCTTGAATGCATGGAACATATATGTATATAGGCTTTATCCAGCTGATGTAGAGTTGCGACTTCAGTTGGAGAGACAACTCTTGGTATTCCAAAATGGTGGTGACCATTTTGGAAAGGATACGGCTTGTTTGAGATCTTCTCAGTTGCGGCCAATATCATGGTGGGAGATGTATGGTGCTAGTGCTCCTCAGTTGGTAAGTACTAAGTCAAAAGTCTTTAGCGTACTGTGTGACATGTGCTAAATATGTATTATAATTTATGTATTAATTATTTTTTGAATTATCTTGTAATGCAGAGAGAGTTAGCTATTCGTATCCTTTCACAGGACTGCAACGTAAGTCCTTGTGAAAGGAATTGGAGCACATGGGCCCTCTTCCATACAAAGAAGAGGAACAGATTATCTACAGCGCAGTTGGAGCGGCTAGTTTATTCTAGTTTATTGCCGCTGCAACTTGCGTCTCTTGGAGAGCGGCGAACATACAGAAGATGTGAGGGAGGTCAACGTGGACACAGTAGATATAGAGAAAGTGAGAGATATTCCAGATATTCCTCCAGAGGATTTGGACTTATATACTATGCTGTACCGTGAGTTGACCTTACCTCAGCATGATACCAGATCATCTCGGAGACGCAGAGGACCTAGCGGTAGTGGTGATGCATCCACTAGTAGCCGACCACATACCACTACTACTAGGGATGATGATGATGATGAGAGTGATGATTTGTCATCTGACACCATTTTGATTATTGACATTTGAGACTTTGACATTTCATGTTTGACATTTGATATTTCATGATATGTATTTACTATTGTGATGACAGTGGACACTTATCACGACTCACTTGTGACTTTATATTTATCATTTGCCACTTATGATTTATGCCATGCGTCATGACTCATATGATTTATGATTTATCATTTGTCATAGTGATCTCTATGTTTTTATTTTGATGTATGAACGATGATATGATCATGTGACATGTATGGTGCCAGGTGTTATCATTTATGTTATGAATCATGATGTTTATTGTAATTTGTTAAAAGTTAGAAGTTAGAACTTAGAAACGAGAAACTAGAAACTTGAAAGTTAGGTGTTAAATGTTATGATCATTATGTTGTTAGAATCTAAAATCTAGATGATGATGTTATGATTGTATTTGATATAATGATGAGGTATTTGATATAATTGTATTTGATATAATCTTAAGTCTGTGTGGTTGGTTATGATATAATCACGAGTCACGACCAACTTTCAAGTTAGATTGATAATCTCTATTATTTATGATATATCTTATATTGTAATAAGTATTTTATGGTATATATAGTCATATCCCACCTTATTACATATCATAGGACCCAAAATACGTGGAAAATACATATATACATTTTGAAAAATAAATAACTTTATCGCAACTCCTAGGTCCATACGTTGCCCTCGTTGCTAACCCGTTGCTGTTGCCATTGCTAAAACGTTGCTTTCCACTATGATATACATATACATATACATATACATACACATATACATACACATATACATACACATATACATACACATATACATACACATATACATACACATATACATACACATACACATATACATACACATATACATACACATATACATACACATATACATACACATACACATATACATATACATATACATATACATATACATATACATATACATATATATATACACACACACATACATAATACATACATACATACCATAGTACCCAGAAACGCCGTTTCTGGGCCCCCGAAATGGAACAGGCGTTTCCGGAAAACAGCCCGGCCCGGAAATGCCGTTTTTGGGCCCCTTTTTTCCAATTTTTTTCCTTTTTTTTTGGAAATGGTTCATTCAAAGCCTTATTCCAAGTGTTTTTGAAGGTGAGAGAGAGAGAGAGAGAGAGAGAGAGAGAGAGAGAGAGAGAGAGAGAGAGAGAGAGAGAGAGAGAGAGAGAGAGAGAGAGAGAGAGAGAGAGAGAGAGAGAGAGAGAGAGAGAGAGAAAATGAAAATGAAATGAAATGATATATTTACGTCTTCAGAAGGCCAAAATGACCTATGAGACCAAAAGTTACAAAACTGGTGAATCTGATACAAAATCTGAGTACCAAAGGAAGTGGTATTGAAAATGAAAGATGTAAAAATAGCTTGGAAAAGGCTAACACCAAGACTAATACAACAAAGGGCTGATACATAGGAGGGATGTGCTGATATACAAGGCTAGAGATCTATCCTAATCTGCACTGTGGGCATCTGAAAAGTACAGCTCGAATCCTCCGCTGTAGTCTCCGTCGATACTGTGTAGCACCTCTCACTCTCGGTCCTCTAGATCTCCCTAGCTCCACTGCTCTGTACTAGATGCTCTACTGACTGCTCCTCTAGCTGCCCAGTGTCTGGTGTAAAGAAATCCGTAATCTGTCTCTGGGACTGTCTCCCTCGAGCTCTCCTCAGTAGAGTGTCTCTATGTCTGTGTACCTCTAGTAGATATAATCCAAGACATCTCTGATCCTCAAAACTCATGACTCTAGATAGAGGCCCAAAACCCTCTCTGAATAGACAATGAAAACGGCCCCGTATCTCATAGTATACCGTGCAATGACATATGTAATGTAGCTCTATCTCTGGCTCTAGGTGACATAGACGGCATATCCTGCTATCTGCAGGTACCCCTCTGATTCTGCCAGTCTCAATCTCAAGCTGATGTGAGGATGTGCGCAACTGGCCAATGGCACAATGCAAGGCATGGGAAAGGTGTGTATCCATATAGCTAGGTCGAGTCACAAACCCATCCGTTGTGAGGTGTAGAAGATGCTCTCTATAGAAAGCCATCTTCGTACCCAACTCCTGTGTAGGCTCAATCCATGTCCTCGTGGTGTCCATATGGATCAGATCCTGACGAATGAGTCTAGTAATCTCCACCCATGTCAGGTACATCAGGGGTGTCTGTAAAGAGTACTGGAAAGGAGGCAACCTGTCCATGGTAAAACCATGTGTCTGAAACCATGATGTCATCTGTGCAAACCAGCATGATGTATCCCCCTGCAGGGCTAGCTATCTGGATGACTCGAGGGCTAGCCTTGTATATCTATCTCTGGTAGTGTCCCACAAGCTGTGTACAAAGGAGACTTCTCTAGTGAGTGCCTCAATCTCAATAGGGGAAGCAGCTAGCTCCGCTCGAATGATATCATGTGGTACGGAGGCCTTGGCTCTAATCAGCCTAGAGATCATAGATACCAAGGGCCTCTCCATGACTTTCCACCCATCTTGACCTATAGAAGGTCCCCAAACCTGTACCCCATATAGCATAGTAGAGGCAGCCAAAGTATCAAAGAGCCATAACTTTGTCCTGGGTTCCTGAAACTGAACTTGCGAGCATATCCTCTCCAATCCTCCCAAAGCTGAAGATGCTCTAGTCAGTCTAGTCTCTGCTTCTCTCCTCAAGGAAAATCTCGGTCTAGTGAATACTACCCCCAAATATGTGTATGCATCTGTATACTCCACAACCTCCTGCCCATATTTGAAAATAGGTGTCCTGATCCACTGCGGTGTGGTGTTAAACACCATAACCTTGGTTTTACCAAGGTTTACAGACAGACCACTATCCTCTGCAAAGCTGTGTAGAGCATCCAAGTGTCGTTGCATACCCTTCGGTGAGTCAGCAAGTGTCGTTGCATACCCTTCGGTGAGTCAGATATCAAAACAATATCATCAGCATATAACAACAATGGGATCCACGTCCCTGCCAACTTGGCCCCTCTATCACCCTCTCTGTCAATGTAATCAGACACCTCATCAACATACATACCAAATAGAGTAGGAGACAGTGGGCAGCCCTGTTTCACTCCAATAGTAGAGTGAACTAAATCAGATACCCCTTCTGGGGTGCAAACTCGTCCCACCACTGATCTGTACAAAGCCATAATTCCCCACATCAACTCTATGGGTACCCCCATCTCTTGTAGTTTGTGCATCAATCGAGCTCTCGGCACCATATCAAATGCTTTGCGGAAATCCACAAAGCTACAGTAAATCCGCTTCCCGTGTGACCTTCCCTCTTCAATGATGGCTCTAAGTGTCAGAATATGATCAAGAGTGGAGAGACCCCTCCTGAAACCTGCCTGACCCTTTGCCCGCATACCCTCACCCTCTCCCCAATCACTCAAGTGATGCTCAAGAATGGATGCATACAACCGTGCCAAAGTGTCTCCAACCATAATAGTGCGGTAGTCTCCCAGCTCTATAGGATCCCCTGCCTTGAAGATAGGCACAATAGTAGACAATCTCCAAGTCTCAGGTAACCCTTCACACATGGCACGATTGAACAACACTGCAAGAACCTGCATCAACATATCCCTAGCATGAATAAAATGCTCCGCCACTAGACCATCATGGTCATATGCCCTCCCGGTCATATATCCTGTCAATGGCCCTCTGTACCATTCGAGCGGTAAAGAAAGTGCTCGTGGCTGGGCACCACGGCTCTGCAGGGCCAGAAGGGTTTCCTGTCCAGGAACCAGGTTCCTGTCCAGGAACCAGGTTCCTGTCCAGGAACCATATATAGCGATGTCGCATACTGACCCTATACATTAGGTGAAGTAATCGCTAGGGAGTGGAGTGCTCATGAAAAAGTCGCCATGCCTCTCTTGAGTCCCTTCTCAAGAACATCTGATATAAATCTTGCTCCAACTGAGCCAGGTAAGCCCGCTTCTTCCGTCTCACAAGGTGACGGAAAGCAATCTGAGACTTTCTGTAAGTGATAACTCCTAGCAGAAGATCTCTATGAAATTGGGCTCTCATCTCTCTGCATTCCTCATCATAACAACTATTCTGGGGCATGCTCCCATACTGTCGCCTCCGAACCGGCCGAGTGTGTGGATATGCCACTGATGCGGCACTATGCAATGTCTCCGTCAGTAGAGTGGTGCACTCCTCCAATGAGAGACCTGGACCAACTGTGCGTAGACGGTCCCAGATCTCCTTTGTATAAACGGAATCGGTCTCTGGTGTAAACGTGTAACGGGTATGTGACCTGCCTACTGATGTCTGGGCTGTACTATACTGAAAAGAGACTGATAGTGTCAAAAGAGAATGATCCACTGCCACACCACTGGTTTAGCTCCCACCCTGAAATCCTGATTGCAGGGGATGAAGTCGGCTTTGTCATGATATAGTCCACTGTACTGGCTCCATGTCTATGTGGAAAGCAAGTGAAACAAGCTGCCCCAGGAAATTGGTGTAGGCCATTAAGCATGGCTAACCCATGCGTAGTCGTCATTTCAATGAGATATCTCTCATACTCTGTCTGCTCTCTATCATGCGAGCATCTGTCGAGCCCAAACTCACCCACATCCATCTCTCTAAGCATCTCATCTGAAGTGTCGTAGAAGACTGTCTCTGAGTTGCCCGTTCGGGCATTGAAGTCCCCTAGGAGAATGATATCACCATCCCTAGAGA
>CM035418.1:93639127-93979127 GCA_020310875.1 Ceratopteris richardii
ATGGGCATTCAGTTAGGGATAGGAGAAAATTTGTGCCCTTCCATTACCCAACTGCGCTTAATCATGCTCATTATCTTTCAGTTTCAATCACATCGGTCAAGTCTGGTATGTTGAATTGCATATACTTGACCCATGGTCTATATAGATTTGTGAATCAGGTCATGGTAATCAGCAGCAGTGGAGTGGGTTGGTAATCGCTATTACATTCATTATAGCCATGCTCATGAAGGCTTGCAGGGACAGGAAGACCAGAGCATTTGACAGGGGAACTTGTTTGTGCATATCGAGTCATGCTGTGGATGTTAAGCAGATGGATCAAGTTGCCAAGACATTAAGTGGATCTCTCATGGTGGATTACATAACAAGTCATGTTGTAGATGTTATGATGTTGGATCAAGGCATGAAGTCATGAACTCGATCTCTCATGGTGGATTTAATGCTTGGATTTTAATGTGCTTTGGACTGTGAGCAACAGGAGGTTGATGGCCATACTTTACTTTTCATGCAGGTTTGTATGTTGATGTATTCATCATGAAAAAAATAGCTGTGCTGGAGTGATGTGCGATTGGCAAATTGTGTAGCAGTGATTATTGGTATCTGTGGCATTAATCCATCCCAGTGTTGATTCGGTGCTACGTGCCTTTTGTATGTGTACCGGTCAGTGCAGTGCACCTCTTATGTTTACTAGTTGGTGTGGTGCTCCTCTTATGGTGCATCCTATGTGTATGAGTTGGTTCAGCCTTTCACCCATTAAGCATCCATTGTATTTCCGAGTACTTGAAGCTTTGCATTTGTTGAGCACATTTGACTGCTCTATTCAACCTTGCAAGTTGCACCCATTGAAGCATCCACCCATTGTACATTTTCAAGTACAATATCCAGCATTGCACCCATTGAGCATTTCAAGTGACTTATTCAGCTTGCATGTTGAGACTTGTGCATTAAAGCTTAGCTTAAATGCTCGCAAGTGTAATGGTTGCATTTTTTATGTCATTGTTTAATACTCAGAAGTGAAAGGTTCAAGATCGTTATGTCATTGAGAGTATTGCCTCTTGAGCCGTACTACATACTACATAGCCATAGTGTGGAGGCTGTAGTTGAGGCTTGAGCGAACATTTTAATATTGTAATCCGTCAGCAATTTTTCATCATTCCTCGAATGCCATCCACATTGTGGGATTTGCAAGTCACTCCTCGTCGGCTAATTAAAGTAGCTTAATTTTAGGAATGCAGAAGTGGATAAGCAAACATTGTATGAAAACTTTTTGTCCTACCACTCATAGGTTTCCTATTGGGCATTGATGCTCGTGATGTGTGTGCTCACGGGGTGTGTGTGTTGTGGCTGTGTGTGCACTGTGGGGTGCTTGTATGATTCATTCTTAGTTCTATACCCACTATTGGGCATTGATGACGTTAGTTTGGGTATCATAGTAATGAGTTGATACTATGTATAATGGAGCTGAACTGCTATAAAGTCTTGTGGTTGACTACCATGACTTATAGTTGCACTTTCATTTGAGGGTGAATTTGGGGTGTGTCTAGATTCATTTTGGTATATATGAGTGTGTATTAAAGGACGTGCAATTTTCACTTGTGGATTCTTCATCCGAGTTGCATGCAACCCATTGATAGCTGTGTATACCCTACCCTATCAATCATGCATTTTTTGTTGGAAACAATGTCAGTATCGAGCTCCGAACCCTAATTTCAGCCATCAAAGTTGGTCAAATTTTATTATTACATATTCTTGAAGTATTTAATGTGAGCTATCTAACCATATATAATACTTTATGAGCTGACCAGTATAAGGCCCTCAAGAGTCAAATCCTATTTTTGGTCAAACTTCTAAAAAAAGTCAAAATAAGTTATATCAATGGATGTCGGGGATTAAAAGTTGATAAAGCAGGAGATCTAAGGGCCCGTATCACATGTGCCTATTTTAGGTGCTTTTTGGACCGCCACATCAGCAATGAAGGTTCAACAAAAGCTCTTACATAAAAATACTCACCTAAACAGGATTTTCATTGTTGCTTTTTGAAAGAATTTACTTGGGCAGACCATCTATATACAGAGCATGAGTACACACACTTTTCTACATCATATACATCACATATATTCTTGTGCTGCTGTACCAAGCTGATTTGCTGATGTACACCTCTCCTACACACACTCCAAGTGTGTTTTGATGTAAGTAAGATGCTGATTTTTTGTTCAACACCCATCCCCTTGTTGTATAAGAGGTTATTTCCAACCATCTACATCAAGTAGAGAAGTGTTTGCAGCTGTCTACATTAAAGAGGGAGTTGTTATAGCAATACCATGCTGGTCTTGATGCACATGCAACTTATAGATTGATTCCTTTATAATCAGCCTATTCCCATCACTTATACAACACACACACTCATTCCTTAAATCTTTAGGCAAATTTCTCTCAAACTTTGTAACTAGGACCATTCAGATTTCAGTCTATTCATTCATATGTATATACACACATTATAGATAGGTATGTTATCAAGTTCTTATTTTTAAGAGTAATTATTCTACTCGTTTCCTATTGCTTGTCTCTTTCTTTATTGTCTATACTTGCTCACCTACTTTCTTTGGTTCAATTAGTGTATGGTACCCTAGTGTGTGGAAGATCTTGTGAACTTGTGTGGGCCTACCTATTTTCAACACTTGGTATCAGAGCTTATCACACATATACATGTTCCCAGGATGGGAGATTATAGAGATAGACTACAAGAGGATAAACTTGATGGAATGTCTAACTACCCTATGTGGAGTTTTATGATGATGAATCTTTTAGTTTCCAAGGACTTGTGGAATATTGCCAATGGAAAGCATCTCAAGACTAAGACAAGAGAGGATGTTGGTTCTTCTTTTAAAAGACATGATGTTCTACTTTCTGCCTGGCAAAGAGGAAGAAGAAACTCTTTCCTTAGCCACAAGCAAGGACATACAAGATAGTCAACCTATTGAAGAGCAGTCAAGATGGTATTCAAGAGATACTCAAACACTTTCTCTTATTGCAATGGGTATGAATATCACATTATACCTCAAATCGGGTCACACAAAATCTCTTGTCAAGCTTGATTGGAGTTGGAGAAGTGCTATCAAAGAAGAAATCCCACAAGAAAAGCTCACCTCAGGAGGGTCTCAACAAACACACATATGAAGGTTGGTGATTCAGTTCAGTTATATATTTTTAAGTAGAGTTGCCCCAATACACGTACTGCATGGTAAGATACTTCTGGTACAGTACTGTTTGTGAGAGTACTAGATGATTGCTTCATGTACTTTCACATAAGTCAATATGGTTAGGTTATTATTTTGAATTTTGTGCCATTCATATTCGCGAGAGAACGAGCTATCTTGCTGCCTACATTTGCCGAGAACTTTGAGCACTTGAGCACTTAGGAGTCTGCCCAAGAGCACCCTCAGCCTATCCGGTCTTCATCTGCCCGAGAGCACCCTTGTCTTCATATGCTTGCTGTAGCTCGAGAGCTATTAATCCTTCAAGAGTTAAGCCGAAAACTCGAGTTTGCCTTTGAGTCAGCCCGAATGTGCCTTTGAGCCCTCAGCTTGGTCGACTGTCCCATAGCTTATTGGAGTCCATTTGAGCATAAAAGACCCGACCCAAAAGCCACTCTAATCATGCTCAACCTGCTTAAGTATGCCAGTGCCTCTTTGGAGTCTTTTTTGAGCATTAAAAACATTTGCAACATTGACTCTAATCACCCTCTTAGCCTTCAAATTGTGTGCACAATGCACACATTAGTAGCTGGCCCCTTTTGGAAGTTTGAAGTGCATCCATTTCCTTTGATTCTTAGGCTTGAGCTCATTGAAGACTCAACTTTCGAGAGTCAAGAGCTTGGATTTATGCTCCCTTGTAGCCTTCAATTTGTATGCACACACTAGCCTCTTGAGTCATAATGCCTTGTGCTATGTCTATTGTTTGGGATGCACACATAATTAGCCATGCTTTGGCTAGTGGTTCAAGTGCATTTGGATCTGGTACACAGAAATGGATATGCAACTAGTATGCTAGGAATTTTTCCACGACCACAATACAACTTATAAGTCATGTCTCCAATGTAGGAGAAGACATATTTGCATGTGAAAAGGTGCCTTATGAAATTGCAGAGGCTATAAGATGTGAGCATGAACTTGCTCAACAAAGAAAGAAAGCAGGTCGTCATGAGATGGCTGCAATATATATTGACCTTACGGATGAGGTGGGACTTATAGTCTCTCAACATTGTCGTGGGAATCGAGGTGTACATGTGAGGTTTCTATCATATGTGTGAAAAGATGCTAAAAATTGTGATCAAGTCTTTAATCGTTATATGGAAATTCATGATTTTTTAGTGGAAGAAGTATCAATGCACGAGTAGAAGTAACATTTTAGATATAAAGGTCGAAACTGCAATGAGATCACAAGGGATCCATGTTCCAAGTTCAGTACGTCTCTAAGGGTCATCACAAATTATAGAGTCGCTCGAAGCCACATGTGAGGGTTAGCTCTTCAAGCAAGAAATGAAGACTTGTGAATGATGTGTGTGCCACTCTCCTCCCATCTAGTATATGCTCTTGCATCCAAAATAGTAATGCTTTGGAATGGTCTAGTGCTTCCATGTGGTCATCATGCAACACTTATCCCCATTACTATTGAATACCTTAGGATATCCTCGAGATTGGGACCTTGGCTATGGCTGGCCCTAGTTCCACACACACACATGGAGTAGTCTCTGTAGACCAATGTATGATACTCTATCCCCCTTCTAAAGATCATTGTCCTCAATGATCAACGAGGGATAGTATCATGGACAAAGGAAACCATCTTGAACCTCAGAATCCATGTGAATCTTATATCTCATGATTGGCTCAAAATTAGGAGAAACCAATGCTTCCATTGCATCCAAAACATGCCAAAACCTTAAGATCCACTGTTTACTTGCTAAATTCTGACATCCGAAGGTCTTATTCAGATTGCTGACATCATTGATGACATCATAAGCTCACAACCGCCCATGGGAACTGCCCTTGAAATCCTATATAAGGAGGCCTTGTCCACATACATACTCAGTCTTGCCAAAATGTCAAAGGGAGCACTAGATTGTGCTCTCTTATTATAGTAGACAAGATCTCGGAAATATGCTTCTGATTACAAGCATACCCACATAGGAAAAATAGTACATGAATATGTAGCTGATACAAGAAGTCCCACAACCCGGGACTGATAGGTAGCATTTAGGTGAACCAACATCCTAATTCATCCTTCATGAAGGAACCCAAGATTTTCATGCCAGAAAAGTTCGATGGTGATCCCACCAAGTTTCGAGGATTCTTGCAACAAGTCAAATTATACATCCGTATGCAGCCTGATAGATACCCTGATGATGCATCCAAGGTCGTTTTATTGGAACCTTGCTCTATGGTCAAGCATTATCATGGTTCGCCCCAATCTTGGAGAAGGATATGGAAGTACTTCATGACTATAACTCACTGCCACATTTGGAGATGCAGACACGAGTCGAGCAGAAGAAACAAAACTTCGGAAGCTATGTCAAGGTAACCGCCCTACCTCTACCTATGCATCAGAATTTAGGCAGTTGATATATGACCTCACTTGGCACAAAGATTATTTCATAAGCCAATTTAGATGGGGCTTAAGAGATGATGTGAAGGACCTACTCACGATGCCAAAGGTTAAGACATTGAACGAATACATCAACCAAGCTATTCACTGTGATAACCGCCTTTTTGAAAGAAAACAAGAAAAACATGTAGAAAGAAGACCTCACTAATGGAAATCCTTCCAGTCCACTCCTAGAGATGAGTATATGCCCAAACCTATGCAAATAGATGTAACTAGGTTCAAGCCTCTAACACCACAAGAGAAACAAAGAAGGAGGGATAACAAGTTATGCCTCTATTGTGGAAATTCTCGCCATATTGCAGTTAATTATCCCAACAAGAGAACAAACTCCAGAGTTGCAACCACCCTTATGGAGCAGGAAAACGAGGAAATCTAGTTATAAAAGAGACCGTAGAGTCGGACCATGATATAAGAAAGGATCTCATAATTCCAACCACACCCGTAGAAACATGTCTTGCCCTATCAAGTTAATTGTGCCTAAGAAGACCCTTTCCCTTATAGCTCTAGTAGATTCAAGAGCCGCCTCATGTTTCATTGATGAAGGACTGGTTAAGAAACATGGAATTCTAGTACTTTGGAAGAACAAACCAGTAGTAGCTGAAGTAGTAGATGGACGAACTCTAGCATCTGGGAATAGAAGCATGGAAACGACACCACTAAGAGTACATCTTGGTGACCATGATTCCCACATATGTTTCAATGTAATATCGAGTCAAGTAAATATGGTTATCATCTGAATGTTCCAGTTAAAGAAACATAATCCAGAAATCAATTGGGAAAAGAATAAAATCAGTCGTTGAGATATCCAAAAGAACCCGACATATAACGGAGCCAAAGCCTTCATACATGCAATAAGGAAGGAATCGATACATATGATCTATGCCATACCAACTCAAGAGCCCAAGAAAGGTGATTCAATGAAGCTACCCGACCAATACCAAGGTTTTGAAGATAGTTTTGAGAAAAAAAAATGCGGATATGCTCCTCGAGCATAGACCTTATGATTGTGCCATAGAACTTCAAGAGGGAGCACAACCACCCTTTGGGCCAATCTATAGACTATTCCCAGAGGAACTTACAGAATTACATAAGAATATTGATGAGAATCTAGCCAAGAGGTTTATCAAACACTCGAAGTCTCCTACTGGAGCCCTTATCCTATTTGTAAAGAAGAAGGACGGAACTCTTCGAATGTGTGTGGACTATCATGGGTTGAATAAAGTCACAATAAAGAACATATATCCTCTACCACTTATATCAGAGCCCTTGGAACGCCAAGGAAAAGAAAAGTTCTTCACAAAGATTGACCTTCGAGGAGCATACAACCTTGTCAAGATCAGAGAAGGATATGAATGGAAGACAACATTCTGAACAAGGTATGGGCACTTTGATTATGTAGTTATGCCATTTGGTCTCACAAACGCTCTAGCAGTCTTTCAACATATGATGAATGATATCTTTTTAGAGTATTTAGATGATTTTGTGGTAATATATCTCGATGATATCTTGATATTCTCGAAAAATCTAGAAGATCATGAATGTCACATAAAGATAGTCCTAGAGAAACTAAGAGAAAAAGGGTCATATGCAAAATCGGAGAAGTGCTATTTCCATCAGACAGAAGCGGACTTTTTAGGGTACATTGTATCAGAGAAAGGAATCTTTATGGACCCCAAGAAGATCAAGATAATCCTTGATTGGCAATCACCTTCTTGTGTTCGAGATGTACAATGTTTTCTAGGGTTTGCCAATTTTTACAGGATATTCATTAGAGATTATTCCAAGATAGTGACACCTCTTACCAAGCTTACAGAAAACTCAAAATTTTCATGGACAGAAGATGTAGAAAAAGCCTTTCATACCTTGAAATCAGCATTCATTACTGCCCCAATTCTAGTTCATCCTGTTTTCAGCAAACCATTCTTCCTAGAAACAGATGCATCAGACTTTGCCCTAGGGGCCATTCTATCCCAATATGGAGATGATGGATACCTACATCCAATTGCATATCATTCAAGGAAACTTCCCCTCTAGAAATTAATTATGAAATACATGATAAAGAACTTCTTGCAATAGCAAACGCCTTTGATACCTAGCGTCACCATCTAGAGGGAGCAACTCACAAAGTTACTGTGTATACAGATCAAAAGAACTTAAGAGTATTTTATGACCACCCGCATCCTCAATAGAAGGCAATCTCGATGGAGTAACTTTCTATCTAGATTCAATTTTGTCATCATATATCGTCTAGGACGTCAAGAATGTCAGTCAGATGCCCTGTCTAGAATATCTTACCTTGCACCAAAGAAGGGTTAAGAGGCCTTTGATCAATGAGAGATTATATCACTCAAGCCTGAGCATCTCCGGTTAGCAACTATCTCTTCAAGCCATCATGAAGATTCAGCCTTGAATCATTTGATCTATGAGAATCTACCACCGGATGAATTGTTTTGTAACGTTAAGCCGAAAGCTCAAGAAGAAAAATTCCAAGAAGCAAACGAATTTCAGGAAAAGGATGGGTTACGACTCTATAAGAACCTACTCTATGTCCTCTAGGAAATCCCAGGATCCAAGTACTTCAACAATGTCATGACAACCTTGCAGGAGGACATTTTGGAGTGAATAGAACAATATAACTTATATCAAGGGATTTTTGGTGGCCTCAAATGTGGAAGGAAGTCAAAGAATATATCCGAACCTGTGATACTTGCAATAGATCTAAGGTACCCTTGCAACCTTTACCTATTCCAAAAAGGCCATGGGCTTCATTGTCTATGGATTTCATCCCAGTTCTACCAAAGTCAGATAAGTATGATGCCATTCTTGTTATTGTGGATAGATTTATAAAGATGGCATATTTCATTCCAACTACCAAGGCAATCACAGGTGTCAACCATTGCTAGACTTTTTCTCAGATACATCCTTAGGCTTCATGGATTGCCTAATGATATTGTCAGTGATCGAGGTCCACAGCTCATATCTAGCTTTTGGAATAGTTGTTGCAAGCTCCTTGGCGTTCAAGTTAAACTATCCACAACAAATAATCCATAGACTGATGGACAAACAGAACAGGTGAATCAAGTCCTAGAGCAATATCTCTGTTGCACCAACAACTATCATCAAAATGATTCGTTTGAGCTTTTACCCTTTGTAGAGTTTTCGTATAACAATAGTGTTCATGCATCTACTAAGCAGCCTCCCTTCTTTGCAAATTATGGACAATATCCAAGGATGGATATACAAATCTCAAATCATATCCAGAACCCAACTGCTAGAGACAAGGCTCAATACCTGATGAGCATTCACAAAGAACTCAAGGAAGAGATCCATAAAGCTCAAGAACAATATAAGTACTATGTAGATCAACATCGTATTCAGAATCCATCGTAACAATTTGCAAACTTCAAGGCCTTGTGCAAAGTTAGATCATCAAAGATTTGGTCCATTCACCATCTTGGCCAAGATTAATCCAATCACCTTCAAGCTCCAGCTACCAAGTACCATGAGAATACTAGTTTTCCATGTATCCATGTTGGAACCGTATCAAATTTCACTGTTGAGGGGAGAGAGACCTAGTCCTTCACCACCTATCGAGATTGATGATCATGAAGAATTTGAAGTCGAGCATGTCCTAGATTCGAGAATATTCCGAGGAAGATTGGAGTACCTTATTCATTGGAAAGGGTATGACTTTAGTGATCGTACTTGGGAAAATGCAGATGCCTTCAAAGAGCACCAATCAAGGTTCAAGAATTCCATAAGAGAAATCCAATGAAGCCAAGACAAGAGAACATGACTACTCCTTGTGGAACTCGTCGCTTGAGAGGGAGGTGATAAAGGAAACCATCTTGAATCTCAGATTCCATGTGAATCCTATATCTCATGATTGGTTCAGAATTAAGAGAAACCAATTCTTCTATTGCGTCCGAAATGTGCCAAAACCCTAAGATCGACTGTCTATGTGCTAAATTCTGACATCCGGAGATTCTGTTCGGATTGCTTACATCATTGATGAGATCATCAGTTCGCAACCGCCCTTGGGAACTGCCCTTGAAATTCTATATAAGAAGGCCTTTGCCACATATATACTCAGTCTTTCCAATGCCAGTCTTGGGAGCTCAAGGAGTCTTGATCGCCAAGTAAGTACTTTCAAGTTCCAATCGAGTTCTAGTCTTGTCTCTTGCTCTAGTCTTGTCTAGACTTGTATGTTGGACATACTCTCTTGTCCTGTTGCAATCTCGTAGTACGAGATCCTTTCGAGTTATTTCTTATAGCTAGTTCATCTCCCTGAAGGGAGTTCTTGTAATCCAGATATCTTGCTCCATTATTACGATCTCGGGTTGTGGAATCTCCTGTATCATCCCTAGATGAGTTATCTATATCTATCAGTCTCGGGTTGTGGGACTTCTTGTATCAGCTACATATTCTTGTACTATTTTCCCTACGTGGGTATTCTTGTAATCAAAAGCATATTTCCAAAATCTTGTCTATTGTAATAAGAGAGCACAATCTAGTGCTCCCCTGACATAGTACTTGCGAATCGAAGCTTTTGATTCCCACGTAGAGTTTGTAAGCGGTAATCCTCTCTAAGCTACTAGATACTCTTGGATGACATGGTTTCTCAACCGTGTCTGTCTCTAATCTAGTATCCTATATGGAGAATGATATGTGCTATCACTTTCTTGCAAAGAAACAATACCCTCTATTAGATTATCCTCCTTGGAAATATACTTTCTAAAATTTCTAACATGAAACATTGGATGGACTCTACAATCTGGAGGAAGCTCTAATTGGTATGCAACAACACTA
Source organism: Ceratopteris richardii (assembly GCA_020310875.1). Lineage (NCBI taxonomy): Eukaryota > Viridiplantae > Streptophyta > Polypodiopsida > Polypodiales > Pteridaceae > Ceratopteris > Ceratopteris richardii. Next base: position 93,649,595 of record CM035418.1, read on the forward strand.
AGCTTCTTAAATATCTTCCAAGGTCCACAAAACTTTGGTGAAAGCTTAGTACACTTCCTTGTGGATAATGAAGTAGATCTAGTTGGCATTTGAAGAAAACCTCTATCTCCTTCCTCAAATACTCTAGGAGATCTTTTCCTGTCATCATATTCTTTTGCCCTATCAGCTGCTTGCTACATCTTGGCTTTAGCTATTTCTAAATTAGCTTGGAGGTTCGTTAAGAACTTCGAAGCACTAGGACATTATTTGGCATTTCTATGGTATTGGGAACAGTGGGATTCATGCCATACTTCATCTCAAAAGGAGACATTCATGTCACTTTATGAGGTCTCTTATTATAAGCAAACTCTATTAGTGGCAAATAACTATCCTAATCTATCTGCCTCTCATACATATATTCTCTCAACATGTCCTCTAGAATCTAGTTGACCTTCTCAGTTTGACCACTATCTATGGATGATCACCACTACTCATTTTCAATGACACTTTTAGTTTGTCAAATACAAACTTCCAGAAGTGTCTTGTGAATTTGACATCCCTATCTAGAATTATGGATGTAGGTAACCCACGTAATCGAAAGACATGCTGGATAAACAACTGTTATCAGGATCTTAACTCACACGCACACAGAGGTTATGAATGCTGAAAACACATAGAGAAAATTAATACGCAAGGAGACGAGACATATTGCAGTATTGGGTGCAATCTCCCCCCATGCACTCTGTTTCGACAATCCACAAAGTGCATGTATTTATAGGAATTTTTTATTATGTCGAAATAGTGGTTACATGAGAGCGGCTTCAAAAAGCATGCGTGAAAGTAAAAGTTGGTAACTTTTGTAGAAAGCCTTTGCTTTTAATATCAGAAATTGCCGTCTACAATGACCTTTATTCTAACCACTACTTTACTAACAGTTCTAAAAATAGAACCCTTTACGCAGGTTTATCATGTAAAAACACATGCATGGAAATGTTCATGGAGGAGTTATAGTAATGTGTTTGTGTATGATATGCAGAAATTAAGTGGTCATAATGGGGTGTTAATTGTGTTTTATGTATCCATTGACATTCTTCAATAGAGTGATTTTTTTACTTAACTAAATATCGATGATATTGAGTACCTGTGCATGTGGTAGTGACATCATGATCAATTATTTTCTCAAGAATTAAGATCTTAGGTTGTTCTTCAATTAAAGGAGGGTCATCAAGAAGTGGAGTGAGCGGTAAAGTTCCTTTAAATGGTTTCAATAAACTAATATGAAAAGAGTTATGTATATTCCAATGAGATGGTATATCTAATCTGAATGGATTATCATTAATTTATATAATGCGAAAGGGTCCATAATAGCACGGTGCAAGTTTAATTTTAGGATGCTGCAAAATATTTTTCAGACATCTTTTAATAATACATAACCATACAATATCATTCTCCTTAAATTCCTTAGCTAATCGTTTTGTATTGATATTGCGTGTATAACATTCTTGACTTTTCCTAATGTGCTCGTGAATATCGCGAAGTATAGAAATGTGAACTTAAGCAATAGAATCAGCCATCGAAATATTAATTTGGGTGAGTGATATGGGAGTGGGAAGCTTTTACCATAAACAATTTCAAAAGGTGCACATCGAGTAGTGGTGTGTATGGTGTTACTATAAGCAAATTGAAGCAATGGCAACTTATTATCCCAGTTAGTGGGATTATCTAATGAATAATAATGCAATAAATCAAGAATAATACTGTTTGTAGCCCCACTTTGTCCATTACTTTTGGGATGAAATGCAGAGCTAAAATCTATTTTAGAACCAAAATGTTGAAATAAGGCAACCCAAAAATGATTACAAAATCTAACATTATGATCACATAACATTATTTTAGGAAATCCATGATGTGGGAAAATGCATTTAATGAATAACTTTGCAGCCTGAGGTGCAAACAAAGTTTTTCTACAAGGAATGAAATATGCATATTTACTAAACCTATCAACTATTATCCAAATCATATCGTTATGTGATGAAGTGATAGGAAGACCTGTGATAAAATCCATAGAGATTTGTTCCCATGGTTCATTCGGGATGGGAAGTGGCATTAATAATCCAAATGGTTTACCATGACGTTTTACACGCTGAGATACAATGCATTGAGAAACATAATGTGCAATATCTTTTTCCATGTGTGGCCAAAAGAAGAAATCTTTGCAAGCAAAAATGGTGCTCTGTATGCCTCTATGACCCATGTAAGATGGTTCATGCATTTCTTTGATGACAAAATCATTAAAAGCTTGGGTTATGCACAATATATGTTGAAAATAAAGTAAACCATGATGAAATGTATACTGTTCATCAAATAAAGGTGCACCATTGTTGAAGTCATGCCATGCACGTGAGAAATACAAATTAGACGCATGAAATGGTTGTGAAAAATCAGGTAATTGTAAAATAGGTGCTTGTGAAAGTGCATGTTTGAGTTTTTCAAAGGATTGTTGTTGGGTAAGTCCCCATGCAAATTCTATTTTCTTTTTCAACAACAAGGTAAGAGGCAATGCTATATAAGAAAAAGTTCGAACAAACTTCCTATAAAAACTAGCCAACCCTAGAAAAGAATGAACATCATTGACTGATTGTGGTATAGGCCATTCTACTATCACTTTAATCTTTTTTGGATCCACATGCACACCTTCACTTGAAATAATATGACAAAGATATTCTAGCTTATGTTGAAAGAAGTAACTCTTTTCAGGATTAGCGTAAAGTGTGTTCTCTCGTAGAAAATAAAAAATTTTTTTAAGATGCTTCTCATGCTCACTATCATTCTTACTGTAAACAAGTATATCATTGAAGAATACAAGAATAAAAGCTTGGTAATCAAGAAAATGTTGTTCATCATTTGTGCAAATGTAGCAGGGGCATTAGTAAGTCCAAAGGGCATTACCATAAATTCATAATGGCCGGTTTGAGTTCTAAATGCAGTCTTAAAAATATCACTTTGTGTCATACGAGTCTGATGGTAACCCAATTTAAGATAAATTTTACTAAATACATGAGCTCCTTGTAATTTATCTAGAAGATCATCTATTCGACGAATAGGGTATCTATTCTTTATTGTGATCTTGTTAAGAGCTCTATAATCAATGCACATTCAATCAGTTTTATTCTTCTTCCCTACTAAAAGAACTAGTGCTCCAAATGGGGAAGAACTAGGACTTATAAGTCCTTTGTGGAGTAAGTCTTTCACTTCGTTTTCTATTTCCTTTTGATGAAGTGGGTCATGCCTATAAGATGCTTTATGAGGGGAGAACTACCAAGAATTAAGTCTATGCTATGGTTAAAGGATCCTCGCGATGGTGGTAGTTCAGAGGGATAATCATACATAAAACAATCCTTATAAGTAGTCATGAAAGCTTTATGTGCATCAAGAAGTGTATGAGTATAATCATTTATGACATTGACAAAAACAATGCATGAATTGAATCCTTTCCTAAATGCACATTTTACTTGAGTATGACTAATCAATGGAAACGGTTGGAAATCATGCCGCACACACAAAGTAATCATTTGACCTTTAAATTCAAAGTTAAAGGTATGTGTATTGTAGTCAATGTGTGGGTTATAATGATGACGAAAAGGCATACCGAGTATAACATCGTAAGATTACAAAGGTGCAATTAAAAATGTTTGTGCATCTATATATGGGCGTATGCTAATTGTAAAATCTTGCACTTCTCATGTTACATTATAACGACTACCTTAAAATGCAGCTTTCACTTTATACAAGGAAGCAAATGTTTTTAATTTAAGTTCTTGTACTAATAAATTTGAAATGAAATCATGTGTACTACCATCCTCATGTAAAAGTGAGAGTACCGTGCATGCAAATTGAGATATCGTTATCGAAGGTACTTAAGTCCTTCCCCAATGCTTCCTCTATCCAAACAGGAGGAATTTCTTCATTATGGGCCTCCATGTTATGCAGTTGAACTGCAGCTGGTTTCACGTGAAGAGGTCGCAATCGGCACTTTGTTTTTGCATGTCCAGGTTTACCACAATTCCAACAAGTGATATGTGGTCACTTCTGTTGGGCATCCACCATTGAAGTTTGTAGGGTAGGTGGTTTGGTAGGTTGGAGAGATGAAGGAACAGGTGCAATTGAGTAATTGGATTGTGGAGGACGAGGAAAACTAGAGTAAGATGGGGCATTAAAATTATGCTTCATAGGAAACTTTGGTTTAACAAAAAGTGGTCATTGGCATGGTTGTTGTAGACGGATTGACTTGAACTGAAACTCCTTCTCTGCATCATAGGCAAAAGAGATAGCCTCGTTGAGGGTTGTAGGCCATAGGATATGAAGCTTAGCTTGGATTCCCACTTGCAAACCATCTTTGTATTTCCACTGCAAGCTATCCTCAGGTACATCTTCAAGCATTCGAACCAATAATAAATTTTTCTAGAACCGCTCCGTGTAGGTAGTGACCATGTCCTGCTCCTTCCATGTAAAGGTTGTCCATGCACGTCCAACATGTAAATGATATTGAGGAGGAAGAAAAGCATCCTTCACTTTATCTTGGAAAGCCTTCCATTTGGTTGGGCGATATGTACTGTGACGCAAGACATTCCACCAGAGCTGAGCTTTTCCTACTAAATAGTTAGTGGCAACTTTGACTTTTTCACTTTTAGCATATATTTCATCAATATAAAAATCGTCAAACTGTGATAACCATGAAAGAACTAAAGGGCCATCCTTACGGCCGTCAAACCATAGAAATTGGTAATTTTTAACACCAATCTTGGAATGTGTGCCATTCAATTGGGCAGAGACAATAGCTTTTACCACCCTTGTAAGGTTATCTTCATTAGATTGCATCTTCTGAAGTACTTCGTCACATTGTCGGATCTCGTCCTGAGCACCTTGAAGTTCGTGCCGTAGGAGCTCGAGCTGTTTCTCGAGTGTTACCTCGGGTAGAGGTGAATCAACAAAATGCTCTATGGTGTTTGTAGGATCTATGGGTAAATCGTCAAACTGTGATAACCATGAAAGAACTAAAGGGCCATCCTTACGGCCATCAAACCATAGAAATTGGTAATTTTTAACACCAATCTTGGAATGTGTGCCATTCGATTGGGTAGAGACAATAGCTTTTACCACCCTTGTAAGGTTATCTTCATTAGATTGCATCTTCTGAAGTACTTCGTCACATTGTCGGATCTCATCCTGAGCACCTTGAAGTTCGTGCCGAAGGAGCTCGAGCTGTTTCTCGAGTGTTACCTCGGGTAGAGGTGAATCAACAAAATGCTCTATGGTGTTCGTAGGATCTATGGGTATGTAAAGAACCAAACCCCCTTGCTTGAATTAAATGTAAAAGGAAGGGTTATTCTTGGGAATTGAAAAAGTAAGAAAGAGATGAAAGTTGTGTTAATTATAAGAAAAGAGAACTAGAGTGACAACACAAAGAGATAGTGTAGTGGCAAAACACTTCACTTGTGTGAGTGAGGTTGTGGGTTCAAATCCTCCCTCCTTGATGAATATAAAACTCCTCATTGTCACTCATAAATTAAAATTGGTTCGTGCATAGCCAACAACTGCCAATGGTCGCCAAGGGAGCCATGGGTGCCAAAGATGCCGAAGTAATGCCTTAGTTATGCCTAAGTCAATGCCTTGGAGTAAGCCAAAGGAGTAAACATAGGTTGTTGCAGAGCTAAAGAAGTACAAAGCAGAGAAAAAGACGGGCCCCAAAATTTTTCCGATTTGGACATCATATTTTGTATCATAACCACTTTTGTAATATATTTTCCTTGGTAAATGCACTAGAGGAGTCCTCTAGATGCATCCCCACAGAAGATTAGAGATTTACCCATGTAAAATAGTAGGAAATTAGTCTTTTAGTGAATAAAGTGCCGGTCTCTTGTGTGAAAGGACCAAACTTAGGACTCATGTATATAAGTCACTTTGTGACTCTTTGTAAAAACTCTTGTCATTGTGAAGAAGGAGCTCTTCAGAATTTTCGAGTTTGCCTCTTTCTTGCTGATTTTGATCTTCATTTCGCTCTTGTATGTGTGTGTTATGCTTGAAATGCATGTGTAGGACTGTTGTCTACCCCTCCCCCTTGGTTTTGAGCTGCTGTAGTGCGTGCGTAAGCTAGGAGAAGCTGTAGCGCGGGTATTTGTGATTCCCGTCATTCACTGTTTTCGCCATAATTTGAAGCAGAGTGGTCAGAATTGAGTGAAACCACCACCGTTGGATGCGTCTTGTCGAGAGCTTCGAAACGAGTACCCTATTGCCTATATTCGGAGTTCTGGGCTGGGAGAAAACCTCAAAATACCAAAACTGCTGTAAGAGACTTGCGGCAAACACTTTCAGTATTTCAGTGAGTGTGAGAGGTAGTAGTCTTTTCTCATGCATGCTAGCTAAACCACTTCATTATCCATCACGTGTGCACACGTCTTCATACACTTGGTAAGTCGCTCCTTAGGATTGACATTTAAATGTGTGTTAAAGTACCCACTATATGCACTTGTGTGGCAATTGAGGTATAGTCTCATTGGCACAAGTCCTTGAGTCGTCTTGGCTCAAGTACACATAGGTGTAAATGTAGGAGTAAACGTAAGTGTAAACGTAGGTTTTGGTTATAGAAGTGGAATTGAAACAAGAACAGAAATAGGAACCGGGACCAGAACCGGAATTAGAATCGGAATTGGAAAGAAAAACCAAAACCGGAATCCGAATCAGAATCAGAATCAAAACCAAATAATGAACAACGAATAGAGGACAAAATGAACAGAAACAGGCCCCTCCGTAGTGATGCACATAGAGCTCTGATACCACTGTTATCAAGATCTTAACTCACGCGCAGACAGAGCTTATGAATGCTGAAAACATACAGAGAAAGTTAATATGCAAGGAGATGAGACAAAATGCAGTATTGGATGCAATCTTCCCCCATGCACTCTGTTTCGATAGTCCACAAAGTGTGTGTATTTATAAGAATTTTTTATTAGGTCGAAATAGTGGTTACATGAGAGAAGCGTCAAAAAGCATGCATAAAAGTAGAAGTTGGTAACTTTTGTAGAAAGCCTTTGATTTTAATATCAGAAATTGCAGTCTACAATGATCCTTCTTCTAACCACTACTTTACTAACTGTTTCTAAAAATAGAACTCTCTATGCAGGTTTATTTAGAAACTATATAAATTATAATTCAGATTATTGATGTCCGCCCTTTCACGCCTTTCACTCCCTCACGAACCTTCAGCTTCTATATCAAAAACACCAAAACACATTAATACATTAACAAATTAGCACTCCAACAATTCCTTGTTCAACACATTCCATAATTCAAAACAACAACTCTGCTACCTATGGAGCTTCTATCCTCTCTTGTCTGGGTATGAAATGAGTCATTTTGCTCAATCTATCTAGCACAACTAGGATATTATTCCCCTTCATTTGGGTCCACAATAAACCCACTATGAAGTCCACAATTGTGCTCTCAAATCTATAAAGGATGTAAAAGAATTGATGTCTTGAACCTTTTTGCCTGCATTGTTGAACATATGTGTGGACATCTCTGGCTAATCTAGGCCACCAAAATGTTCTTCTAACAAGCTGAATTGTCTTGTCAACACCAAGATGCCCTACACAAGGAACAACATGGTTATCATGCATGAATTTTCTTCTCAAATCTTAGCAATCTAGTACGCGAACCTTTCATTTCCATTTAACCATTCCATTCTCCTTTGAGAAATTGGAATACATACTTGACTTGTTTGCTTTACTAGGAGAAGTAACAACTAAAACTGCCTCATCTCCTATGATAGTCTCATCATTGATGGCTCTAATGATCTGTAATAAATGTGGATCTTCCACCTGTGCTTCCTTTATATCTTTAAGCAATAAGCTTTCTAAAACTATAAAACTCATTTGATACATTATCTGTGATAATGCATCAGTTACTATATTCTCTTTGCCTTTTCTATATAGGCTTTCCATGTGAAATTCTTGCATGAGCTTAGCCCAATGAGCTTGCTTTCTTCGAAGATCTGGTTGACTATAAAAATACTTGAGTGTATCTACTATGGTGATTTATGTATACCTTAAAATCTACAACACTAGCCAATTGCACTGTGCACTACTCAATTTTTTGCTTTCAAAACCTATTGGCCTTCCATCTTGGCTCAAGACTGCCCCTATGGCTATGCCACTAGCATCTGTCTCCAACTCAAATGTTTTCTGTGGATCTACCACTTTGAGTATAGGAGCCTCTGAAACAACTTGTTTTCGAGTATGAAAACTTTCTTGTTTCTCTTGCTTCCATGCAAATGATAGTTTTCGTTGAGGCAAGTTCTTCATAGGCGCTATGGTTGATGAATAAGAGGAAATGAATTTTTTATAGAAACTGGAAAGTCCTAGAAATGATCGTAAAGCTATTGTCCTTGAGGCAAGTTCTTCATAGACACTGCGGTTGATGAATAAGAGGAAATGAATTTTTGATAGAAACTGGAAAGTCCTAGAAATCAACCGACCTTATCTTTGAACATGGCTATCAAAACATTCCTCCAGGAAAAATTGTTTGGCTTCTTAGGATTCCCTTGGGCTTTGGTATCTCGTTGGAGCAACGGTGGAACTGGGTCCTAGCCGAACTCAAAAGCAAGTTAAACTATTGAAGAGGTATGCAAATCAATCTCAGGGTCACGCAATGGTTATTAACATGTTCCTCATTTTGTCGACCGTTCACTTCCTCTCTTGTTGGAGATCGAAAGAGCAAGAGCTGTCCAAACTGGAAAGTATCTACAGAAACTTCCTTTGGATGGAAGACCACAACAAGAGGGGGTGCTTAAAATCAAATGGTCCATCTGCACTAGCCAAAGGGATAGTGGGGGCCTTGGTATTATGGACATTGGGTGCATGGCTAACAAGCTTGCAACAAAATGGATGATTAAGGTGTGGTGCAATGGGGAGACTTCATGGACCAAATTGATCTTCAGAAACAAGAACATGTTGACTTTTGTGGGATTCCCAAATTGGAAGAATCTTGACATTGTGACCCTTTTGTTTTCCTTGATCCTGGTTTTCTTGAAAGGCTCAAATATGGTGTGATCCCTATGGAAGAGTTAGAATAAAGTTGAAAGCTTCATAAGCATCAGATTGAAAGACTCTATCTGGTTGCTGATCCATGGCATCAGGAACGTGGAATCTTGGAACATTCAAAATGTCAAGAGGCCCTAGAACAAGGGGTTCAGAAAATGGAAACATCTATGGAAATAAGACACCAACCAATGGATCAACTTTGAGGATATTGACCCTAGCATCAACACTATCTATAAAGAATGGAATATTTTACAAAGCAGACATCTTGCCTAGGACTGCTCTAAAGTCCTTCTCATGGGACATGAGTTGTTGTGCTCACTGGGTCTCAGATGGCATAATGGTAATTGCCTAACAAAAATCCCAAATATCAAAGGAAACATTGATTATCAGGTCAACCTCAACAAGAAGTGATGCGTGTTGTGGAGTCGGATGCGCTGGGATATGAAGTTCATGGCTATCTAGCATCCTCTCATAGAAAACAAAAAGTCTGTCCTCTTATGGCAAATTCTTCATTAGGGAATTTGGACCAACCTAAAGGCTAGCAAAATTTGTGGGATGTCTCCCTGGTGCAAGCGGTGTTGTCGGTCCGTTGAAGATGTTGGTCACATCTTCTTTACTTCTCCCAACTCCAAGAGGCTCTAGCATATGGTCAGAAAGAAAATTAGACTCCAAAAGCATATCAACTAGAAACAAGCTCTACTCGGAGAAGCGATCGACTGCTCGACGACTCTCTAGAATGCCATTACAGAGGAGGTCCTCTAGAAGATATGGCAGGAAAGATGTGCTTATGACTTTGGCGACTCCCCCAAAGAGTGGTTGATTGATAAATCACTATTCCTCCTTGGTAAAAGAATCACCAACTTTAAGAAATCCCCCCCTTTCAGGCATCATAAAGTGCTCCTTTTGATCAACAACAAGTTTAAACCCAAGTGGGCCCTGCATGAGGGTGATGAGAGGGTGATTAACCTTCTGTGTAATGCCATCTAAACTCTGTAAGATCTACCCCTGCTTTGTGGGACTTAGGGGGTCCCATGGGCACTAGTCCTCTTCACTTGTACTTTTCTTTTCCTTTATTTAATACAAGTTTAGGAGAGTAGTCTAAGGCCGAACTTCCTTTAATATATTAAAAAAAAAACAAAAGTGGGATATCAAAAAGCTTGAAAAAAAGTTGATCTATGGCCACTAATATGTTCATCACTCTCCCCACCTTACAAATTTTAAAGGCCATATATAGAAACTCCCTTTGTACTAATGACTTCAAAAAGAAGGGATCGACTCCCAAGATTGACTGAGATACATTCTTACTTCCTATAAATAAGTGAAAGATTGGTATTTTTGACATGACGAGAAACTGTAATAGGGATTAGATGAATAGATTCCAATTTTGTTCCCCATTATTGACATCAACTCAAATTATATGAGGGATCTCTTTAAATAAAAAAAGATTTGGTTGAAGGGATTTCATAAGTGAAAGGACGTTTGAGGTTATCAAAGTAAGAGATGGATCTAATTACAAGATATTGGCTCCAATTTTGAATTTGATTAAGGATACAAGCTCCTTATTAGGATGAATACTATTTCCGAGGGCAAGGGGGATCTTAGATTAGTGCAAAGACAACGACATCATCCTTAAAGGAGTTCTTTTGTATTTTTCAAAGAGGAATCATATCTAGGAGATGCCTTGGGTTGATAAAGACTTGGATATTCATGCCAATCTTGATAGAAATGGGATTCAAATGCACCAAGAATTAGGTGGGATTTTGAGCCAAGGAGCCTATAGAGAAGCTTTTTTGACCCCCTTGATTAAAGTCAAACAATTTGTTGCCCTTTGAAAGATCGTTCATGGAGATATTTAAAGCTTTACACTTCCTCCCATTATTACAAAAAATTTCTTAGAAAAATATTAGACTTAAGTGGTGTCATCTATTCATGTTGCAAACGCTTTGGAAATGGTGGAATTTTCAAAGAATACTTTGAACCAAAGAATCTTTGGGCAACACCTCTTTCTCTATGAAGTTGCAGGTTGCTTGTCACCCCTATGGAATGTGATTAGAAGAGAATCCTTATCAATATATTTTATAATGGAAATGCTTTTGATTTTGACAATAATCTCTCTAAAAAATTCTTGATAGCTCAATGACCATAATGGGTATGAGAATGTCAAGTCCCGCCTCAGGCGGGATGCTTCAAGAGTTCCCCAAGATGGGTGCCTCTACCTTACGAGGTCGGGTGTGTGTGTCTTTCCAATTCATTATACTCTCAAAGAAAAAAAAACAATGGGTATGAGAATGAAAAGCCATAAGAGCCCCCTATTGCCCCCACCCTCCTTCCCCTCGTCGCAAAAATTGACCTTTGTATTGTAGGATAGAATTCAGCTCCTTTGCTTCTCTTCCTAGTCTCTCTTCTAAATTTACTTCTTAATATAATTTGAATTTGTGGAAATCTGAATCGACTCATTTTAAAATTTGAAAATAACTAATGTGGAAGCAACAAACAATTCCATCTATCTTCTGGAAAATTATGTGTCTTGTTGTTGCATCATCTTCTTCTCTTCCTTCTCATCTCTCTGTGTGTTTATACCTACACAATCATTCATGTCTGTGTGAACTTGCCTCTATGTTATTTTCTACATGATATTATCACTGATGGGTATGTTATTTTCTACATGGCATTATCACACAGACATGTATGATTGCGTTTATATCTACACAGTCATTCATGTCTGTGTAAACTTGCCTCTATCTCGTTTTCTACTTGAATTATCACTAATGACTATGGAGTGGGAGCTCTTTGTTCCTTTTTTCAAATCTTCTGCTCAGCTCATGCAACGATCTATGGTCCATGCAGGACAAACGTTGCTAGACATAAGTAGGTCATTCATGACATATAAGAAAAGTTGCTTTACACCTTGTCAAAGATAAACATTGATAACGACCACAGCCAAGCCAAAGCTGCAATAGAAAATCTAACATGCCTCACATCAGCTGATCATATTGCATATAAGATTAAAAAAAAGAGTCCTCTACGTAACATCAAGAACTCGTGCATGTGCAGGTACACGTGAAAACATGCATGCGCACGTACCACACACCTGCAAACATGCATGAGAACGAACAACACACTTTCCGGAAAGAGAAAGGTGCGAATCAAGTGTGTGTGTGTTTGAGCTTAAGCTGTTGTCTTGTATCACACTATTCCAGCTCAATAAGATACTCTTCGAAAGAGCCTGACTTTGTTTGAGCTCAAGGGTCGGTGCCATGTGTTTGTAGACGTTCCATCGGTGTTCTGTGTGCGTCTAACGTGAGCTACTGGAGGTGAACCAAAGAGTGTCCTTGAACAACAGTCCCTTGAGGTGTCACATGCTGCAAGCAACATTTCATGCGCCCAACATGAGCTACTCCAGACAACGCAACTACTCTCTTTCATCATCATCAGTAGTATGTACAGTGATGTGTCAGATGTGGCAAGAATTTTCCAACAGCTCTAGCTCAACAGCTGATCCGTTCGCCTCCCTTGGGGGGGGGGGGGCTATGGGTGCAAGTTCCATGGGCGGGACTAGCAGGACACCTCTCATCCACTCGATGTGGGCAGATAAAACCAGTCCGCTGGGGATTAGTAGGCACTCCCCTTGATCTCTATTGTCCGTGGCAAAGGCCATACACGTTGCAATAGGTTGAATCCAATCTTTCCATCTCGCCTTTGGGCCATCCCCACCTAATTTTTACTCATCGTGGGTCTTAGTAGGTGCTAGACATTCAACTTTACTTGTGTGGGATTGGGTGCCATGTTACTATTCTTTCATTGTATTTTCAATTAATTCAAACTATAAAAAAGAGTAGATCTTTAAAAGAAAGGGTGTGGCAGAAATTACTTTACACCCATCTAGCATGACCTATGACCTACTATAGTAGAAGGGATTGGTGTTCTTTAGTAGTACTTCATGAAGCTTCCCTTTAGTGGAAGTCCGTTGAGGTGACAGGCATGCATGCATAAAGACTATATGCACTTCTTACAAATTCAGAAAACCAACAGGATATACATTACTTGAGTTGCTTCTTCTTCCTATATTACTTTGCTTCTAGTCTCCCATTATTGAAATATTCCATCTCTAGATGCCGGAGTCGATTTCACTTGCCGACGGTTAAAGATTCTTTTTGGGCGTTGACAAGGAGGACATGGGATTGCTTCACAAACATCTCTAGCACTTAGCTGGAGAGGTGATAATGGGGTGGAATGCGCTTCTGAGAAAGAGAAAATTGACTTAATAACCAACCACTTCACTTAGTTATTGGGGGTGTCCTCTTTGTTCACTTCTGAGAGGAGGGATTGCATGGTTGCCATCTCAAGCATTAGATAAGAAAGAATTCCTCAAAACATCATGCATCTTCTTGACTACCTTACCACTGACATTGACATTCGTGAAGTGATTGATGTCCTTCCTAGTGGTAAAAACCTAGGTTTGGATGGTCTCACCAATGATCCAGTTCTTCTAGAATTTTAGGAGTGACATAATGAAACCACTTCTTTTGGTGTGGAAGGAGGCATTGCACTTCAACACTTTCCCTAACTTTTTCAATGAAGGGTTAATTAAGTTAATTCACAAAAAAGACAAAAAAAGAAGGATTGAAAATTGGTGACCCACCATTATGCTACAAACTGGATATAAGATCTTAGCTAAGGTTATTACGAATCGCATCACTTGCCATCTGTGCGCTTGGATTAGCGAGGACCAAAAGGGTTTCATAAAGAGAAGGTCTATCGTCGAGGCTATTATTGATGTGTGAAAAGCTCTAGAATATGCTAAGGAATCTTCCAAAGATATCCTCTTCATCAAGATGGATTTTGATAAAGCATATGATTGTCTAGAGTGGGATTTCCTAAAAAACATCAGTTGGACCTAAAATCATCAACATGACCTCTACGCTTATGGGGAATGCCTCGGCTCAAATTAATATCAATGGTTGAATCTCTCAGGGAATCAAGCTAAAAAGATCTATCCTCTTGCTTCTCTTGTTTTTGCTATTGTCACTGATGGCCTTAGCAGCTCGGTTAACCATCAGGCTCTTCTTGGGTAGATCTAAGGAGTACCTCAGCTCCCTCATAGTTAGCACTAGATGCTTATGAGACTCTTTGCCGATGACAGGAATACTTTTGTTCATAATGATCATAATAATATCAACACCTTCTGACAATGTCTGCATTTTGCATTACGTCCTAATCTAAAATAAATCACTCCAAAACTACATTCAAGACACGAATACTTTTGTTCATAATGATCATAATAATATCAACACCTTCTGACAATGTCTGCATTTTGCATTACGTCCTAATCTAAAATAAATCACTCCAAAACTACATTCAAGACCACCTGTTGGCCCTCATCGCAATTCTTGAAATACTCAATGAACATATTTTTTTGGCTCTTGGGACACTCAACCATTGCTTCGTCGTTTTCTCCATTGTTTTTGGGATTTGCTACAAGACCCGATGTGATTACTGAAAAAGAACAAAACAAAGCTGACGTTGATCTTATAAAAAAAATAGAACATGCAGAGATCAGACCACGTGATTGGTTCGACAAGCGTTGCAGCATGATGTAAGAGGACGTTTGAACAAGAAGGAATGGCCACTAAAATCCATTTTCTAATTGTTTTCAAAGATGTGTAATAGAGAGGGATTATAGGTTTTGAGGCATCCTAAAGCCAGCTTTTTATTTTGGAAGAAATGCAAGAGCTTCATACCACTGATAGACTCTCTATAACTCAAAGATATGTAGGGTCCATCTGTTTCGGATTTGCATGAAATACAAGAGCATCATACGACATTGGAAAGTTACAACAGGTACTGTATAGATGATGCACAATGAGTATTCCGGACAAGAATGTTATGATCTCTGTACAATGAGTAATCAGGACGAGAGGGTGATTAACCTTCTCCGTAATGCCATCTAAGCTGTGTAAGATCTAACCCTGCTTTGTGGGACTTGGGGGGTCCCATGGGCACTAGTTCCCTTCACTTGTACCTTTCTTTTTCTTTTATTTAATACAAATCCAAGAGAGTAGGCTAAGGGAGGGAATCATTCGATGTAAAATCATTGAGATCTCATTTCTCACAAAATCCGTTGAATATCTGTTATACATAATCCCTCGAAAGGGAGGGAATCATTCGATTCAACACTGGAAGGATTTTGTTAGCTTCCAAAATTTCCTTGGTTAATTGTACAAGATGCTATGTACAAGTCGGCATGATCCGCCCATAGAAAATGGCCTATCGTACTTTCTTTTTAGCTAACAAGAAAAGAGATTAAAATTAAATGAAGGTAAAATACACACAATACAAAGGGCAAGACACCTAGTCAGAAAAATGTACACTCAAGCATCCTAAGGAGCATCTACAACCCTACTGACATAATCATCATGGGTCTCTTCTTAGAGTACATAGGTAGTAAAACATTTTTCCATTGAGTTGGAGGAACAAAACTTAAGGTTCTGGATAAATGAACATTAGGATCATGGGCTTCAATAATCAGCTTCAGACACTAATCTCTAGTGGACTTCAAAGATGCTCTTAGAACATGTGGGAAGTCCTTGGTTCCACAACGAAACATTTTTTGTTTCCTACTAGACCATATCATCCAAAGGATAGTGCTTCTCCACATGTTCCAAAGAGGGAGGTCCATATTATATAAACACCCAATCAAAATATCCATTACTCCCAGTTCAGGGTTTTGGTAAGGTTTTATATAATCAGAATATCCATTAAAGAGGGAGGGAGCTTTTGATAAGGTTGAATGATGAGCTGAAATTATTGGCATGCCTAGAATAGATGAAGAGATGGGCCAAATCTTCGACTCTATCGCAAAATGGGCATTTACTTTCACTTACTTTAAATTTCTAAGCTTTTTTTCTTGTCCTCAATCTATCATGGAGAATGAACCATTGCAGGTAGAAATGCTTTATGCATAAGGGAAAGGACCAAATGCATCTGAATATATATCTGCATTGGGTGTTAGACCAATGAAGATTCCATCTCTTGTTAAGCTTGGGGACAATACTTGCTACAGATCCTTTGCATTTCTTGAAATTCAGGAGCATATCATTGGGAATGTCTTGCATATTCATATTCTTAACACAACAACTCACTAACTTTTGTTCCAAAACCTTTTTCACTTGGATGAGGACCTCCTAACAAGCAAAAGACAAGTTAATGAAGGATTTTATATATTTATCAAAGACTACTTTACTAGCTTGAATAAAATATGTGCAACTTGTAAATCCTTCTTTAAAACACTTATGTTCTCTGGAGTGTTAGGGGAGTGGGTGAGTAAAGAGAAAAAAAGGGAAGATAAAAGTTTTTTGCTCTCTCTCTCTCTCTCTTTGTTCTTCTAGTGTCTCTGTAGGGATGGGAGCCTTCTTGCATGTCGGCTAGAGGGGGTGGAGTCTGCAAGAGTAATATTTTGTAACTCTGTTCAAAGTGTTGTCAGAGCTGAGGATTCTTAGGAGTTATAAGTTTTTGCTTGAAGACTTCACAATCGCAGTGTGCACATCTATATGTTAATTGGATAAAGACTCAGAATTCTATTTTATCTTGAAGCAATGATTTGATGAATTAAGCTTATGACAAGGATATGGTGCCAAAAGTTGAAGGGGCAAAGCAAAGAAGTCAGATTCGAAGAGTATGCCTGATGTTTTGTGGGCAGGACATTTGGGGTGATCTGGGCACTTCAGTTCTAAGAGAAAATTAGCATGGTGGAATGGATGGCCATCGTTCACCCCACCAAATGTTCAGGGCTCTGACTTCTATATCATTCGTAGGAGAGTAGAAAAGGGCATCGTGATTCGTGCAGGAAAGAACAAGTAAAGAAAGTTAAGGAGAGAGTGCTGATCTTTCCCATGGTTTGCGGGGACATGTGCTTCATGAGAGATGAATAGAGACAATAGACGGAGGCCAAAGGATTTGAGTACTACACTTCCATTTCATAAGTAATAGAAGGAGAGCCAAGAAGGAATGGGTATGGATAATGAGTTGATGCAGCAATCATAAACCACCTGCATAGGGAGAGAGGAGCTCAGAAGGAGTAGCAAAGAAGGCATCGTAGAGTTCACCACAGTTCTTTCTCATGAAATGAGTGGGAGAAACGATTCATGAATATTTGACATGTACCTGGACAAGAAGATGGAGCCGTTAAAGACAACCGTGGAATTCGTGGGAGCAGTGTTCACAGAAGGACTGCTATAGATTTTGGAATGATTGCAACGTAATTTTTAGTCTTTAGTAGAACTAAAATCATTGGAATTGACATGAAACTGGTCCTTTGCTGTGTTTTGAGTTGATTCAAATGCAAGTTTAACCAATATATTTTGCACATCACTCCTGGAATCTTGGAAACACTACTCCGAGTGAGAGTTTGGTGGTTTTGTGATTCGTGCTAATCGATGCAGAATATGTTTTTCTTTTTCTTGTCACCTGCTCACTTATGGTTAGATGATAGGCTCGAACCGATAACATGAAAGTCTGGGATATATCTGTATCAAAATGTTTATCACAGAACCTCGCACATGCATTACGTCGTTGTTTAGGACTTTCACGGTGTTAAAAGAAGTTTCTTGTTTGCATCAAGTTGTATGGCCAAGGTTATAAGCAACCTGTAAAAAGTTTGCGCATCAATTTCTTGTACTCTTTTTCCATTATTTCAAATAGTCATCGCAAGCTGAATGTTTATGAGCTCTGTGTCGTAAGAACTAGACGTTCGAATAATGTACCAAGTGCTAGATGGTTTATCTCCGGAAGGTAATCCAATTTGTCTTTGAATTAGAACCTTAAGCATTGTACCTTACAGTGTGGGTTGGCTAAGTTCAAGGTGAACTATTGGCATCCGTGAATAAACAAGAAGAAGTATTCTAAGTTGAGGCAAATCTGAGATCAAAAGTCGCTTTAGGCATAACCTATGTGAAACAAACATAGAGAGGTGCATTCGAACTTTCTTCGTTAGAGAAATACAAATGAAGAGTTTCCATGTCAAGAGCTCAATTTTGAAAGGCTATAGTAACCAAGATTTGAGTTTTCTTTATGCATAAATAGTTCGATCATAACTCATTATAAATTGTGAACTTTTCATGAATCTCGGAACTCCGTGAAGGAGAGTGGGAAAAAGTGAAAAAAGGAGGGTATGAGTGTTTGTGTACAAGTGTACATGTGAAAGTGAATGTGAGTGAAAGAGGGCTGGTGGGAAAGTGAGTACGTGTGTGTGTGTGTGTGTGTCTAAGTATAGGTGTAAGTGTGTGTGCGAAGAGAAGAAAGTGGATACATGGTAAGAAAGTGGCCGAAGGAAAGAGAGAGTGCATGAGGGGTGCTTAGGGTTGCGAGGTGTGTGGAAGAAGAAGAGTGCATGAAAGTGTGTAGGCATGTTGGTGTGTACATATGTGAAGTGGTGAATGTGTAACGAGGGTATTGGTGCATGTCCGCGAGTCTAGGGTGAAGAAAGTTTGCCCAAAAATAGAAATCTAAGCAAATTAGCAGTGGGAAAACACCTTCTTTGCGGCTTCACAAAAGCCCATCAGGGTTAGCATATTAGTGTTGCAAACATCTGAAGCCCAAGTTTATGATGAGCATTGGGGATGTTTATACCTTTGAAGGTCCCATTGTCCATGGCATCTTTAACCATCCACCCTAGCGTGTCACTAGCAATAGCAAATAGGAGGGGAGCAAGAGGACAACCTTATCTGATGGATCTAGAGAGCTTGAAAGATTTTAAGAGAAACATCCATTAACAGAAACCCTAGATCAAGCATTTCCAAATAGGATGCAAAAATACCTAATGAGCCTTTTTCCAACTCCAACATCATGTAAAGACTAAAGCACAAAATCCCATTCTATTCTATCTATAGAATAAATTTTTTGAAGGATAGAGTAGAGGATGGCACCAAGGGACCAAATATCAAGTTGGGCGCCAAGACGTCCAAAATCTGGAGTTGGGCCCAAGACGTCCAAAATCTGGAGTTGGGCGCCAAGACGTCCAAATTCTCGAGTTGGGCACCAAGATGTCCAGATGGTAGACTTGGGTGACTGCATGCCCAGACAAGCAGACCTGGCAAGGCGGCCAAGTGGGGCCCAACCACTCATCATTACACGACAAAGTCTAGTACTGGGGGCGGCCAGGCTGACAAATGAAACCGCTTAGTGCATTAACTTCCCATTACTCCCATGTAATAGACTCTCCTATTGTAAGAGGTTCCTCACCTCTCTCCTATAAAAGGGGGAAACCTCAATAGAGAAACATATGAGATAGAGCATATAGTGCACACTACAGGAGAAGATAGCTACGATTGAGTGCAAGATCAGAGTCTGTAGATAGTAGAGTCTTGCTCATGTTATTTTCTTATGCTGCTTATGCTATTTGCTGATGTTACTTATGTGAGAATACTTGGAGTTTGAATTCTGTTGTTCCCTTGCTTGGTATGATCAGTTGTGGTATGATTAGCTACGGTATGATTAGCTAATGGCTTGTATTTTGACTATGGTACATTTGGCTTCCTAGTTAGTATGGTCTAGTGCTCTATTCTGCTCCATGCTTGCTGCTGTTGTGACTCTTACTTCTAAGTGTAGTTTCTAGTGATGATATGAAGGCTTCGTGATACGTGTCTATTATGGTAATGTGCTTTAATGTGTTCATGTGCTTACATATGCTCCAGGAGTAGTGCATTTTGCATTCCCTGCACCCACACACTTCACTTCACCACCTACAACTGAAGATTTGGCACACACGGTGGGACAGGGCTTCTGGAGATTTCCTTTTCCTTGAGAAATCACTTAGAATTGAGTATCCTTTTCCTTGAGAAATCACTTACGATTTGAGTGCCCACGGCCACCTCTCCTGCTCCTCTTCCTCCTCTCTTGGGCGACTCCTCCTCCTCCTTCTCCCTTGGCGTCTTGGGCGACTCCTCCTCCTCTTTTGGCTTCCTGGGCGACTCCTCCTCCTCCTTCTTGGCTTCTTGGGTGCCTACTCCTCCTCATCCTCTCTTCTTGGGTGCCTACTCCTCCTCATCCTCTCTTGGCTTCTTGGCTTGGGTGACTCCTCCTCCTCCTCCACTTGAGCAACCTCTTCTTGGCGAAGACTCCTCCTCGGGCGACCTCTTCATTGGGGTGACTTCCTCCATTAGGGTGAGACACTTCCTCCCATCTATTCACTCTCTCATTATTTCCTCTCTTGGAAATAGTTCCCAAGATGGTCGATGACCCACACTAGAGCTAGCAAGGAGAAGCAGCTAAGCCCTAAGAAGACACCAATCAAAAGTTACCACAGAAGAAGGCCAGAACCTTATCTAACACCCATAAGAAGTCTATCTGTCTCAAGCCTAGTCTCTAGAATAGAAGGGTTAGACGACAAGGCTAAAACTCAAAAGAATTTACCTCA
The DNA here is from genome assembly GCA_020310875.1 of Ceratopteris richardii. NCBI lineage: Eukaryota > Viridiplantae > Streptophyta > Polypodiopsida > Polypodiales > Pteridaceae > Ceratopteris > Ceratopteris richardii. Next base: position 93,670,085 of record CM035418.1, read on the forward strand.
AGACACTCTTCTTAATAAGGCTATGGCAGAGGAACTTTCCGCTCTTTTGTCAAGAATAAATAATTGATTTTCTTCATTTCATGGCAGTGCTAATGAAGATCTTGAAGATCATGTACGAAGATTTCTTTCAATTTGTAAGAGTAGGGGCTTACAACAACGACACGACACATTCCTTGCTCTCTTTCCATCAACTCTGAGGGATTGGCGGACAATGGTTCAACCAGTACGCGGAAAACCATTTCCAAACATGGGAAGCATTGAGGACCGAATTCACAGACGCATTTTGGCCAGGTAACTCTACAGAAAGAACGTTACATGAACTTGAGAATCTAATCTTGCATATGGGAGAATCATTTTCAGAACTTATGACGCAGGCAAGGTCACTCGTGGCAAGATTTCTGGAACCACCAGGGGATTTCCTTGTTAAGAAGTGGGTGGAGAAGGCCTTGCCAAAATCCACACAACAGAAGCTGAGAGACCTTTTGAGACCAGATGCCACTTTGAGAGAATTTGAAGTAGCTGCCACAAGGATTGAGGCTGCACAGGTTCATTTTGGAACACATCCGGGAAGGACTTTTCCCCAAGATGAAGACATGGTGACAGTCTTGAGGAAGGAACTAGAGACCTTAAAGCTTCAAAGAAATCGAGAAGAGGACAAGGGTACTTCGGAAGTTCTCGCTCAAATACGACAAGAGCTTGAATAACTCAAAACATTAAGGGAGGTAAGAACTAGACTATGGTGTTCTCTCTGTAGTACTCAAGAACACACATCACAAGAATGTCCAAGGAGGCTAACATGCCAGTTTTGTGGAAAGGGTGGCCATGAGGCCAAGGATTGTTATTTTCTGAAGGGTCTTGGAAATCAGGCTATGATGCCACGACAACCTCCGGCAGCTCAATGGGTAGGGGTGGCTCAGTCCTCCTTGTTAGGGCAACCACCCTTACGATCCACTACAACACCTCCAGTAACAACTTTTTACACCAATCAAGGACCTCAACGACAAGAAGGTAGGCCTCGTCAGAACCGACCACGCAGGCCTATAATGTGTTACAGATGCGGGGAGTATGGGCACTTCCAAAGTAAATGTTCACTTCCTGAGGATGCCCCACCATGCAAAAACTGTCCTGAAACACGAGATCATTATACGAAGGATTGCCCAAAGTCAATGCCGTCTACAAGCACACCAGGTAACTCTTGACCCCTACATATGATCACAGTATCTAATGATGAGGGCAATGTAGACTCTCCAAGTGCCCGAGTAGTCCAACTTGAGGAACTTCCCGGAGTAATGACTAGGGCACAAAAGCAGAAGGCAGCTTTGAAAGATGCTACCAAAGAAGCAACAAATTCAACAAAGGACAAGGGAAAAAGGACCATGGAGCATGAAACTTCTCAGGAAGACAAAGACAACAAAGATAAGGAGAAAATCTCACTAGGAAGAGTAGGAAGAAATGAAGACACTCTTGAGCAGGTTGTTGACAAAGCTTATGCAGTATCTAAGGAGGACCTAAGGCACTTTCAGAATGGATCTACTTCAAGGAACAATCAAGAAGGTTTTCTCACTGCAGTTCAAGTCTTGCAGAGCACCTACCAACATGTATCTTTATATAACTTGTTAGCTATGAGTCCGGGATTCAGAGGAGAAGTAATGGCTGCCATAAACGGGTTAGACCCTGGCACCATATTAAGTGGCGGGCAAGGCTTCACTTCTCTAAACTCTCAACAAATACCTATACCCTCAACTTATAGCTCAGAACCATCTAGGATGGCACCTCTTACTGATTACAAGAGCCCTAGACTAACTGTAAGTATTAAGGGAACTCCTTTGGTAGGAGTGATAGTTGATGGGGGATCTGGTATTAATCTAATGCATGAGTACACAATGACATTGCTAAATCTAAAACCGACTAAGGACGCTCATTTTATATTATCATTGGCAGACCAAAGCAAGGTAAGCCCACTAGGCATAGTGGAAAAGGTTGAAGTCATCATCCATAAGCTAAAATTTGTGTTGGATTTTGTGGTAATAACACTCCCAAAGGTGAAGGGAGGATTTCCTATTTTGATAGGAAGGCCATGGCTATGCCACAGTAAAGCGGTACATGATTGGGGTAGTGACACCTTATGGGTGGCCGGACCAGACAAGGTGATGAGACAACTTCAGATGGAAGGAGCAATAGATGAAGCCCTAGGTACTTCTCAAGTGGTTCTCCATCCAGAGCAAACTATAGAGGAAGGCAAGGAAGATAACGATGGAGAAGACGAACAACAGACTAGACAAGAAGGAGCAAGCATTTGGGCCACACCTCCTCCACCATGGGTTCTGGAAAATCAAGAAATATCAGGACAAGAAAGGGCGCCTTCACCTCCCTGGGCGTCTCCACCTCCTAATTCAAGAGGACAAGAAAGGGCGCCTTCACCTCCCTCGGCATCTCCACCTCCTAATTCGAGTTGGGCATCTAGACCTCCTAATCCAAATTGGGCATCTCCTCTACCTCCAAGCAGCTGGGCGACTCCACCTCCTAGTCCCAGTTGGGCGCCTCTGCCTCCAAGTAGCTGGGCCACTCCAGAGGCTTGGGCTCCATACTCTGCTCAAGGGCCTCCACACTGGGCACCTGAATGGGAAGCTTATCCTCCATCTTGGGCTAGCCCTACAACTAATTGGGCGGCCCAATGGGCATCCGGGAAGCCTTACATAGAGCCATATAAAACAAGATCACTTGACATCAAGGAAGAAGTTGATATAAGAGAAGAAATATCAAATGAAGATCTAGGCGACATCATGGATTGGATTGAGGAGACCAATAATGTTTCATGTTTTACAATAGCAATCAATGAAAAAGAAGAAGAAGAACCTACTGTAGAGTCTGTGGTATTAGGAGAACAAGCTAAAGATTTTTGAAGAGGTAAAGATTTGAAAGGAGTTGAAGGAAGGAAAGGGAGTGAAGCAAGCCAAACAGAAGAAGAACTAATAGAAAACATTTTCCCATTGGCGGAAGTCCCAATAGGATGGACGTAGGAAAAGACCCAGGAAATCACCATCTGATAGTCCAGCATTCACCAAGGAAATGTTGTTCAAAGACAAAGAAGAGGCAATTTCGGAGCCAGTTAAAGAAGTCAACTTAGGGGAAGAAGAAAATCCACAAAATCTTCTACTGCAAGTTAGTTGTGGGACCACCCTCTTCTTCTTATAGAGGTAATAACATTCATGCATAATTTTAAAGACGTATTTGCATGGAGTTACAAGGATTTGACAGGAATACCAAAAGATTTGGGAATACACACTATTCCTCTAGTGGCAGAAGCTCGGCCAATTAGAGGGAAAATGTATAGGCTAAATCCCAAATATGCAGAAGCAGTCAAGAAGGAAATCCAGAAAATGGAGGAAGCAGGAATCATAATTCCTGTAGAACATTCAGAATGGTTGTCCTCTATGGTCATCGCACCTAAGAAGCAACCTAATAAAATTAGGGTTTGTTTCGATTTCAGAGCATTAAATAAGGTAACCATCCCTGATGGGTTTCCCACCCCCTTTTCTGAACAAGTGATTGGAGATGTGGCAGGACATGTGTTGTACAGTTTCATGGATGATTTCAGTGGGTACAATCAACTGGAAATCCATCTTGAAGATCAACCAAAAACCACCTTTGTAACTCCTTGGGGAACCTATATCTACACCAAAATGGCTTTTGGACTTAGAAATGCACCAGCCACTTTTAATAGGAGAGTATATCTGATCTTCAACAAGTTGCTCCTAAAATTCTTAAGAATTTTCATGGATGACTTTTCAGCCTTCTCTGGAGCAGCCTGCACCACTGCAGTAGAGAATGTGCCAGAACATTTGAAGCAATTAGAACAAGTATTCCAGCATTGCAGAGAGACAGGTTTGAAACTTAACCCCAACAAATGTCATTTTCTGGTAACCCAAGGTACCTTGTTAGGACATGTGGTCTCTGCTAAAGGGATGAATCCAGATCTAGATAAGATAATGTCAATTCTTAGGCTTCCAAGACCTATAAATGCTAAAGAGGTCCAGAGCTTCTTGGGGCACACAGGATATCACCGCAAGTTTATACGCATGTACGCAGAGGCAGCACGACCACTTTCACGGCTTACGAGTAAAAGTTTTCCCTTTCAATGGTTTGAAGAAGAAGAACCAGCATTCACTTATCGAAAACAGAGGTTGGCATCTACACCTATACTCATCTCACCAGATTGGTCTAATACATTCCACGTACATGTAGATGCAAGCCTGTATGCAGTAGGAACTATACTGACTCAACCAAGCGAAGTACACAAATTAGATCAACCCATTCATTATGCGAGTAGGCTCCTCTCAAAGGCTGAGAAGAACTATAGCACCACAGAAAGGGAAGCATTGGCTATTGAATTTTCCCTCAAGAAATTCAGGCACAATTTATTAGGCACTACCTTCACAGTGATTACAGATCATCAAGCTTTGAAATATTTGTTGAATAAGCCACAAGTTGCAGGAAGAGTATGGAGATGGTTGCTTCTCTTCCAAGAATTCGACTTTGAAATTGTACAGAGAAGCGGTAGGCAACATGTCATTGCAGACCACCTCTCTCGCATCAGGCATCCAACTCAAGCAACAAAGGGAGTAGAAGATGATTTCCCAGACAGTCAAATATACAAGGTAAATATAGCACCTACATGGTATGATGATTTAACTCTCCTCCTAGGAAAAGGTCAATTTTGTACCGAGTCTACTCCATTGGAAAGGCGTAGACTCCTCCTAAAAAGTAAGAATTTCATGATGGCAAAAAATACCCTCTACAAGGTTGGTCTTGATGGGATGTACAGAAGGTGTCTTCAACCACATGAAACAAAAACTGTTCTTCAATTGGCACATGAGGGAAAGTCTAGTGGTCATTTTCCTGGACATATCACTGCACTGAGGGTACTTCAAAGTGGCCTATGGTGACCATATCTCTTCAAAGATGCCACTAAATTTGCCAAGGCATGTGATGTTTGTCAACGATCTGCGCCCAAACCAACACGACAAAGGAACTAGCCGCTTAATATCTCTGTAGCTTGGAAACCCTTTGAGCATTGGGGAATAGACTTTGTTGGCCCAATTTTTCCAGTAGCACAAGATTCAGGTGCAAAGTATCTTTTAGTAGCAACAGATTATGCCACTAAGTGGGCCGAAGTAATAGCCAATAAGGAATGTACTACTGAAACGGTAGCCACCTTCTTGTATAATTACATCTTTTGCAGATATGGATGTCCAATAGAGGTCACAACAGATCAAGGATCCCATTTTGTCAACAAGGTACTGACTTTGATTTTTGAAAAGTATCAAATATTCCATAAGAAGTCCTGTGCATACTACCCAAGGGCAAATGGTCAGGCAGAGAGCACAAATAGGGTTCTCATGCTATTACTAAGAAAAACATGCTTACAGTTTTCTAATACATGGGGCCATGCATATCTTGGAACCTTGTGGGCCTACAAAACTTCTTTCAAAGCCACAACAGGACATACTCCATTTGATCTAGTGTATGGAATACAAGCGATTACTCCTTTTGAGTTCTTGCATGGCTCCAACCGCGTGGGAACTAATCGAATTCCTGGATTTACTAGCGGACTCTTAGCCAACATTGTGAGGCTACAACTTCTTGAAGAAAAGAGAAGGATAGGCAATGAAACTCTAGTGGCAGTTCAGGAGAAAAGAAAACAGGATCATGATGCAAACCTCTGGAAATCAAAGATTAAGGAAGGAATCTTAGTTTTGTTGTACCACCCAAGACTCTTTGAGAAGAAGGCTAAGAAGAAGTTGATGCCGAGATGGAACGGACCTTTTAGGGTAATACACACACTTCCAAAAGGCGCAGTACAAGTTTCCACATTGACTGGCACAATACTGCCCCTAGTCAATGAATCTAAGCTAAAACCCTATGTGGAGAGATAGGAAAGAAGGAATTTGCCCTTGTATATAATGTATATACCCTTATGTTACTTCCTACTAGCTTATGTTGCTTTTTTCTCATCTATCTTCTTCATGTATCCCATTCCCATTTATCTACTCTCCTTCCCACCCACTCCCAGACCACTACCTCCCTGGCTACTCATAAGCATTATGCTAACCTCTTCTATCTTCTCCCTTATCCTTCTGATGCCACCCCTCTAAGCGAAGATTGCCACCCCTCTAAGCAAAAATTGCAAAAGACCATCTCATCCACTTACCTGGGCGACCTCTCAATCTCTTGACCAACCAGGGCGACCTCTCATCCTTCCACCTTGACACCTTAGGCGACTCCTCCTCCTCATGATGATTCCATGGGCGACCCTCCCTCCTCCTCCCTTCAAAGTGATCTTGGCCACCTTCCCTCCTCCTCCATCTAGTGTGCCTAAAGTCACCTCTCCTACTTTCCCCCTCTTGTGTTGACTTGGGCCACATCCTCTCCTCCTCCCTCTAGCCTATCCCACCATCCCTTCCACCTCCCTCTACCTCCCTAGTCATCCTTCTCACCCCACCAAAGGTTTCATTGGCGACACTAACTCGCTTGAATGCAACCAAGGCGACCTTACACCCTCCTTCATGGGCAACCTCACCCCCTCCTCTCTCTAAACCAAAGCACTGGTGACCCCTCCATGCAACCCCTCATACATCTTGAGCGACCTCTACTCCATCTCAAAATTTATGGCCAACCTGGGCGACCCCTCATCCTTCCACCCTACCAAATTGGGCGACCTCTCCTCCCTCTCAAACTTTATGGCCAACCTGGGCGGCCCCTCATCCTTCCACCTTGCCAAATTGGGCAACCTCTCCTCCCTCTCAAACTCTTAACCAACCTAGGCGACAGACCTCTCATCCTTCCCCCTTGACAATTTGGGCGACCTCTCTTCCATCTCAAACTATTAACCAACATGGGGGACCGACCTCTCATCCTTCACCCTTGACAATTTGGGCGACCCCTCCTCCTCATGCATTTCTATGGGAGACCCTCCCTTCTCCTCCCTTCAAATGACTTGGATCTCCTCCCCTGCTCCTTACTTAAATATGACTTGATCAACTCCCCTCCTCCTTCCTGGGTTAGGTTAAAACTCCTCATCTCGATTCTCCTCCTCATTCTAGCCTCCTTAGAATCTCAATAGGCAACCCCTCCTTCCTCACTTCTACCCTTGGCGACCTACCTCCCAACTCCCACCTTGGGCGATCCTCCTCCCATCTCTAGTCTCATACTAGGCGACCCTCCTCCCTACCTAGGGTGACCCTCCTCCCAACTCTATTCTCATGACCTCGATGACACCTACTTCCCACCTAAGGCGACCTCTCCTCCCAACTTCCACCATGGGCGACCTCTCCTCCCAACTCTAATCTAACCTACCTCCTCATCCTTGGTGACCCCTCCTCCTTGGCGACCTACCCCCACCTCCCGCCATGGGCAACCCTCCTCCCCATCTTTACTCTCATAATGGGGTGACACCTCCACCCACCTAGGGGGACACCTTCCTCTAATCTAGTACCAATTAAAGACACATCCTCACCCTTCTTACTCATACACCCAAAATCAACCTACCCTCGGCCAATTATATAATTATATCAAAGCGATAATATTATGATGTCCCGCACCCTTTGAAGAACTCTTGAACTATCAACTGTCTTTTACCAGACTGACCATTTGATAAGGTATATGACTCAACGACAAAAATAAATATGAACCCATCTATTGAGAAGGGCGCTCAACGTCCGAAAATAAAATTTGTGACAGAGGACCAGGCATGGTTGACAGTCGAATCACTGAACATATCAGAAAAGGCCTCACAAGGTCCCTCGGAGATTCCGAAAAAGCAGCTCGTTAACCGAAGGCTTCTTGGTGTCACCATACCTAATGGATCGAAGAAACAACCAGGGTACAGAGGACTGCCATCTCACCAAGAGTCTGCCGCCACTTCCTCCCTTCTGGGTTCCTAAGTAGGGGACCCCCCTGCTACTTTCCATCTAGAAAAATCTCTTCACGACCTCTCCTACTCCTATATCTGGTTGAGCTGAGGCGACCTTCTTCCTCATAGGCGTACACTATTTTCACTTCCTCCTTGGAATCAGTATTCAGTATTCAGTATTCACTTCCTGCCATCACATCACGTATTCAGTCCCTCACAGGCGGTGCAATTTTTTGGCCACACGTATTCAATCCCTGCCAGTAGTGCTACCAATTGGCCAGCATCGATTGCCCGGGTTGCTCTCTCCAAGTGCTCTGCAATCTCTGCCTCAAGGAAAGGATCCGTCTATGCCATCAGAACAGATGGGTTCTCCACCGCATGTCCAAAATAATCGTCATCCTGCTCACCAGCTTTCCTGAAGCAGCAAGAGATTTTGCATTTCAACCTGCTAAGTGAATCGTCTTCAAAACCACAATCTTCAGGCTTTGCAGGTATAACTGTTTTTCTGAGGATACTAGGCATACACACATTGCTGACCTACAATCACCATATCGTCTTCCTTTCTCACTCTCATCCACGAGAGTTCCACATTCTGTAAATGAACGAGAATTCCCACAGCAAGGACAAGAAAGCCATTCTCTTATACAATTAGCCAGCATCGACTGCTTCCTGAAAGCAATTTTCTCAAGCGCCAATCAGCATCCCTGTCCAGCACCATAAATTGAAGTTATTCTTCAGCATTCCCATAGGCTCTAGGTCACTCAGTCGATCAACCTTGACAATATGCACTAATCTCTGGAAGCTGAGCAAGCTCTCGAAGCTGAGCAAGCTAATTCTGCTCGATCAAAACAACAATATCTGGGTTCTCTACCTTAGGAATGGCTTCTTCTTCTATGGAAATAGAAGAAACATTTTCTAAATTTAAAACTGATACTGAAAGTGCATCAGGAAAATCATCTGGTGATTCTAGCGATTCACTCTATGTGGTCTCTGAGGAGAATCCTTCGGAATCAGAATCATTAGAAGAGGAAAATCAGCAAGATGCGGGCACATCTCCAGCAAACACTCAACCAAGTACTCACATCAAGGACATTGCTACGTCATCAGCAAATGTGGCAAATGTGGCCACCACCACATAAATCATCATCTCCATCCTGATGAGATCTCTTTGAAATTGGACTTAAGCATATGTGGTAAGCTTCAAAACTCATTCACTTTAGAAGAATTGAAGAATATGGGTTTACTCACAATAGAAAATGCCAAGCTCCCCTCACTTAGTGACCCTCAGAATTGTGGTATGGAGATCTTAACACTCTTCAAGTCCTTTCCATCCCTTTCTGGAGGAAGAATCACTAAAGACAAGCTTGCCCTTATGTTGGGAACACAAGGGATTCCAGAAACAAAGAAGGCAAGTAGTTATGTAGAGATACCAATTCCCGATATATTGCAAGCATGTACCACTAGTTTCTTGACTCCGAATTGTAGTCAGACGCTGGCCGAACGAAAGAAAAGATATGGGCAGCAGGTAGGCAAAAGGGCTCTTACCTTCAAGGTGGTAGGAGGTCACATTATGCTGTACATATATAGGTACTTCACAGCCCTCCATTCAAGAGATGTGTCGCCACCGACATCATCCAAACATCCAAGTGCAGCGCACCCTCGCAAGAAACGAAGAGTGAAGATTCAGAAAGATTCCAGGGCACTCCTCAATACTCTTCCAATCGACTAGCAAGGATATGCTAGAGCATCAAAAAAAGGTACACACATCAGCCAACACCCCCTTTTCTCCTATCAAACTAGTGCCTACTTCATCGAGAAAAGATTCTCCTGCCGTTCAATCCCTCCTATCTTCACAAACCCCACACACTTCAGATGCACCTACTCCACCCATTGCCCCACCTCATTCCACCCCCACTCCACCTCCCGCTTCCACCATATCCATTCCCATCACCATTGATCCACCTATCGACCCAATTCATCTCTAATTTCCATCATGTCCCACACCACCACCTTCCCCTCCACAACATGCACTGCCCCATTCCCCATCACCACAGGCACCATCTCATCCCCCTTCGCCAATCCCACAAGCATCGACATCTAGACCCCAAAATAATACACCCCTCCCACCTACGCAACCTCAAAACTCTATTCAACAACCCCCCTTCGAAATACTACCCTTCCCACCACCATTCAGGTTCTCTCCTTCCCGACATAACCCCGTTACAGATTTACCTCCACACCCATTTCTTGATGCATCTAGTGCAGAGCAACAACAGCTATCCACAAATGAGAGGTACAAGAAACATATCTGGCCCTTAGTTTCCGATCACTTACATAATATGTGCCAGATGGATGTTGCCAAAAACAGATTTTTTGAGATTACTAACAAACTTATGGAAGACAGGCAAGCTTGTATGGATTTAGAGAATTGGCTATGCACTCATGCTCACATGTTGAATGAAGAATGTCTCAGAGTAAGTCTTGTCAACAAGGAGATGTACATGCAGATTGTCGAATTGTCTGGACACTTCAGGGATGCAAACAGGCTTGAAAAGAAGGTACAAAACCTAGAAGCATTTTTGCAGGATGAAGAAGAAAAGACCCCAAAGTTGAAGGCTGAAAATAAGGACCTTAAATCAGCAAACAAAAAACTCTTGGCTGAAAATGCAATGCTAAAGAGGCAAAGGGATGCACTAAAATCCAAATTTAGTGCATTAAAAGCTTTGCTCACATCTTCTGACACGGAGGACCTCAGCCCACCACCAGCAACAGGAGAAAAGGACCAAGAAGTTACTCCAAATGAAGAACAGGAGGACACTTTAGCTGAACATCGAAGGCCTGGAAAGGAGCCTACATGTGACTAGTATCATTATCATTTGGACAAAGATCATTATTTTTTGCTGTCTGGTTTCCTAGTATTTTCTTTTATTGCTGCATAGTGTCATAGTTTTTATGTTGCACCAGTTGTATAACTCCATGGAACTTTATTTTGTACTGGCAGAACTCAGAATTATTTTTGGCAACTCATGATGTATTCACTCCACTTTCTCTCTACAAATATTTGATGTAATCACTCCATTTATTCTCTTGTAACACCTCAATTATTCATTTTTCCTTTCTCTCCGAGATGGAGAGACACTAGTGGCGGGCAAACTGTAGAATTAAATTTTTTGAAGGATAGAGTAAAGGATGGCACAAGGGACCAAATATCAAGTTGGGCACCAAGACGTCCAAAATCTGGAGTTGGGTCCAAGACGTCCAAAATCTGGAGTTGGACGCCAAGACGTCCAAAATCTGGAGTTGGGCACCAAGACGTCCAAATGGTAGACTTGGGCGACTGCATGCCCAAGGCATGCCCAGACAAGCAGACCTGACAAGGCGGCCAAGTGGGGCCCAGGCACTAATCATTACACGACAAAGTCTGGTATTGGGGGCGGCCAAGCTGACAAATGAAACCGCTTAGTGCATTAACTTCCCATTAGTCCCATGTAACATACTCTCCTATTGTAACCGGTTCCTCACCTCTCTCCTATAAAAGGGGGAAACCTCAATAGAGAAACATATGAGATAGAGCATATAGTGCACACTACAGGAGAAGATAGCTAAGATTGAGTGCAGGCTCAGAGTCTGTAGATAGTAGAGTCCTGCTCATGTTATTTGCTTATGCTGCTTATGTTATTTGTTGATGTTACTTATGTGAGAATACTTGGTGTTTGAATTTTGTTGTTCCCTTGCTTGGTATGATCAGTTGTGGTATGATTAGTGGTATGATTAGCTGCGGTATGATTAGCTAATGGCTTGTATTTTGACTATGGTACATTTGGCTTCCTAGTTAGTATGGTCGGGTGCTCTATTCTGCTCCATGCTTGCTGCTGTTGTGACTCTTACTTCTAAGTGTAGTTTCTAGTGATGATATGAAGGCTTTGTGATACGTGTCTATTATGGTAATGTGCTTTAATGTGTTCATGTGCTTACATATGCTCCAGGAGTAGTGCATTTTGCATTCCCTGCACCCACACACTTCACTTCACCACCTACACTATCACAGTCCTTGTCAAAAACAACTTTGAAGAAGTAAAAATCTTGATTGAACTCACTAGCATACTCCAAGCCCTCCCAAATGGATATAATGGCCTCAAGAATGTATCTTCCTTTTATGAATCCCTTTTGGACAAGGAGAATGCTTTGGTCCATAATGGGGCTAAGTTTTCTAGCAAGAGAATAAGAGAAGATTTTGTAAATACAAGTCAAATAGGTAATGGGCCTCCAATTGCTGAGGTCTTCCTTGCTACCATTCTTATGAATAAGTCTAATGACTCCAATGTTCATATGGACAAGAAGAGTACCTTTCCTAGTAGCTTCTTCCAAAATCAAAAGGATATAAGGGGCTAAGAAGTCTTTCAAGTCTAGGAAGAATTTGTTAGGAATCCCATCAATACCTGAAGATTTGTAGGGTTTCAAATATGTTGATGGCTTCTTTAATCTCCACGATACTGAGGGAAAGATCCAAGATGGAAGCCATGCTGTTAGGAGCCATCTTCTCTCTTTTAAGGGTAATAGTGGCTCTAGCTTTCTGGATGTCCTTCCCCCACTTGGGAGTACTAGAGAAGATATCAGTAAAGAAGCTTTTAGCCTCCTACAAATTCTACTCAATGCTGATAGTGTTCCCACTATAAACTTGTGAAGCTTGCATGATCTGCAAAAAACAAAGGAAGGAATTTCTACAAGAAAGCAATAATGGAGCAAGCTATCCTCTAGAGTTGGTGCCTGCTACCTTTTGCGAGAAAATTCCTACATGGGCCTTGGGTAGTAGGAAGATGCATGTGTACTTTCTCTATGATAAGAATCAAGATTTTGGAAATTCTAAAGAAATGGATCCAACTTGTTGAATCGCAATAGGGAAGATGATGAAGAAATTCAAGATAGATGATGATGGTGAGTTACATCAACCAAGTTTGAAGATTTCTTCAAGAGTAAAGCAATCAACTATCAACTCATAGAGGCACATAGCCCTCAGCCAAATGGTGTTGCAGAACGTCATAACCAAACAATCATGGAGATGTAAAGGTGCATGCTAAAGGGAAGAGGTTTGCCTAATCAATTTTGGGTAGAGTCCATCAACACTCTTTTCTACATCTGGAATCAAAGTTACAACAAGGAACTTGATGGGAAGACTCCACAAGTGGCCTAACTATGTAAATCATCTCTTTTCCATTTCAAAGTATTTGGAAGTGAATATTATGTCCATTTTCTAGATAGGAAGAGAGAAACAAGCTTCAAACAAAAAGCATCAAATGTATCTTCTCAGGGTACAATGAGGATAAGAAGGCTTATAAGAATTACAACCCTAAATCTAAAAAGATAATGGTGAGTCACAATGTGGTTTTTAAGGAGGAGCAACTACATATACTAGAGGAGGAAAAGTGAGATTCCACTTTATCATCAGGCAAAGGTGCAATCCATTATGAATATAGCCAAAGAGCTATCCCTTCCACACAAGAGAAGGAAACATCATCTTCAGATGGTGAATCTAAAAGTCACCAACCTAGTATCACCCAAGCACAAGATCCATTGCCAAATTGGATGAGGTAGCTCTATCATTATGAAAATATCATCCCACAATCACTAGAACAGATTGAAGATGGACCAAGAAAATCAGAAAGAATATAGGAGCAAATATGAGAAATTTTCCATATTGTAAACATAGCTTTAATGACTAAGCACATTCAAAGACAAGCAAAGGAACCAAAAAATGTGGGTTTCAAAATATGTGCTTTTGATGCTATCTTCTACGTTCTAAATAGAGTAAAGATAATTATGATTGTACGCTATGTAGATGGCCTTGTAATTTATTGGAAATAATGATGCTCTTCTTGAACAAACAAACCTGCCCTAAATCCAAAATTTGAAATGATAGAATTAGGCTAAATGCATCATTTCTTAGGCATTGAAGTATGGCAAGAACTAGGGAAGATTCACATCTCTCAACAAAGCTATGTGAGATAGATTTTAAAGCCATTTGACATGGAAGATTGTAAGGATATTTCTACACCCATGGAGATTAATATAAATTATCTATTAAAGTTACTTCCTCTTGAGTACATATTCGAAGATAGAGGAAATTAGTTGGAAGTTTCATCTACTTGTGTAATAGCAGACAAGATATCTCCTATGTTGTTGGAGTAGTAAGCAAGTTCTCTAACAGGCCTTGCCAAACTCATTGGAAGGAAAGTATGTGGATGGTGAGTTATGTGAAAGGAACCATTGATTATGATGTTCTCTATGAGGAAGGATTACGCTTGTTGGATACTCCATTTCTTTTTATACTCGAAAATCATTTTTTGCATATTTCTTTTCTTTAGGATCTAGGATTTTCTTTCGGATCCATAAGAATCAATCAATTGAAGAATTATCTTCTATTTAAGCTAAGTAAAAGGTGGGATGTATGATAGCATCTGAAACAGCTAGGTTGAGGAGAATGATCCTATGGCACATAATAAATACAAGGACATGAGGTTACAAACTGAAGTGTGAAAACCAAAGTTGCATGGCCATTGCCGAAAATCCTTTTTTTGATGTACGTACCAAGCACATAGAAAGTCAGCATCACTATGTGCATGAGTTGATTGACATTTTTAATTATTGAATTCAACTTTTTTCAAGTGGGAAAAAATTGGTGTAGATGTGACCATTGCTATTATCAAATCATTCCAACCTATGAATGAGATATCTCCAATGAGACCACTTCCAATAGACTACGAGTAATTCTCTAGCACTCCTTGAGGTAATGAAGACTAAAGAAATGACTTTATCGAATATAATAAAAGCATGGTAAATAGATGTGTGCAAACTCATAGCCCACTAGGATAAGAATATAGATCACCTCATAAATACTATGTGTGAAGCATGTTATGACCTCATGCATGTCAAGTGAAGTAGTACTTACTCTATGAATAACTCCTAATTGCAATTGGAAATTCTTATGGGCAAACCTTTCCTTTTTGCATCTAGGTTGCTTGTTTATAGACTTTTTCTTACTTTCCATCACATATAGAGTGATTGTCTCAACAACCCATTTATTGCCTAATAATGTGAAGATAATATAGATGACCTCCATACCATGAAATATACAGTCTCAATGACTTCGCTACCATACTATTTATCCTACATCTAGATAGAATACAATTTTTCATGTCCTAGAACACCAAAATTTGTATCCCTTAAAGATATGTGTATGAGATTAAGCTCAAAACGTTTCTCAATATGAGAAGAACCAATAAGGTATTACTCACAACCATAACTTATAAACATGAGATCATGAAGTGTTCATAAAGTGTTTCCTTTCATTGAAAGAGGGGAGCCATTCCTATGACTCAATAACTATTTCTAGCATCAACTCAATTAGAGTTGCAAACCATGTGACTTGCATCAAATATTAACTCATAATTACAGGGCATTGATACATGTATCAATCTATAACATATGTAGTGAGAAAACGTTAGGGCATGGCTATCCCATGGTGATCACACCATATCCAATAATCGCATGTATAAATACTTGAAAATCATGTTCTTTCAAGAATACTCCCTACATATAATTTTTTTTGACAAAAATAAATTAAAGATTAACTATGGCTATTTTATACTAAGATAAATCTCCAAACTCTTGGACCCTCATAAATATATCTTAATCTTTCATTAGCCCAAAAAATCTTGATCTAGACATTTTCTTAGAGTTTTTTAACCAATTCCTTGGAGGGGTTGACCACTTGACCACTCTGGAAATGTATAGGGTCATCTTCTTGAAACCTTTAGACTAGAAAAATAAAATCCAAATTTCATTTTCTTTATGCCCAAATCAAGTTTAAATTTTTTTGTTTTGGATCACAAAATTTCGAGTTCAAATTGAGAAAAATATTTATTGAATTTTGAATTCTCTACTTCAGCTAATCTTAGATGAGCCTGCAAGCAATGGACTTACACATTTAGAATGTCTTCTAACTACGAAGATAATCTTTAAAATCTTTGAAATTTAAATATGTATAGACTTTATAGTGGAATTTGTACTCCAAGAGAACGTTTTAAAATTTTAGCTTCAATATGAAATAACAACATATTTGAGAGGAATATAAATGATCTCTAGTGACCCGCACAAGATATTTTTTTGCGTACCAGAGCTCATTTGCCCTATCAAATTATCTCTATTATATTTTAATTTTGGATATATTTTTTATTTAAATAAAATTATGATGGTATAAGATTGAAGTCATTTGGACATTTGAGTCTCTCATAGTGTCCAAAATACTTAGTCTCTGTATTACAAATTACAATACTTGAAAAGACTTACATGGACCATCTTTCATGCTTTTAGTCATGTCTTTTAAATGGAGATATATATCACCTTTAAATATAATGACCGTCATTTGGATGTGTTTAGTTGGTGTTATAAAGAAAAGCTCTCAAATTGGATAAGTATAGTTAAGGAACCAATCACCTCTAAGTGGCATGGTCTCTAGCCATTGAATAAATTTCAAAAGCTGCTACACTTCTAAGTGTAGATATCATGAAAACTATCAAATGATCTTCAAAAATTAATGACGATAAATTTCGTACAATATAATTAAAGAGTAAACAAAAATCACTCAATCTAGATTTACCAATTAAGAGAAGCACCCTTGCAAATAGACCTCTAACACTTGTTTCAAGCCTTTTCGAACATTAGCAACACCTCGTCTACAGGTCATGTAGTTGATATATTTTGAAAGTGATGTCTGTGAATACAGACATGACCATTGGGGTGCTTTTTTCCCTCTTTAGGAGGTTTTTCCCCCTAGCTTGTATATACACCCATAGCCCTAATGGGTCACTTATCTTTGTACATTGATTTGGTAATGCATTCAGTATTGTGTTGTTTGTTGAAATGACAAAGCACTAATCCTACACTACTCACATACACACATGTAACAATCTATGGAGGAAGAAACAAAACAAATCAAAACATGATAAATGAATTAAAATGTAAATGACTTGCATAAAATGCTCTATGAGCATGGAGACTCCATGAGGAGAGGAAGTGCACTCTTGGAAATGGGCTAGAGTGAATGGGTTTTGGGGAGTGAAGTGAGGCCCTCCTTATATGGAGTTGAGGGCAAATCTCCTTGTATGTGGGAATAAATGTAGAATTTTTACAAAAGTTTAGAGCATGGAACTCTCAACACCCCCCTCCATGTGATGACCCTTTTGTTTTTAATATGGGGGACTAGTGACATATGGGATCACTTAGTCCATTTGGTTTTTGGGATCTAAGGATATATGGGATCCTTAGACATAACTTGGACATATGGGATCCAAGTTTGGGACATATGGCATCCCTTAGTTTTCGTGGACATATGGCATCCATGTGGTATTGGTTCCATGGACATATGAGATCCATGGTATTTGAGACATATGAGATCCCAAGACATGTACTTGGACATTTGGGATCCAAGTGGTTTTGTGAGGATCTAGGGACATATGGGATCCCTAGACATAGGGGGTTTACATTACGGGGTAGGTAGTGACTCTATATTTATTTTAATGGCATCACCTTTGTTTGGCCTTGTAGTGACCTTTGGGTGTTTGTTGTTTAAGAGTACATGTAGCATTTTTATGTCTCTTCGAGATACATAATGTGAGAGAGAATGTGTAAAAACCATAGGGAAGTTCTTACCATTTCAGTTGGATGGTAGTGTCTAGTCCCTTTACATATCCATTGATATGCATCGCAATTCGATGTGCATTGATAGATAGATACACTCATTAGATCAATAATCATTTTGCAACGTGAAAAAAAGAGACACTTCCGCTTATCTCTTGGTAAGTGTCTAGATTCCCAATATTAACTGCTTATGTTAATTGACCCTAAAACATTGACTACTTATGTTAACTGACCTGAAGGCACAAGTTCCATGGCCCAAAGGCAGCACATCTATTCTAGCCTGAAGGCACATATCTGTCCCAGATGCCTGGTCTAGCAGTTGGATTCCTCGCGTCTTGAGGCGGGGGTGTGGGTTCAACCCCCTATGCTGCGGGACAGATATGTGCCTTCGAGCGTGGAACAGATGTGCTGCCTTCGGGCCATGGAACTTGTGCCTTCGGGCAAAAAATGGTGTAGTGCATCTGGGCCGGTTTAAACCCCGTCTATTGTAAGTCCTTCCCGGTCTGAGTTTAACCCCTGTTCTTGTGGGATAAGGGGGGTCCCATGGGTACTAAGCTCTTCCTTGTACAGTTGCAATTTCAAAGTTAAAGTCGAGGGAGTAGGCCTCGGCCGAACTTCCTTTATAAAAAAAAAAAAAAAAAACATTGAGAGGAGAGCAAAGTTGGCTTACTGGGTGAACGAAGCGAACATAATATCCCTAAAATGTAGGGATCGTTGGATGCCGAGCGATTCGAAGGAGGAATTTTCGGAAGAATTTCTAAAAACGGTTCTTCAAAATGGCATTCAAACAGATGATACAGTATGAGAACTTCTCCGTAAACACTGCAATAGTTTGACACGATACAAGTTGAATTTACCATGAGATTTTGTGCAATCGCGTATTATCACTAATAGTATTAGTTAAGTTCATGGACTTCCTCATCCGTGTGTAGGTGAACACAACAGTAGCAGTAAGACTGGCTATTTTCCTCTCATCCTCTCCCTCTCCATTCGATACCATCGTGCAGATGCGTTAACTCATAGATGCAGCAGCTTTCCTCATGTGCAACAAGAGGCTCTTGCTGGAAGCGCAAACAAGGCTCCCACTCTACTCTCACCTTCTCAGAGATCTTGCTATACCCATTCCCCTCCGAAGTGAAATAGCCCACTCTTTTGCAGGTGCAGCAATAGACGATAGCATAGCCTCCAAGTTCCTCGTGCCAGCCGATGCTGAGATCAAGACAAAAGAATGGCTTCTGAGTGTAGCAATGGCAGTTGTAGGTGAGGTTCTCATCTCTGTATGTCGCGCATTAGCTCAGGAGTTCGCAAAGAACAACCACATGAGTTCTGTGCGCATATGAGGTAAAGATGTCTATCCTCACCTTTATGTCCACTTTGTTTGCTCTTTCCTGAACAATCATTTGCCGTCAATACCCATAGCAAACTATGCACAGAGGTATGCGCAGCTCTTTCTCTGTCATTCTGCAGGTTCTTATGATTCATAGCCAAAGGAAGCAAAATGGATTCCTTGGGAGGGTAGATACAAAAGGCGTCAGAAGCGGATAATACAGAAATTGAGGCTCAGAGATGAAGACAAAGTTCCTTTGGGCTGATCAGCTTTGATTGTGGATATTTCAAAGTGCAATAGTAGATGGCGTCGAATCCTACAGGTCTTTTTTCACTCCAGATTTTACTCGTCTTGTTCATGCAGATGCTTTTCTTCAAGCCATGCGTGCAACTCCAGCGCTGGAGAAGTCTGCCACTTCATTTGAACTCCAGCACTGGAGAAGTCTGCCACTTCATTTGAACTCCAGCACTGGAGAAGTCTGCCACTTCACTGTGCACAGCCATGTTCGAGATCAGAGCAGAAGAAAACGGTTATGCAAAGAGGGCATATGGTCCATCTTGCCACCATGACAAACCAAACTCCACCAAGGTTCGTGCAAGTAAGTAGGCACACCCACCATCACGCCCACCTGCAAACTCCAGAAAGTCTAGAATGTGCCAAAACCCTAAGCTCAACTATCTATTTGCATGATTTTGATACCGTGAAGTCTTGATGAGCCTATTTGTACTCATTTTTTCACACGGTTGATTCAAGCAATTAGGCCCATCCAACATTTGTTGATGACCCTATTCGCTTGAATCGTTCATGTGTGAAAATCGGTACAAATAGGCTCATCAAGAACTCTAGGTATCAGAATCACGCAAATAGACAGTTAATCTTAGGGTTTGGGCATGTTCGAGATGCAATGGTAGTATTAGATTCTCTAAATTCTGAACCAATAACAAGATACATAAGTTTACATGGAATATGAGGTTCAATATGAATTCCTTTATGTCTAGGACATCAAGGACCTTGCATGAGGAGAAAACAAAAAATCTCAAGTAATGGAACGAAACTAGAGCATGCGTGATTCAAGTGGTTAGACCCATCCAAGGTCTTCCAATGGGCCTAATCGCTAGAATTGATCGTATGTCCAAATCATATGAAATAGAGGTTAATTTGCCCATTTCTTTGGTCAATATCTATGAATGATGAGGAATAAGGGGATTGCATAAGAAGAAAACCAAAGAACTCAAGTATATGAATGATTCTGGGACATGACCAATTCAAGCGATTAGGCTCATCAAAAAAATATAGGATGGGCCTAATTGCTTGAAATGGTTGTGTCTCAAAGATGAGTCATAAATGAAAGGCAAATGATTTTGAACATATCTTAACCTCATACTCATCTTAAAGAAATTCTTCACCATTAATTCTTATTGTTCTTTTGTCCTCAAAAACTTCCTTTTGTTCAATTTTCTCACTAGATGAATGATGAAACCAATTTTCTCTAGTCTCACTCAATTCCCCATATTCTTCATCATATTTGTTTTTCGAATGTCTTTTGCAAGAAACAATCTCATCTCATTGATTGTTAAAGTCTCTTGGTGTGCAATATGAGATATGCATTTCTTTTCTTTTTAAAGTGTTTTTCAAAGTTGTTCTATATGGAGCATTCATTCATATAGCTAGAAATATGATACTTGTTTGTGTAAAGAGTACGCACGCGGAAGCAAAATGAAAAGTAAAGTACTCTCACAAAACAAAGAATGTGTGAGACACAAAATGAGTAGACCATGAAATGGGTAAACTCATATGGATTAGAAATGAGCTTGCCAAGAGCATGGGGTAGGCTCTTCCAGCTTCTAACCAAGTACAAATGAGGGGAGAGGCCCAACTGAAATGATTTGGGAGGGATTCTCAAAAGTACATCATATGTGGGATAAGTTTCCTGAAATGAGAATAAATACAACTGGTAGAAGCACATGGCAAGGTACCCAAATACAAAGGAAATATAATATGAAATGAAAATAGACTAGAAATGGAGTGCCTTCTGGATACAAAATGGAGATGCACTCATGCGGATACAAATGTAGATGAAGTAGGAGCGATCATGTCATCAACACCCCCTCTGCAGCTCCATTTTGGAGCGGTTGAATGCTACAGAGGTCCACTAAGCGCTGAAGCGGAACCGGAGGTAGAGCCTTCGTGAACATGTCCGTCAGGTTCTCCTGAGAGATACACTGCTCCAGAGTAATCTCCTGAGATATGAGCTCCTCGCGGATGAAGTGGTACTGGATCTCGATGTGCTTTGTCCGAGCGTGGAACACTGGATTCTTGGCGATGGCCAATGTTGACTGGCTATCCGTGTGAAGACATGTCGAAGTATCCTGCAAAACACCAATGTGAGATAATAAACGTCGAAGCCAGATGGCCTCACATGTTGCAAAGCTGGATGCTCGGTACTCAACCTCGATAGATAATAGTGCAGCTGTAGGCTGCTTCTTACTTGCCTAAGGGACAGGTCCTGAGCCAAGCAAGAAAATATACCTAGAAGTAGACCGTCGAGAATCAGGATCACCAGTCCAATCTGAATCTGAATATCCGGCGAGTTCAATATCCCCTCTATACCAAAGACCATGATGTTGGGTGAGGGAAAGGTATCGAAGTAGTCTCTGAGCAGCATCCCAATGAGTCTGACGAGGCTGATGTGCAAACTGACTGAGTATACCAACTGCATAAGCAATATCTGGTCTAGTGTTGGTAAGATAGAGTAATAAGCCAACAAGTTGTCGATAGGTATGCACATCCACAAGTGATGATGAGTCCTCCAGTATAAGCTTGATGTTTGGATCAAGTGGTGTAGAAACTGAGCGACACTGATCCGTGTTATATCTAGAAAGTAGATCAGAGCAATACTTCTTCTATGAGAGAAATATACCTTCTTTTGTTTGCCAAAATTCCATACCTAAGAAGTAGTGTAGTAAGCCAAGATCTATCATAGAGTACTCAAGATGAAGCTGGGTGATGATAAATTGGATGCGTTCTTCGTCTGAGTCTGTCAAGATCGAGTCATCTACATAGAGAATGATGATGGCTACTAACGATTCCTTTTGATAGATGTAGAGATTAGCATCAGCATTGCTTCTGTGAAAGCCCTTGTCTTCAAAGAACTTATGAATCTTTTCATACCAAGCCCTGGGAGCTTGCTTGAGTCCGTAAAGTGCCTTGTGAAGCTTGTAGACTTGATCTTCTTTGCCTTTGATCTTGAAGCCTTCAGGTTGTTCAACATTTACTTCTTCTTGAAGATCGCCATTGAGGAATGCACTTTTGACGTCCAGCTGGTAAATGGGCTACTTAAAGTGAGCACTTAGGGCTAAAATGATTCTTAGTGGTCAAATCTTGGTGCCAAAACCTCACATTTTCATACCCAGGTCCCAAAAAGTCATCTCTTTCCACTACTTTCTCTCCCTAGCACACCATTGCAGCTCCTGCATCTCCATTTCTTTCTCTGTGCATCATCTTCTTTGAATTCCTACTGTCACTTCCATAGCCTGAACTCCAATGGAGAAACCTAAATCTCATAGACATCCAAAAGAAGAGCTTATCGCGATAAAATGTCACAATATCAAGGCTCCAGAAGGATTTTGGTTAGGACAGGAGTTCTACAAAGGTGCATGGGTGTACATGCAACCCTCTGGTGTTGGTCCTCACCGTGTGAGAGATCGTGGAAACTTGGATCTTCATTGGAAAGGGAAGTTATTAGGCTTCAAAAAGCTCAAAAATGGTGAAACTGTTGCCATTGTACAACATGTGTTCACAATGTCAACCATAAAATTGGAAAACTCAAACAAAATGAGATATCCTATCAACTGTAAGTATTACTCATTGACTTTTGTCCAAATTTCATAATATACCTAGCTAAGTTGTGTAGTTTTTTGTTGTAGACATATTTCCTTCTACCTTGGTGGAAGAACAACCACTTCATAGTCTTACAGGTACTTTCCAAGCATTGCATGCAGATGTTGGGTCGATAGTCTTTCCACAAGCCTATCCTGCTCAGCTATTACGTAAGAGAGTTTTCTTTTATACACATACATATGTTGTACCCTCTTCATCAAATGATTTTGGCAGGTTAGAGATGATTAAGGTAGATTCTCTTTTAAAGCTCGAGTGGCCGCAACCTGACGTATGGACATTAACATCTTTGAAGCATGAGATGGTGATGGAGGTAGAGGGTTTACTAGGTGAAAATTGGGGACTTGTAGAAGGGTGCACTAAAGGGGATAGATACCTTTGTAAAATTGGTACAACAGGCATAGGATTTCGATACTTGAAACATCATACTTCATTGTACATTAGATTCTATTATGATCATTGGATGTGTAAACTTGGTGAATGGATACCATTACAAAGTTCTGAGGGTTTTTTAATTTCATTTGAAATTAAGATAAATCTACCCAACAACGAAATGGAAGTTATTTCAGTAAATCATCATTGGACTCTTGCCAATGTGAGAGAACATCTAGTAATCATGGGATTTGAGGATTTGGATCAATCAAAGTTCAAAATACAAGGGCATAAGGTAAGTAGCATATGGTATTCTTTCTTTTGTTTATACAAACTCTTATACTCAAATATGTTCATTTAAAGTTTTCTATTTGTCTGCAGATTGGTAAGAGGTTGGAGGATAAAATTAAAGTCCTTCCTAAATGGAGTGTGGATGGAACTCAACTTTCGTTGTCGTAGCTCAAGAACTATTTGAGTGCTAGAGTGTACACACAACATATGTTCCACTTATAATCCTTCGTCTGCAACAATGTATTAAACATGCAAGACATGTAGCATGTAAAATATTTTGATCTCAATACGATGTACAATTTGCCGAATCTTTGATTTTTCCAATGGCAATTTATTATAACTTTAAAGTTCTGAGAATTTATTTTTCCTATTCTGTAGATGTGGTGTATCTTATTTTGGTTAATGATTCTGTTTAATCTTTCTTATGAGCCAAAGATTTTTTTTGAAAGTTCTATGCATGATTGTTTTATTTGAAGGTATCAGTTTTAGTTTTAAAATGGGTCCCACTCACTTTAAAATTTTGAAACTACCATAAAAGCAACACTTATTCTCTCATTTCTCACTTTTGCAACCAAGAAGAGCTAGAATCACTTGCAGAGCACTCACACAAGCTAGCATCACGTGCAATGGCTGCCGCATCCTCTAGTACCCTGAAACCCAAACGTCCACGTGAACTCTTCAATGAGTTCTTGGAATCAACTGAGTTCAAAGGTCAAAACCACTTGTATAACCTATTGTCTACAGTCCCTGATCTAGACAAAACAATTCAACTGAACTTTGATGAGTACTACATCTTGCGTTACTCTATAGAAATACCACCTTATGAGGGTAAATGGGTCCCATGTGACCTTCTACTCTACATACATAGAGGTGATGAAGCCTTCATGAAGCGCCCTAAGCGCTTCATGGCAATTGTTGAAACTGCAGGGCACTTATTAGATGACTCTGTGCCATTAGTAAAAAAACTTAACAAAAAGAAGAGGATGGGTACAAAGTACCTTTCCTACATTGCAACAACATATTTTATCATTAATGAGGAGCCCGAACCTACACCTGTTGAGCTCCCCAACCTTGTCACTGGGGGTTTTGTTAAGGAGAAGAATGAGCCTCAACTAGAGGCCATAGATTTTGCCAAAGAAAGCATTACAATCCATCGAGAATTTTCTGGTGGTATTGAGGACAAACTATGCGAGCAATCAAGCATGGAGGAGGCCCCCCCTTCAAATCTCAACCCCTCTGAGCCCACATTACCAGAGGTGGAACTTGAATATCTCTCCAGCATCATTGTGGATGGAGAGGAATTTATTTTACTTCATGACATTGAGAAGGCATTCGGTCTACGTCTAGATGAATGCTTGAGTATTTTCTCCACAATGTCAGATGTTCCGCTTGACAACACATCTGACATACTTGAAAAAAAGGCAATCCCTCTTGGGGATTCTGTGGCAGAAACCATAGCAATGATGTGTGCTGATATTTTAAAAGATGATAACAATTATACTACGGAGGAGGAGTTTAGTGCAGCACGGGAGAGGATAATGAAGAAAAAAATTCCTACATCCCCCGTAGCAGAGCAGAGTGGCATGGCTCACTCTAGCATTGATCTTGATGCCCTTGGAAGAGGGGAGGAAGAAGACAAGCTTCATGATGTAAGTGGTAATTAAATTAAATAAATGGAGAATTGAAGAAAACATTGTAGGAGGTTGAATTCTCATTTTTTTTTTTAACAGGAAGCAATTGAGCTAGACAAGTTCGCAGCAAGATCTGGTGGGGATCGAGCTTCTCTCAGGAGTGGTTCATCCTTGGCAAACTACATCGAAAAGTTGCCAAAGGATGATTTTGTTATCATACACAAAGACTAGAGTCCGGATGGGCACTTCATGACTTGGTGCTTGAAGGCCCTTAGCAAAATTTTGTGTTTAGGGCAAATAGGTATCGCCATGGGTCTGGGAATGCAAGACCCCCATGTAATATCAAGATCTGTATTGACTTACCAGCTGCCTCAATCTCTCCAAAGGAGAAAGAAAGTTGTAGAGAAATTGAAGGCAGCTGAGAAATGATGTAAATGTTTTGATAATACAAACTCTTTATTTCCTTATTTGTCTAGTCCTGTGTATGAATGTGCTAATAAATTGGGCTTATTTCTTCCACAAATTGTATCTGATTTGAAGTCTTTTTATTGTCTATGGTCTATTTGTATACTCATATGCATAGAAAAGTCCAAAAAAGCCCCAGCCACAGAAACACGGGAAACAACCCTACAAAATTTTTGCAGGGCTGTTTCCCGCGTTTCTGTGGCTGGGGCTTTTTTGGCCTTCTCTGGTGTTTTTAGGGGCTACAAACCATTGGAATGTATGTAATACTTAATTTTCACTAGGTTTAGTTATAATCAATACCAAATATTACCTGTAAGTTATAACCTCTCCATTTAATATACCAAGGATCTCATCCATACCTTTTATGCATACATTACCTATACTGTATAAACTCTGATTTGATAGACCATTACATCTCTACCATACATTTCATGCTTACACAAGCCCAAAATATGCCAAAAAACCCCCAGCCACAGAAATGCGGGATTTAGCCCTGCAAATAATTTACAGGGCTGAATCTCGTGTTTCTGTGGCTGGGGTTTTTTTGGCATGAAAATGACATGTGGGACATCAACTGGTACAAAAGGAACATATCTAGTCACAAAATAATTGGCAAGTGCATGCATGTTCAAATAAATCCATATATAATTGATTGAAAGAAAATTTAGTTGCATACAATTATGCTGGGAGTCAAAGAGAGATAGAGCAAGAGAGAGGAAAAAGAAGACAAAGAATATAGGTTAAAACAAAATTTTCTATTATCCATTGTATTCCATCGCAAAGTAGGCCTATCAACGGGTACAATATACACATCATGGGTTATTTCCTCTAATTCTTCTTGCTAGCTGAATGTCCTTCGGTTGTATGGTCACTCTCTTCGCATGGATAGCACAGAGGTTAGAGTCCTCAAGCATGGAGATGAGGTAGGCCTGAGCTGTTGAGATATCAAGCTCAACATGTGATGATCCAGGATGACACGTACCAATTTTTCGTTTCTCTGACATGTGTTAGCTCAATAAATGGTTGGTTTTGGGCACTAACATGCTTCCATTTTTGGAGAATCTTTGTTTGGACATAGGTGTTTTGCAATGAGAATAGGTGGCCGGTGATGCCAAAATTTTTCAGATTTCGGGATTTCAAGAAATCAATTAATCAGCCTGACTGACGCCGTACCTACAGCAGCTATGGGTACCCCAGGTTATGTCGATCCTGGGTACCTAGGGAGTTTGAAGATGATAGAAAAAAATTGATGTCTATAGCTTTGGGGTATTACTCTTTGAGATGGTATCTGGACGACTGCCCATTTTTCAGAATCTTCCCTCCAAGCAGCCGATAAATATAACAAATTGGGCAAAATCATCAATTTTTCGTGGGATTATAGATGATATCATTGATCCATCCTTACTTGACCATTATAATGTCGAATCAGTCTCGAAAGTACTGCAAGTTGCACTCACGTGTGTGGAGATGCCAAGCTCTAAAAGACCAAAGATGAGTCAGGGCTATCGAGATTTGAAAGAAGCCATGGAAATAGAAACATCAAAATCACAGGAGTCCTAATGTCATCCCTACTTCAAGTCATAACTCATACAGAATAATGTCTTTTCATAAGCCTCACCTCCTTTGATGCTTTTGCTTTTTCAGTGGAGCAATTGAAGCTACTAGCATAGCCAATCATCCAGAAGCAGAACTAAACAGGGATCAAGATTCTGTACACAAAGCGGATTGTAAAGTACAACACTCAGAGGTGGTAATCCAACTATTTACTCATTCAAAGCTTGACATTTGAAAAGGAGCAAAAAGTGGAAGCAGTCAACTAGCAGAAGTTAATGTTGTGGAAGGCAATGAGCTATTTCTGAGACTATGCTCAATGGATTCAAGTGTCAGTACGGTGAGTGCATGGAGTTCTTTTGCATCAATCTCTTCTCTTGGGACCCAGCAGCTGACGAACATAAAAGATGTGCAAGTTGAGGTAGTGGTGTGGCAAAAGAGAAGGAAGTCAGCAACATTGAATTCTTCTCTAGGCAGAGACAAAAAAAGAAACGGTTTTTGGAAAGGGGAGGGTGCATTTGCGCATGTTGTGGTGGGAGATTCAAAGTAAAAAACTGATATGCAGAGGGGAGGTCCGTTTTTTTTGGATTTTTCTTCGTATGCTGCAGACTTTAGAGAGGAGGAAAAAGAATATATGATGAGCATGGACTGAAGCAAAGGGGGCTTTTTTTTTGGGTGCGGGTGGTGTCTATGCAGAAACCGGAGATATCGACGGGGTGCGCTCTGTGTCAAGGGAAGGAGAGCGTGGAAGGAGGAGTTTTTCTATCGAGAGCATAGAGGGGTCAAGGACTGACTGAGGTCCAAGATTTCATAAGTGCCATCGCTATCTGCAGCTGCTGTGTTTCTCTGAGTTGGGTCTCCCTGCACGTTCGGAGCTATCAAAATGAATTGCAGTTATGCCGAAGTCAATGGAAGGAGACTAGGCTAGCTTTTGTGAAGTGGCGTAGGCACAGAGTTTTGAGTGCGTGCAGGCTCAAAGAGGGACAGAAGTTCGAGTACTTTGGCCTATTCCGGAGATTGGACTGAATTCCGGTTGGTGAACTACTAATCGAATCTCTTCAGTGATATTGTATGCAAGCCTGAGTGTACTGACAGTCAAGCCCATCGTTCTTTTCTTGGTATGATATTCCGTGCCATTCATGCTTCAAATGTAATATTGAGGAAAACTCTAAATGATAATGATGCTTTCTGGGATACTTTGATTAATGCTTACATGAAGGTGGTTGGATTAAGATATGGAGTGAAGACAGGTCAGGACAATACTGTTAGATATGATGGCCAGAGTTTTTATTCAAATCATGCTGTTTACTTACACAAATGATCCTGTACGAATAGTATTGTTTTGAGGGTCTTTTTAGCTCAGGATAAAAGTGGTAGCTATCCTTGAAAACATGCTGAAATTATGTGCCTGTAGCAACTCCAAGAAGAAACGTATGCTTATGAAGCTCGTAGTGAGCTGTTGAGAAAGACATGTTGTACTCCACGTTTCGGTTGATGACTATGCTGTAGTCTGCGACGGCTTTGCGACCTCTAATGCCATGAGAGATTACGGAAGTTGTCGGTCACGGTTGGGAGCAAGGCGTGTGTGTGAAGAAATCCAAAAACTATTGGATCTGTTTTGCCGCTGGATGGGTTCTCTAACCTTTAGGGTCTGTACGCCATCCGTAGAGCGTGAGAGAAATGCGAGATAATCTCAGAACTCGGGCTGCTACGGAAACAAGAAAATTAAAACTGGTTCGTGCCAAAAATGCAGCACGTAATTAAACTAAATTCAACCATGTACCCCTCTTTTCGAGTTGAAGCAGTAGTCATGATCCCTTTGTCATGAAAATGCAGAGCTATGGCAACTACTGAGGGATACTCTTAAGTTTTGCGTAACGATGGCTGGTTTCCCGTGGCTCTCTTTCTCTGACTACGATTGGATAGGTTATCTGCAGCTTAAGCATGTGCAGTTGCATTGCCCACTGTTTAGAAGGTCGAGTCATCTTCTGTGCATCTGGAAGTGCTCTGTGCTAAAGAGGCTATAGAGAGAGCTCTGACGTGGGGGTTTTCAAAATGAATCTAAAACAAATGTTTTCTTAAGAGTTGTTACATCTGACAGTTTAGGCTGGAATATCGAAACACGTAGGCATGTTGATAAAAAAAAATGGCGGGGAGGAGAAAGGTCTTATGAGTAAGGGAATGGGTCCCGTGAGAAGATAGAACAAGTGTTTATTATTGAGGCAACAACAGGAAGTCCGATCACCCTTTCTCCCGATTCATGGCATTAACCATTTATAAGCGCAGAAGGATAAATCGTGTTTCTTTACTATATTGCCTAGCGGCCCTTCCCAATTCCTCCACAGCCATGCACTAACCGACATACATCATCATACACAGTTTCTCTCCCTAAGATTGCAATGCAAGAAGTACTCATTTAGTGATCTTCTTATCATCTTGAATTCTTCAGCAGGAAGAGTAGCCAATCTCTCCCCTTCTCCATTGAGGGAAGATATATAAGTGGGGGGGGGGGGGAAAAGGTAAAAAGAGAGTGTGAAAGAGGAAGAGGACAT
This sequence comes from Ceratopteris richardii, assembly GCA_020310875.1. NCBI lineage: Eukaryota > Viridiplantae > Streptophyta > Polypodiopsida > Polypodiales > Pteridaceae > Ceratopteris > Ceratopteris richardii. Next base: position 93,699,779 of record CM035418.1, read on the forward strand.
GTATATATGAATATGTGGGTGTGGTTGTGTTGGTGTGTGGGTGAACACATGTGCAAGAGTATGTGTGAGTAAGAGAGTGCGGGGAAGGGTGAGAAAAGTAAGAGAGTGAGTGCACGTGGGAGAAAAAGGGGTATGAGAACATGAGTGAGAAAAGGATCGGGTAAGGGGAATGCCTATGTGTGTGCATGTGCATAAGCAAACGAAGGTGAGAGAGAGGGAAAGAAAGAGAGATACGGGTTGGGATCTACTATTGGATATGCATTAGGGGATTTTAATTCCTCTCATCCACGGATGCATTTGAACATCATTTGGTGACTTAGAGTGGGCCAAGTGGGTGGAATCGAGTAATTTGGATAAAATTGAAGTGTGTATAATCATATTTGGCGTGGGCATTAGGACTCCTCATTTCGGCGATCCTACGGGGAATCCCAAAAGAGGGCATCTTCGTGAGCAATTGAGGACTCGGAGTGAAAGAAAGTGACATATTACAAGTTGATTGAATCAAACATAGGTGTGTCTAAGGCACTTTCCCTTGGACCAAGAAGCTTTCCATTTGGTGCGTCTGCCGGGAATTAGCTTGGTACGTCTCTATAAGAGAGTGCCATAGGTTCGCCTAGCGCCACATGTTGGCCGAGCTTGCGGACCCCGCGATCTAGTACATGAGCGAGGGGAGCTCATCGTCAGGAGCAACACAAACTCAAAGAGAGGAACGCGCTCAGAGAAGAGCCCTTGAAAGAGAAAGAAGAAGGTGGGAACCGCCAGGTGAGTGGACTTCGATTGGTTCGAAGAAGTCAGTCAGAAACGTGTACTCCCGTAGGAGAGTCGCGAATCAAGTACGACAATTTGAAGGAGGGATCCTGAAGCCACGTGTGCTAAATTTTTGGGATCGAAGTGATATTGACATCACACCTCTGTTCGAAATGGCTCAGCGGATTTCAGTTCACTTGGGGGACTTCACCAAGTTTTCGGGTACTTGGGACGAAGATCCGGATAGTTTTATCCAGTTGTTTGAGGTCACATGTGAGGCCAATGACGTAGTTGACCAAGACCAAAGGTTGAGAATTTTTCCGGCTATTCTCCGTGATGAGGCAGCCAATTGGTATGGGAATCTGACACCACAAGAACGTGGAACTTATCAGATGCTTAAGGAAGCCTTCTTGGCAAAGTTTCGACGACAAGGCTTCCAAGATAGATTGGCCCAACAAATGGATTATTTGCGACAAGGAGTCAATGAGAGCATCGACAACTATATTCAGAGGATGGAGACTTTGGTAAGAAAAATGGGCGTGAATGCCCCGAATGATGAGACATTGAAACGTAGATTCATTTCAGGATTGCGAGATCCTACGGCACAGCAGCACATCAGCCTGACAAGACCTGCGACCTTAATGGATGCTAAGGAACAAGCGAGGCTTTGGGAGGAAGTACAATTATGCCAACAAAGGAAGATGGAACTCTTATACGAGCCTATGGGGGGGCCAGGAAACATACCGATGAAAGATCCTAGCCAAGTAAGTCCCGTATTGACAACTCCAGCTTTTGTAGCTGCCACTAGCACGCCAGGCGAGGTAAAGCCTGCACTAACCGAAGAACGAATATTGGAATTGGTCACGCAAGCCATTAAAGCTGCCACGATAACTCAAGAGACGTACACAGTAAAACCAGAGGTCACAACAAACCCGAATCAAGTGTTTCGATCGAATACATGGTGTGGAAAGTGCCATGGTTATGGCCATTTGGCTTCAGAATGCCCTACAGTCTCGAGAGTATTCACAGATAGGTCTCCACCTAGAATGCGTTGTACTTTTTGTGGAAGAACAAATCACACAGAGGACCGATGTTACAACAAGAGAGCCTATGAAGAGAGGACCATGAAATCAGGAGATACAAGAGAAAGACCTTACACGGGATTGCCCGCTCAAAGTGTACCACCCACCTCTCGTTGGGAAAACAGACCTACTTATGGATATGGTGCTCAGGGTCAAGGAGGAGACTATCCAAGAGGAGCCGCGCGTGATCAAAGAAGAGATGGTCCAATCCAATGCTGGAGATGTCATGGCTTTGGCCATACTCAATCTAGATGTCCAAACGAAAAGAAGCCAATTGATTATACTCCATTATGTAGGTACTGTAGTGGGGAGGGCCACTTTGATGAAGATTGCCCAAAACGAAGAGCTTCCGCCGGCAAGGAAAAAGGACCAGTAGGGTCCTCGAACTATGTTGATACTCAGATGCATCCCACATCGAGAGCTCAAGAGCACGTTCCTACGATTGGAGTAGTGTTCAAGACACCGAACCCTCAAGAAGGTTCTAGCTCGTCGATGCACTTTGTGGATGCTTACGAGGCCAAGACACCACACAAAGATCCAACTGTGGCAGTAGTCACAAGAACTCAAGAGTACTCGAAGAAGAACCCAAGAGGCGAAAGTGAAGAAGGGAGTCAAGAAAGAATAGCTGAACACGAAGAGGTAGAGAATCAAGTTAGAGGACTTGTTGAGCAGCAAGAGTTTGAGGATGGGGAAGAGGTTGAGATTCTTCCACCAGTAACCAAGGAGTTTGTGCCGTGCATAGCACCATTCCCTGAAAGATTGAAAGCTCCTAAGATTAGAAAGGAAAGACAAAGTTCGGAAGAAGTGGATATTGTAAAGTTGCTCGCTGACACTGAAGTCACGCTGGACATTGGCACATTGCTAAAATGTTTGCCTGTTTATAGGAAACAATTCTATAACGAATATATTAAGAAGCCAAGGAAAGCTAGAGATAAAAAGAGACAAGACAAGGATGTTCAAGGAATCATTCAAAGCATCACGACGCAAATTGATTCAAATGCTCCAGCTGTGACGGTCGAAATTAAAGGATATGCAGTCCCTGGTGCTCAGTTAGATAGTGGAGCTGCAGTCAACCTGATGACCGAATTCATGATGAAAGCTTTGGGCCTTAACCACATGGAAGAGACGCCGATGTCTTTGAGGATGGCAGATCAAACACAAGTGAAACCTGCGGGTCTGTTGAAGAATGTAAGTACAGTTGTGGGCGGTCTAGAGTTTAAAGTCGATTATCTGATAGTAAGACCAAGGACCTCAGAGGCTACCTTCTCGATCCTACTTGGACGGCCATGGTTGGTGCAAGCCGAATGTGTGCATGACTGGCGCACAGGTTTTATTTCGATAGGGCCAAAGTCGGATCGAATTCAAATACAAGTATCCCCACCCTCGAGCAACAAGAAGAAGACAATAATAGTCGATGAGATGGAAAGGAAAGAGAAGGAGAAAGCAAGGCACGAGAGTGCACGAGCTAGATTTTCTTTGAACACGGACACCTACAAGAATCTGCTTCAAGACGGGTTCAACTTGCAGCTCTTTAAGAATCAAGACACGAAGATGGGAGAATATCAAAATCCATTGCTCTATAAAGACGATTCGGATCAGGAACTACTAGGATGGTTGGCAAGTACAGGCGAGGCTGAGTGCTATACAATGCACATCGACCCGGTGGAGAAGGAGAAGGAAATGAGCCAAGTGGTGGATCCTCATGCAAGGAGGGAATACTCTTCGAAAAATAGAAAATGTTCTTTTAGAACTCATGATCGAGGATATCATCAAAAGTTGACAAGGAACCAAGAAAGTCAGCTATCGTCTAGCACCAAGAGAGTACATAATGCCATGAGCAAGGGTACATGCAAGGGGGAGCACGAAGGCAAGGGTAGATCCGGGAGAGAAAAGTGGTGTGTGGATCACGATAGTTCTAGCAAGGAATTAGTTGATCGAAAGGAGAACCTCTTGAAAGCAAGAAATAAGGAGAACCAAGGTGTTGGTAAAGAGAGGATTTTCATACATGAAGGATTGAAGAAAAAACATGCATTAGGAATTGCACCAGAAAAGAGTACAGAGAGTAAAGTGCTTCATGCAAAGAATACGTGCAGGACTAGCGATGGCCTAAAGGAGTTAGGATTGACCCATGCCGAGCATGCCAGAGTTATTCGAAGGAGGTTTGATTGGATTAGATGTCAGGATAGCGAGCCGAACGTACAAGGATCGATAAGTGGATGTGCATGGATAGGACTTCGAGTGAGCCGTTGGATGATGGCACTTTTTTGTGTGATTTGGGTGTTCTCACGAGAGATGTGTGGTTGGATACGAGAACGAAACGAGAAGGCCTTTCTCTACTTTTTCATTCAATTTACCTTTTGTTTGTTGGAATTGCAGAAACTGGTAAACCAAATGTGCTACTATGTAGGATCACTGAGGACTAGGCAACTAATGACTAATTGCTAGGTAGTGATGACGGAGCTCCTGAAGTTGAACCTGACTCGCCTTAGAGAAGTTGTCGGGATGCGAGTACGATGTGAGACTACATGAGACATTCCGGGGACTCACATTCTAGGACACCTAGGGATAGGTATACGAGGGACTAAGGCATAGCTGGTTGTAGTTACCAAGTGAAAAGTTGAATCGATGAGTACATATGTAGTGTCTGTAGTTGAGAGAATGAAGTGAAGAAGTGGTTGATCTGTCAAAGGCTAGAGTGTATCTGTTTTGCTTGTATGTGTGGGAACAGTGGGAAAAGTCCCTTTCTTCCTCTCCCTAATTCTCAGGACATGGGTGAACTAACTAACTATGAAAAGAAAAACGAAAAAAAAGAAAAGAAAAAGAAAATGTGTTGTGTGATCGTACCAATGCGCTATGGTGGGCTAGTAGGTGGGTGGATTTATCCTCGCCGGGTGGTTAGGACCACGAGCCGCAGCTAGTTTCGCCATAGGCTTGGGGATGTATATGTCTGTGTCTTAGCTACGCGCCATAACGGGTTGGTAGGTGGGTGGAGCCATCGTGGCTGGGTAGTCACGACCATGAGCCGCATCCAGCTTCGTTATGGGCTAGCTGATCTATGTATGTGTGATCATGTTGTGTTGTGTGTTGTGCGCTGCGTTGCGTTGGTAGATGGGTGGAATCAACCTGATCGGGTGGTCAGGTCCACGAATCGCATCCAATGTCAATGTAGGCCAACGTGTGATTATAAGAAAATTTTCATATGAAGTTATTCCCCACTCCTGAGGGGGAGAGAAAGAGAGGAGAGGGCGATGATCGCCTGGAAGGGAATGTTAGTTGCTTGTGTGATTAGTATGTGTTGGCTTGCGACAGATCAGCCCACTTTGGATCAACATTCTTGAAGGCACGGAGACTCTATATGTACTTATGGATGAGGCTCTAACGAGGTAATGCAACGGTAGTGCTTTATAACTTGTGTGCTCTATCTGAGGGTTTTTCTAGTGTTTGGGACACTCTAGGGTTCTGATGTATGTCTTGAATTGCGCTCGAGTTTCGATGATTTTTGTAGGACGACGATGGCGATTTTTTCGGGAACGTCTAGTCATGGAATGATTGTACATAGCGAATAGTAGATGCAATAATGGAGTGTGCATTTTGGGTATTTTTGCATCTCCGATTGGATTCATTTCAGTTGTCGTTGTTATTTCGGTATTTTCTTTTTGTTTTCCGTAATGGTAGTTGCATGTGTAAAACATGAAAGGTGTGCGTGTATTATGTTGGTTGAGACCGTTTTTCATAATGGAATGTATGAGCAAATTGATGCATGGCTGGAATGGAATTGCATATATGTGCATGTTCTTGAATCATTTTGGATGTGATTGATTTGTATGTATTCATGAGTGATATTTTTTAGCACTAATAGCTTCGATGAGTGCAGGTTCAGTTGGAGTATCGGCTCGATGGGAAGGTATGCAACTAGCTGTGCACTGATGTTTTCATGGCTGTTTTGATTAAATTGCAGCAAAAGTGGCTCGTCGAGGACGACATCGCAAATAAGAAGAGGGAAGTATGTTAGCTCAATAAATGGTTGGTTTTGGGCACTAACATGCTTCCATTTTTGGAGAATCTTTGTTTGGACATAGGTGTTTTGCAATGAGAATAGGTGGCCGGTGATGCCAAAATTTTTCAGATTTCGGGATTTCAAGAAATCAATTAATCAGCCTGACTGACGCCGTACCTACAGCAGCTATGGGTACCCCAGGTTATGTCGATCCTGGGTACCTAGGGAGTTTGAAGATGATAGAAAAAAATTGATGTCTATAGCTTTGGGGTATTACTCTTTGAGATGGTATCTGGACGACTGCCCATTTTTCAGAATCTTCCCTCCAAGCAGCCGATAAATATAACAAATTGGGCAAAATCATCAATTTTTCGTGGGATTATAGATGATATCATTGATCCATCCTTACTTGACCATTATAATGTCGAATCAGTCTCGAAAGTACTGCAAGTTGCACTCACGTGTGTGGAGATGCCAAGCTCTAAAAGACCAAAGATGAGTCAGGGCTATCGAGATTTGAAAGAAGCCATGGAAATAGAAACATCAAAATCACAGGAGTCCTAATGTCATCCCTACTTCAAGTCATAACTCATACAGAATAATGTCTTTTCATAAGCCTCACCTCCTTTGATGCTTTTGCTTTTTCAGTGGAGCAATTGAAGCTACTAGCATAGCCAATCATCCAGAAGCAGAACTAAACAGGGATCAAGATTCTGTACACAAAGCGGATTGTAAAGTACAACACTCAGAGGTGGTAATCCAACTATTTACTCATTCAAAGCTTGACATTTGAAAAGGAGCAAAAAGTGGAAGCAGTCAACTAGCAGAAGTTAATGTTGTGGAAGGCAATGAGCTATTTCTGAGACTATGCTCAATGGATTCAAGTGTCAGTACGGTGAGTGCATGGAGTTCTTTTGCATCAATCTCTTCTCTTGGGACCCAGCAGCTGACGAACATAAAAGATGTGCAAGTTGAGGTAGTGGTGTGGCAAAAGAGAAGGAAGTCAGCAACATTGAATTCTTCTCTAGGCAGAGACAAAAAAAGAAACGGTTTTTGGAAAGGGGAGGGTGCATTTGCGCATGTTGTGGTGGGAGATTCAAAGTAAAAAACTGATATGCAGAGGGGAGGTCCGTTTTTTTTGGATTTTTCTTCGTATGCTGCAGACTTTAGAGAGGAGGAAAAAGAATATATGATGAGCATGGACTGAAGGCAAAGGGGGCTTTTTTTTTGGGTGCGGGTGGTGTCTATGCAGAAACCGGAGATATCGACGGGGTGCGCTCTGTGTCAAGGGAAGGAGAGCGTGGAAGGAGGAGTTTTTCTATCGAGAGCATAGAGGGGTCAAGGACTGACTGAGGTCCAAGATTTCATAAGTGCCATCGCTATCTGCAGCTGCTGTGTTTCTCTGAGTTGGGTCTCCCTGCACGTTCGGAGCTATCAAAATGAATTGCAGTTATGCCGAAGTCAATGGAAGGAGACGAGGCTAGCTTTTGTGAAGTGGCGTAGGCACAGAGTTTTGAGTGCGTGCAGGCTCAAAGAGGGACAGAAGTTCGAGTACTTTGGCCTATTCCGGAGATTGGACTGAATTCCGGTTGGTGAACTACTAATCGAATCTCTTCAGTGATATTGTATGCAAGCCTGAGTGTACTGACAGTCAAGCCCATCGTTCTTTTCCTGGTATGATATTCCGTGCCATTCATGCTTCAAATGTAATATTGAGGAAAACTCTAAATGATAATGATGCTTTCTGGGATACTTTGATTAATGCTTACATGAAGGTGGTTGGATTAAGATATGGAGTGAAGACAGGTCAGGACAATACTGTTAGATATGATGGCCAGAGTTTTTATTCAAATCATGCTGTTTACTTACACAAATGATCCTGTACGAATAGTATTGTTTTGAGGGTCTTTTTAGCTCAGGATAAAAGTGGTAGCTATCCTCGAAAACATGCTGAAATTATGTGCCTGTAGCAACTCCAAGAAGAAACGTATGCTTATGAAGCTCGTAGTGAGTTGTTGAGAAAGACATGTTGTACTCCACGTTTTGGTTGATGACTATGCTGTAGTCTGCGACGGCTTTGCGACCTCTAATGCCGTGAGAGATTACGGAAGTTGTCGGTCACGGTTGGGAGCAAGGCGTGTGTGTGAAGAAATCCAAAAACTATTGGATCTGTTTTGCCGCTGGATGGGTTCTCTAACCTTTAGGGTCTGTACGCCATCCGTAGAGCGTGAGAGAAATGCGAGATAATCTCAGAACTCGGGCTGCTACGGAAACAAGAAAATTAAAACTGGTTCGTGCCAAAAATGCAGCACGTAATTAAACTAAATTCAACCATGTACCCCTCTTTTCGAGTTGAAGCAGTAGTCATGATCCCTTTGTCATGAAAATGCAGAGCTATGGCAACTACTGAGGGATACTCTTAAGTTTTGCGTAACGATGGCTGGTTTCCCGTGGCTCTCTTTCTCTGACTACGATTGGATAGGTTATCTGCAGCTTAAGCATGTGCAGTTGCATTGCCCACTGTTTAGAAGATCGAGTCATCTTCTGTGCATCTGGAAGTGCTCTGTGCTAAAGAGGCTATAGAGAGAGCTCTGACGTGGGGGTTTTCAAAATGAATCTAAAACAAATGTTTTCTTAAGAGTTGTTACATCTGACAGTTTAGGCTGGAATATCGAAACACGTAGGCATGTTGATAAAAAAAAATGGCGGGGAGGAGAAAGGTCTTATGAGTAAGGGAATGGGTCCCGTGAGAAGATAGAACAAGTGTTTATTATTGAGGCAACAACAGGAAGTCCGATCACCCTTTCTCCCGATTCATGGCATTAACCATTTATAAGCGCAGAAGGATAAATCGTGTTTCTTTACTATATTGCCTAGCGGCCCTTCCCAATTCCTCCACAGCCATGCACTAACCGACATACATCATCATACACAGTTTCTCTCCCTAAGATTGCAATGCAAGAAGTACTCATTTAGTGATCTTCTTATCATCTTGAATTCTTCAGCAGGAAGAGTAGCCAATCTCTCCCCTTCTCCATTGAGGGAAGATATATAAGTGGGGGGGGGGGGGGGGGGGAAAGGTAAAAAGAGAGTGTGAAAGAGGAAGAGGACATGTATATATGAATATGTGGGTGTGGTTGTGTTGGTGTGTGGGTGAACACATGTGCAAGAGTATGTGTGAGTAAGAGAGTGCGGGGAAGGGTGAGAAAAGTAAGAGAGTGAGTGCACGTGGGAGAAAAAGGGGTATGAGAACATGAGTGAGAAAAGGATCGGGTAAGGGGAATGCCTATGTGTGTGCATGTGCATAAGCAAACGAAGGTGAGAGAGAGGGAAAGAAAGAGAGATACGGGTTGGGATCTACTATTGGATATGCATTAGGGGATTTTAATTCCTCTCATCCACGGATGCATTTGAACATCATTTGGTGACTTAGAGTGGGCCAAGTGGGTGGAATCGAGTAATTTGGATAAAATTGAAGTGTGTATAATCATATTTGGCGTGGGCATTAGGACTCCTCATTTCGGCGATCCTACGGGGAATCCCAAAAGAGGGCATCTTCGTGAGCAATTGAGGACTCGGAGTGAAAGAAAGTGACATATTACAAGTTGATTGAATCAAACATAGGTGTGTCTAAGGCACTTTCCCTTGGACCAAGAAGCTTTCCAACATGTATAGTGGTCACGCCAGTATATGTCAAGGATACTTCATTGAGCTTTATTAGATTTATCTACTGAGAGTGATGGCACATTTGTTTCTTGCCAGCTCACTCATTCGCGGACATTAGGTTTTTCCTTATGTACTGGTCTTTATATATTGCACTGGTTGTATTCTTGTTTTTTAGGTCATTCTTGTACATTCCTTTTATGTAATAGAAGAAGAAGAAAAAGATTATTCTTCCTTGCCTCAATCTGTGTGTGTGCTTCTCCTTGAGAGTGAGAGTGTGTGTGTGAGCTCTCTTCCTTATCTCCTTCCTCGTGACATGGTATCAGAGCCAGCGTGGCTATAGAGAGCTCGTGGAGAAGGCGACGGTGAAGACTATGCGACAAGGCATGGAGAAAACGCGATTTCACAAACGGCCTCCGTTTGCTACGAAAATCGCCGTGAAGGTAGAAGACCTCAAAATATTTTCGGGAGTTATCCCTTTAGGGTCACTTGTTTTTGTCAAATCGAAGTTTCGGAGCCATCTCGACCTCCGTTTCGAGCCCGCAAGGTGGGGCCCACAAAAAAACCAGGTCAGTTTCAGAAACTGTAACTTGCGTTGTGTTCGGCGACGACACTCATATATTCCAGATTCAGAATTTCAAGCGATTCCGTGTACTGTTGATACATGAAAACTGTGTTTTTTTGAGATCGAACTGTCACGTCATAGTGTGACAGTGTTCAAGCAGAAGTGCTGCTTGTAGTGTGTTGCGGTGTTGTGAATTATTGCAGAAATGGCAAACGCAGATGGAATGAGTCTGCTTATGAGCGATAAGCTGGACAAGAACAACTTCCATCTTGGAGATTCAGAATGACAAATTTCTTGATGGGAAAAGGCTACTGGAAGTACATCGAAGGAGAGAATGAAAATGCTCCGCAGTTACCAGAAAGGAATCGGACTGCAGAACAGTTAAGAGCATATGAGGAATGGAATCAAGGAGCACGAAAGGTAATGTATTGGCTATCTGTTAGCATACAAGATAGCATGATTGGACACATACAGGATGCCAAGACTCCAAAAGAGGCTTGGAACAGTTTGGTCACTTTGTACGAGACCAATACAAAGGCACGGAAATTGCAACTCAAGAACGAGTTGCATACATTGGAGAAAAAGAGCATATCGGTAAGTGACTACACTCTAAAAATCAAAAGCATATGTGAGTCACTTGCATCTATTGGTGTGAATGTAGATGATGATGACAAGGTGGAAGTGTGCCTTCGTGGTTTAGGAGCTGCATATAAGCAGTTCAGAACTTCTATACAGACCAGGGAAAATATTCCGAATTTTGCTGATTTGGTCTCTATGCTGATCATTGAAGAAAAGAATCTTGGTGAGGATTCAAACTCCCAAGGAAAGCCCAGTTCTGAGCAGATATTCTACTCTGGCAGAGGAAGAGGCAGAGGTAGAGGTTTTGGAAGTGGAAGAGGAAACAGTAACCAAGACCAAGGTCAACAACAGAATCATGCAGGAGGAAGAGGATAGTTTCGAGGCAGGGGGAGCCAAAGAGGTCGCAAAAATTTCCAAAGAAATGATTCAGGAAACATAGCATTGTCTACGGAGGACGGAAAGGTAAAACATCTCGCTGATGTGCTGCATGTTCCAAATATAACAAAGAATTTGGTTTCTGTTGGACAAATGGTTGACCAGGGATTACAAGTCAGGTTCAATGCTGATGAATTATATGTAGAAGAGTACATGCAGGATGGACAATTGGTTGCCAAAGGAAACAAAGTGGGTAGAATGTTCACCTTAAATGTGAAGATTCCTGAAATGAATGCAGCCATGTTTGCAAAAGGTGTAGGAGTTATTGCAGATATAGAGATATGGCACAAACGGATTGGACATGCAAACTTGCAAAGGCTGAAACTGATGCAGTCAAAGGAGATTGTCCATGGACTACCAAATTTCAAAGTTGCAGAAATGCAAAAGGTATGTGCAGCATGTCAATTTGGTAAACAATCGAGAGCATCATTTCCACATGACAAGCATGTTAGTGAGAATGTACTAGAAGTAGTACATAAAGATGTTTGGGGTCCAGCAAAGACCACATCTATGGGCGGTTGCAGGTTTTATGTTACTTTCATTGATGACCATACATGCAAAGTATGGGTATATTTCATGAAAGAGAAGAGCGAGGTGTTTACTCACTTCCAGAATTTTAAAGTTATGGTGGAAAAGCAGACAGGGAAGTACATTCAAACAGTAAGATCTGATGGAGGAGATGAATACATGTCAAATGAGTTTAGTAGTTTTCTAAAAAATCATGGAATTCAGCGTCAGTTTTCATGCAGGTACACACCACAACAGAATGGTGTTGCTAAACGCAAAAATAGACATGTTGCAGAAATAGCAAGAGCCTTGATGGCTGAGAAGAATATGCCTCATTGTTATTGGGCAGAAGCTGTGCATACTACTGTATACATCATGAACAGAACTCTGACTGCTGATGTACATCAAGTTACACCTGAAGAGAAGTTTACAGGTAAAAATCCAAACTTATCACATCTGAAAGTTTTTGGTTGTATTGCATATGTACATGTTCCAGATGAGTTGAGGATGAAGCTTGATCCGAAAGCAAAAAAATGTGTCTTCATTGGATATTCCCTTGAGCAAAAGGGGTACAAATGTTATAACCCACTCACACGACAGGTGAAGGTGAGCAGAGATGTGGTATTTGATGAGATGTCAAGCTTCTATGCAGATGCCAAAGAAGGACTGAATCTTGAACCAAATGACAAAGAAAATGCTGAAAAATCTAGTGCAGAATCTCAAGTTTTGAGTGGACCGGATGCATCACCAAGCAATAGTTCCAACTCAAATCCATGGAGTGGAAGATTGCGTGGAAATTTCAGTCCAGCAAATTCATCAAGTACATCCAAGAAAGGTAAAGAAAAGCTTTCTGCTGGTAGTAAAACAGGTGCAAGTTTTGAAGACGTTGATGGAGATTCAAGTGGTTCAGAAAAGAGTCTTGATGAGGAACTTGGATTGCCCTCTGTGAAAACTCCAGGAGTAAGAAGGGTACATGCAGATGATACAAGAAGAAGTGACCCAAGACCAAGAAGATCTGGGAGGATGCGTAATTCAGTGCAACGATTGACTTATGATAGTCACATGGCTCGCCATTGTGCCTACATGACAAAGGTAATACAAGATGCTGAACCTTCTTGTTTTGAAGATGCAATTGGTAATGCAGATTGGGAAAAAGCTATGGATGAGGAGATGGCTGCACTTTATGGAAATGATATATGGAAGCTGGTTCCATTGCCGCAAGGAAAGAAATCCATAGGCTGCAAATGGGTTTACAAGGTAAAGCATAATGCTGATGGTAGCATAAGCAGGTATAAAGCACGATTGGTAGCTAAAGGTTATGCACAGACATATGGCATTGATTATGAGGAAACATTCAGCCCTGTAGCTAAAATATCTAGTGTCAGAACACTTGTTGCATTAGCTACAGCAAAAGGATGGACTTTGCATCAGATGGATGTGAAGAATGCTTTCCTACATGGTGAGTTACAGGAAGAAGTATATATGGACCATCCACAAGGATATGAAGATTCAAAGCATCCAGAATATGTTTGCAGGTTGCAAACGGCTTTGCATGGGCTGAAGCAGGCTCCGCGTGCATGGCATGCAAGGATTGCTGATTACTTAACCAGCATTGGGTTTTCTATGTGTGATGCAGATCACTCACTATATGCAAGGAAGGCTGATGATGGCATCACTATTGTGGCTATTTATGTTGATGATCTGATTGTAGCTGGTGATAATGAAGAAAACATCAAAGAGGTAAAGAAACTTCTTATGCAGGAATTTGACATGAAAGATCTTGGTGTGCTGCACTATTTCTTGGGCATTGAGTTTATACATACAGAAACAGGTATATGGATGTCGCAAAGGCAATATGCCTTGAATATGCTGCAAAAGTATGGTATGGCTGATTGTAAGCCAATTTCTATGCCTTTAGATCAGAATTTGAAATTGGATACTACATCAGGTGAAGCATTGGAAAATGCTACTATGTACAGGAAAATTGTGGGAAGTCTTATATATCTTACAATTACAAGGCCTGATTTAAGCTACACTGTTGGACTTGAAAGTCAGTTTATGCAGGTTCCCAGGAAGCCACATTTGGATGCTCTGAGGCACACTCTACGTTATGTGAGTGCTACTTTGGATTATGCATTGTTTTATGAAGCTGGTGTAGATTTGCAGGTTCATGGATACACCAATGCAGATTGGGCTGGTAGTACTCCAGATAGAAGATCTACTAGTGGCTTTCTTTTCTCACTTGGAGGTGCAGCAACCCACTGTTGCTTTGTCGAGTACAGAGGCTGAGTATAGAGGTGTTGCAATGGCAGCATGTGAGGCATCATGGCTGGAGATGTTACTTGCAGATTTAGGTGTGGAAGTGCAAAAGCCTATCACTATCTATTGTGATAATCTTAGCAGCATATAGTTAGCACGGAACCCTGTTTTCCATGCTAGAACAAAGCATATCGAGGTACATTATCACTTCATCAGAGAGAAGGTATTAGCAGGTGATATTGATCTTGTTTATGTGAGAACAGATGAGCAGGTTGCTGATATTTTCACCAAAGCACTTGGAGCTGAGAAGTTGAAGAAGTTTCGGAAGATGCTTGGATTACAGGATATGGCATTGAGCTTGAGGGGGAGTGTTGAGATATCAAGCAACATGTGATGATCCAGGATGACACGTACCAGTTTGTCGTTTCTCTGACATGTATAGTGGTCACGCCAGTATATGTCAGGGATACTTCATTGAGCTTTATTAGATTTATCTACCGAGAGTGATGGCACATTTGTTTCTTGCCAGCTCACTCATTCGCGGACATTAGGTTTTTCCTTATGTACTGGTCTTTATATATTGCACTGGTTGTATTCTTGTTTTTTAGGTCATTCTTGTACATTCCTTTTATGTAATAGAAGAAGAAGAAGATTATTCTTCCTTTCCTCAATCTGTGTGTGTGCTTCTCCTTGAGAGTGAGAGTGTGTGTGTGAGCTCTCTTCCTTATCTCCTTCCTCGTGACATGAGCTGCCTTTTGAAGTGCTTCAAGTGCTATCCCTTGTATTCGTAGGCCTACACAATATCTTTGTAGTTCCTCTTTCACTACCCTTGCAAAAGCTCTTCGTGGTATGAGTAGTTCAACAGACTTTTGGTAGTGTAGTATCTCTGCAAAAGCCCTGCAGTGCCTCCTTCGTCTTTGTGGAGCTCTTGTGTTGGGAGGTATGTTTGGCTTGCGTTGAGGTCGACGTCGTGGTTGATAGTTTTTTTTTTCTCCGATGTACACGATGTGAGGGTCCAGCTTCATCTTGCACATTTTGTTGTTGATGTGGTTGTTGACTTTGCTCTCTCTCCTCCTCTGTTGGTATTTGGCCTTGTCCTTGTGGAAGTGTCTTACCTCCATGTGTCACCCTATGGCTCGTTGGAATTTGCATATCATTCCATGGTGGTTGATTGCTACTTTCTTCATTCAGGGATGACTCCTCTTCCCTCTCTGGTACATCCCTTCTGATCAACTTTTGTTTGGGTCTTGCCTTGATGGGTGTCCTTCTTGGCGGCTCATCATCTGAAATGGACTCTGATTGCCTTGGAGTGAAATACTCCTATCTATTGGACACTTCATTTTCTCGTGCTTGACTGCTCCCAGGTGGTGTGCCATCGTATGACACAGGCACAGATGTGCTCTGGGAACCACTTCGGGGTCTTTGGGGGGGTTGCAACCATGGTGGGCGTTGTGTCCCTAGATGAGGGCTAGGAAAGAAGACGCGATCTTTCCTTGCAGTTTGCTTGGTGCGTGCCATTCTCTTGAGTTGCAAAAAGTGTGAAATGAAGTGAGTTCTCTCTATTTATAGAGTTTTTTTTAAAATTGTTTGTTCACACTAGAATGATAAAACCTGTTTAAACCCATACAAAATATTATATATGAGATAATAACACATTGAAACCAAGATTACAATAATCATAGGCTTTACCACATAATGGGAAATAAGGAATTCACTTTACTTCCAAGCTGAGCCTTCTCGTTGTCTACTAGCACGCCACTGTGCATGATGAAGAGGACCTAATGATGACTTCCATTTCTCACTGGCAATGTTGTGTTGCATTGTTCTTGCAAGTTTTGCCAATTTTTGAATCCCTAAGTCGTTCCACAAAAAACTTTCTAGAGAATGTAGTGTGGTAAAACCAATTAAACATCTCCTCCATGTAGTTTGATTGCATTGGACTACCACCATGTCGGGTGTTTTTGAAGTAGACACCCCTCGCTTTGTAGTGTGACTTTTCCATTCCTTGGGTACTGAAAATCTCTAATGACCCATATCGATGCATGAAATAAGCTCCATGTGCAAACAAAATATGCTAAAAATTGTTAAGTACATTGGAAAAAGGTAAGTGCAATGAACACGTGTAGAAGAAGATTACACTTACAATGTAGTGTGTTATATTGCTCTCTCCCCAAGATTGAATGAAACACTTGGTGAACTCCACTAATGTTTCTTGAAACATTTGACGTTGAATAGCACTAGACCTATTCAGACCCATTAAGCCTACCAACTTATCAAAGCTCGACCAAACTTTCTTTCTCTTATTACAAAGATCAACTTGAGAGTCATTGTCTGTTGTGATCATGCATAGGTCTTTCCATAGCTCATAATGTTCATTATTTTGAGTGCTAGTACCTCTTCTAAAAAAAATTCTTGCTTTATTCCCTGTCATTGACACTTGTTGCAAGCTATCTTGAGATTCTCCAACTTTCTTAACAACTAGGGTTACATTTCCACCATGACAACCAATTGAATTAAGAAGTTCCTCCAATTTCTTTATAGCTTGAATAGATTTATCAACTGGCTTCATGGCAAATGCATATTCTATATGGAGCTTTAATAGCCTATCAAAAATTCTCATGAAGGCATGCAAGGTGCAAAAGTGGACATTGACTAAAGGGAATGGAATAATGGGATTCCAATCCTTATCTGACATGTCACGATTAGGTGTACCTAACATGGGACACCTCATTAAAGGTATATCCCATTCAGCAGATGGAGTTGCATCTGTGTCATCAGCTAAATCATCTATGTTGTTTTGTTTTCTCTTTGTTCGTTTATAACCTCGTGTGCAATAGGGACAAGGATAGAGAGTAGATGCACCTTTTTTGCACCTTAACATGCATTTGATAGTCTTTAAGTCCCCACCTAAGTGCCACTATACTTCAAAATCACCAAGGCTTTCTACAGTGATTTTGGCACCATGAATTTGAGAAGTTATAACCTCTGTGATCCATGGGGTCCTACTGAAAATCCATGTAAGAACATCATTGGATTCTTTAGGTACTTCAATAGCACCTAACCACCATATATCTTTCTCGGATTGAACATTGTATGTAAAGTGATGGGTAGATTCTTCACTATCATCAACAATAGCATAGGCCATAGCTTCATTCATGAGTGTAAGACTAAGTCTCTCCATACGACGTCCCTTTATGATTTGACATTTGTCTAGCTTCAGTACAAACTTGAGTTTGGAACCACAATCTACATCAAATAACAAACATTATATTATTAAAAATACTATGAATGTCATTATCAAAACAATGGATATACCTTGAATTGTGGATTTGTAAAATTTAACCATTTCCTTTTGAAGCCTCTCCAAATCGACAAATATGTTGTTGTACTTTGTGTAGATGAATCCCTTTCTAGATGTGTTTTTCAACTCTTTCTTTGATGTAGATGAATGATAAATGGATGCAGGCATAACATCGTCTATATGCAGGTAATTTCCAAGAGTATTGGCTACATCCTCATTGGTTATCTTCTTCTTCAGAGATACCTTGTAAGGGCATGGAAAAATGCTCTAGAAAATACCTTTGTTTTGTAGAGCCTGCTTCAAAAGATTGTACAATGCAGTGTATGCTCTAGTACTAACACTTGCTTCATCACATACCATCTGTACCTCACTAGGACTAATAATATCTTCTAAGTTGGCTGAAAAATCTTTAATCACTTGGGTTTTGATGTGATTTCCTATTGGTGAATCCAAAATCATAAGCACATGTTTGTTGCTAAGACAAGAATTTAGAAACTTCAATTGATCCTCCATTGTTGAGGAAGCACTTGCATCTTCAACAAATGACCTGCACAATAAGAAACTCAACCTAAAAGTCTTTTAACATAAATAAACAAGGGAAACACATACCTAAGTGCGTAAACACGTCGCTTCCGTGCTCCACCACCAGTTGAAAGAGATTGAAAAGATGATAATGGTCGTTTCCTATATCTCATCCCAAGTGGAGTCTCTTTTAGTTGTGTAAGATTGGCTTTTAACTTTGTAATTGTGCTCTCCTTTTCTTCCATATCTTGTTGGAGTCTATTATTGTTCTCATCCAAAGATTCGATAGCACTTTCTAAAGTGTGTACAACACTCTCTAAACTGTGTATCTTGAAATGGTTGTGATGACATTGTTGCATCCAATAATTAGCTATAGATGTAGAATGGTTAGACAATCTCTTGCAATAGCCTAGCAGTCCATCTTCACCACTACCAACGAATTGTAGAAATGTGGAGATACTATGGAATCTAGGATGAAGATTAGCCATTGGATCTAAGGGATACAACGCACCATTGACCCAAAGATCAATATTCTTCTCTCTAGCTGCACGTCGTTCATTTTGAGAATCTATGTCATTGCTACCTCTAGTTGTTGGTGCAAATTTTGTAGGAACACGAACATGTACACTCTTTGTGTGAGGAGCACGTTGTGTGGCCTAATTGTCAAATTATGAAACTTGGCCTCTAAAGCATATATCTTCAAAGGGGTTTTGTCTTCATACAAATCGGCTAACGTATTCCAAGCATCCTTGGATGTCTTGCAGGCCGTGATATGTCCTTTCGTCAGTTCGTCGCAGGCAAGTAATAGCTGACCTAAAGTTCTTTTGTCCTTGAGATTCCACACATGCCAATTGTCTAAGTTGGTATCCCTATTGGGTTCGGGGTCTGACCCGTCTACTACCTCATGAAGAAGATTCGTGTAGAGATAGGCGCGCATGACATCTTTCCATAGATTGTAATTTTGTCCATTGAGGTGTTCATCCTTAAGCATAAAAATAGGGGTGAAAGAGAGTAAGAAATTAGCCATAGATGATGATGAGCTACCTTCACTTTTGGTCATTACAAAGCTCTGTTGATAAAGAGTGCACACACATGATACTTTTTTTCTTATATTTTGAGTGTACAAAGATTGGGGGCACTTAGTGCCAAAATTCCGTGAGAGATATTCCCTTATGAGAAATACAAGTGAGGACTTATCAAATTGCCAAAGGTGGAGTTGGAAATTCTTGAACAATGTAATGCTTAGGAATGGTGCCACCACAATAGGGTCAATTATCCTTGAAAAGTTACAATAATTCTATTGAAGGAGTAAAAGAGGTGGATAAAGGTAATATGATCTGCATATGATTAGTTTGTGATTGCACTAAGAGATACCAAAGTGAAGGTCCAAAATTTGTTAAGGAAGCATTCTAACTTCTATTGGGAGGGAGCATGAGAAACTTCAAAGAGATGGTACAATGATTAATCGTTGTTACACAAATATACCATGATTTATCAAATAAGTCAAAGTTATGTATCTCCCATAATCCCATTCTTCACGTCGCTCACAGAAACGAATGCTTTGAACCAATGATATCATCCATCATACGTATCCACGATCGCGCAATGTATCTGATAGATTGATCTCAATCAATTGCTAAAAATGTTGTCCCCATCCTTCGAGTCACCCCTCTTGAATGCTACTCGCAGCAGCGTGGCTCATTCAAGATAGTCCTTGCTGTTATGGCTGAGCATATCACGTGAATAGCCGGCCTGCTCTATCTTCTACCATGTGAAATCTGACGAGTGGCTTAGAGCCGATGCACTACGATATGAGGGATGACAATTACACAGTCGGCTTGATCTATCTTCTACCACACGAAATCTGATGAGTGGCTTAGAACTGATGCGCTGCGATATGAGGGATGACAGCTACACAGGTTGATAGAGATGCTTTTGAGTCCAATCACATAGAAACGTGGAGGTGTGGCACCATCTTCCAAGCATTGTGGCACAGGCAAACCTGGTTCTCTATCAATCAATCATCGATTTGTTCTCGCCATGGCAGTACAAAGTAGATCTTCTTCCCATCTAAATCCAAATGCTTCTTTGTTTCTGCCCACAGCTTATCTGTAGGTTGATGACTTCTCTCCCGAATGGTGGCGTCTTATGCACTCTTGGCCTGCTTTTCGTGATTATTGGCTCAGAGATCACTATGATTGCTGCGGTGACGAGGGAGAACTCACTGCAGACGAAATAGAGAAACTCAATTTCATTGATGATCTTGTCGAGTTTCAAGCCGATCTTGTTAGTCTGGAGATGGCGGAGGAGGCTGTGCGATTTCTGATAGAGGATGGTTGGGGCGCACCTTCAGACTCGAAGAATGATGCTTCAGTTCTCTTAGAGGGCATGGAGGTGTGGCCCTGAATTCCAAGGACTGTGGCTTCTGAGCAGATCCACCTCAAGAGCGAAGTGGCATACTGAGACCCTCTCCTCTCGCTTTCTTGAGAGAATCGTCACGTATTTCTGCTAGAGAAGCCTTGGTTGCAGCCTGCCAGCATCCTCAGAAGAGATTTCCCGAGGTCATAGATTAGATAAGCAGAGGAAGTTTCTGCGAGAAGTCTCTCTCTTTCTCTCTTAGAAGTTGTTGCGATCGACTGTCAATGAATGCAGAGAATGCTCCGAGATATGTGATGCAAAGAATGCTCTGCCCATTGTGCAGCCGAAGTGACAAACACCTTCAGCTTTTTGATTGAGCGCCTTTTGCATGGCAAGCTCCCATCTCTGCGCTAATAGTAAATGCAATGTGCTATCAACTGCAATGTGATACCAATGATGCACACTCTACCCCTTCAAAAAATGATGTTGCTGTAACATAGCATTTATAGACAAAAATGATGTTGTTGTAACGTAGCGTTTATAAACACTTCAAAAAGGTGAGCTGCACAACAACTTTCTCATCAAAATGTCATGTTGCATAACAAAACAAAATAGAATGGAGAGTTGCAAAGTGAACAGAAATAGTCTCCACACTAAGCTTACAATAAATGAACCTCAAAATGAGCATAACATACGATCAAATGCAAGGGTGGGAGGGAGGGAAAGCGGGGGTAAAAGGTGTTCAAAACGATGAAGAAAATGGGTGGGAGGGTAGGCAAACTTGCTACCCAAAATGCTCTATGAGTATGAGCTTGATGGCTAAAAGATCCTCTCTATGAGAAGGAAGCAAAACCACCACCACCAAAATGACCGCCAAATGCACCACCAAGACCTCCACCTAGCGCTCTGATACCATGTAGAGAGTATGCACGCGGAAGCAAAATGAAAAGTAAAGTACTCTCACAAAACAAAGAATGTGTGAGACACAAAATGAGTAGACCATGAAATGGGTAAACTCATATGGATTAGAAATGAGCTTGCCAAGAGCATGGAGTAGGCTCTTCAAGCTTCTAACCAAGTGCAAATGAGGGGAGAGGCCCTCCTTATGTAGATTTGGGAGGGGCTCTCAAAAGTACATCATATGTGGGATAAGTTTCCTGAGAATGAATACAACTAGTAGAAGCACATGGCAAGGTACCCAAATACAAAGGAAATACAATATGAAATGGAAATAGACTAGAAATGGAGTGCCTCCTGGATACAAAATGGAGATGCACTCATGCGGATACAAATGTAGATGAAGTAGGAGCGATCATGTCGTCAACAGTTTGGACATGAAAGATTCAAGCAATTAGGCCCATCAGAGAAGCTTGGATGGCCCTAATTGCTTGAATTGGGCATTTCCAAAGAGAAAAATTATATGATACCTATTTGATTTTCCTTGTTATAAAGAATTTTTCTTCATTTAATTTTGTAATGAATTTCACATTTCACAAGCTTTTTATGGAGAAAAAAGACAATCAATTCAAGTTATTAGAGCCATTGAAGAAACATGGATGATCATAATTATTTGAATCGGTCATCTACATTGAAACCAATTTTTTTATGCATATTCGTTTTTCTTGAGTACTATAAATGTCTTAACATTGGTTTATGTTATGGAATGCACATGAAAGCACTTGAGGGCTTGCATTATTCAATAGGACCAATTCAAGCGATAAGGGTAGTCTGAGTACTTCAGATGGCCCTAATTGCTTGAATCTGGTGTCTCCATCCATAACTTTCATTTGATGTATATTTGCTTATTTAAATGTAAGACATGCATGATCATGGATTTTTTCCATAAAATGCATAAGCTATCACTTAATGGCTTGCCTTTTTGGACACAACTAATTCAAGCGATATGGGCAACGAGACAAGTTTGGGTGGCCCTTATCGCTTGAGTTGGTCTTGTTTGTTGATATATTTAGGTAGTGATGTGTGAGAACACACTAGGACCGTCGGGGCACTTTTTTCCCTCTTTAGAAGGTTTTTTTCCCCGGACTTGTATATATGCCTATTTCCCTAATGGGCTACTTATCTTTGTACATTCTCTAGTAATACATTCAGTATTGTATGTTGTGCTCCAAGCTTCTTCTCCTTCCTTGTGCTGTTTGCGTGCTTCCGCAGAAATCTATCTCCAACAATTGGTATCAGAGAAGGTCGTCGCCTCATCTAGGGTGCCATCGACACTCCTCTGGTTGCAGTCTTTGAATTGCACGAATTTTGGTGAGCATACTCAGCGTGTTTTTAGATCAAAATAGCTTCGTTGTGTGGTGCCAAAATCGCGATCTGAGCTCGTTTCAGTCTTTGAACGCACTATCGCAGTGCTTATGCAGGTTATTTCGTCTTTTTGTGCCAAAGGTATATACCAATTTTTGTTCGCCAGTATAAGCGTCTCGAAGTCTACTACAGGTCTACCAGAATTCATCTGTGCAGTTCTGTTCAACTTTTTGAGATACAGTTAAATTTTTGCATCAAGGTATTTTAGTCACCGGCCATGGTTGAAAGCAGTGGTGTATTTCGTATGTTGGTTGTTGAGGATAAGTTGGATAGGACCAACTACCCATTATTGGCTTATATGATGCGACATGTATTGGTTGCAAAAGGACTCTGGAACATTGTGCCGAGTGTTGAAAAACGTCCTATCACACCTGCAACTGTTACAACTGCAAGTACAAAAGCTGAGGCAAAAGGTGTCGAAGATGATGTTCTTCTGCATATTCCTGTTCGTGTTGCGGTTTTTGCTGCACCTACTGCAAAGCAAATTTGTTGGGATGGAAGAGGTGCCCAGGCACATGCATTGATAGCTTTGTCTATCAAACGTGCCATTATTTCTCATATTCGCTCTTGCAAAACAGCTAAGGATGCTTGGGATACACTTACCACATTGTACCAAGCTAGGAATGAGGCTCATGTTGCTTACCTCTAAAAACAGTTGGAGAGTGAGCACATGAATGAAGGTGATTTTATGGACAATTTTCTAACAAAGATCAAAGACTTGAAGCAACAATTGATTTCTGTTGATGAGGTTATACCAGATAGCTCACTTGTGCAGACCGTTTTGAATGGTCTTCCTGATTCATATCAGAGTTTTGCTTCTACGCTTCGGTTAATGATGAAAGCAATCCAAATGCCTTGTTATTTGAGGAGTTAGTCTCTGTTCTGTTGTAGGAAGATCAGTCCAGGCAGAACAGGTCCATTATGCATGTTGCAGATCAAGCTTTCCTAGCTAGTCAGAAGGGCAAAGGAAAATGGAACTCTTCAACTAGTAAGCAAAAATCTGCAAATTCTGCACATTCGAAGAAAGAAGATAAAGATGAGAAGAAATCAGAAATTGCTTTGCAAGTACTGTAAAGGGAATGATCATATCATAAAGAACTGTCCAAAACTAGCTGCTAAAGAGGCAAAGAAGAAAGAGGCTGGAATGGTTGTTGCAGAGGCCTCTAAACCAAAAACTAAGTCTGCTAATCTAGTGCAGGAAGAAGAATGGGCGTTTACTACTGTCTGCAGTTTTGACCCATCTTCTCATGAGCAGTGAATGTTTGCAATAGACTTAGATGTTTGGTATTTTGATAGTGGGGCGACCAATATTACCTCGTAGTGTAGTTTCTTCTCTTCACTCGAGCCTGCCCCTACAGGGAACACAGTTACATGTGCCAACAACTCCTCTTATCCTGTTATGGGAGTTTGTAAGATCATTTTGACTAGTCCTGATGATAATTCTTTCACTTTGTCAGATATTTTATTTGTGCCAGGGATCAAGAAGAACCTATTATCAGTTTTTGCATTAGCCAAGATTGGCTTGGTTGTGAAATTTGTTGATGACAGGTGTACAGTTCATAATCTATCAAATGGCGATGTGATTATTGCTTCTGGCATTTTATTTCATGGGCTGTATAAGCTCGTAGGCTATGAAAGATCTCTGAATGATTCGGCACGTGCAGTACATGATTCTCAGGCTATGTCAGATGCAAAGCTTTGGCATGCATGCTTTGGTCATCTGAATTTTGCTAGTTTGCTACACTTGTAAAAATATGAAATGGTGTCCTCTTTGCCCAAACGAGGCACTTGGAAAACATGTTTGTGAAGGCTGTATTTTGGGCAAAATGCAGCGTTTTCATTTCCAAAAGATGGTTCAGTTCGGGCTACTTAGAAATTGCAGCTTGTACATAAAGATGTTTGTGCTCCTATGCAGACACCTTCTTTTGGAAATTATCTTTACTTCATGAATTTCATTGATGATTTTTCCAAGCATGCATGGGTATATCCATTGAAGGCAAAGTCCGAAGTGTTCATGTGCTTCAAATAGTTTTTGGTTTTGGCTGAAAATCTGTCAGCATGTACAATGGGCACCCTTCATTCAGATCGAGGGGAGGAATATATGTCTTCTGATTTTAATGCATTTCTAGATAAATGTGGGATAAAACACCAGTGTACACTGCCATATACACCTCAATAGAATGGAGTTTCTAAAGGAAAGAAGAGATCACTCATGGAGTTGGCGAGGTGTATGGTCAACAATCAGGCTTTACCACATAGTTTCTGGCTTGAGGTTGTCATGTGTGCAGCATATGTACTTAATAGGTGTCCCACTAAAGCACTACAGTCTATCACTCCATATGAGGTTTGGCATGATCGCAAGCCATCTGTTGCTCATCTGCGTGTTTTTTTTGTTTGGCATATGCATTAGTGCCTGAACAACATCGCAGAAAATTGGATGATAAAGCAGTAAAATGTATTTTTGTTGGGTACAATTCTGAAAGTAAAGGCTATCGTCTGTATCATCCACAAACTAAACGCATTCTGGTTAGTCGTGATATTGTTTTTGTGGAAGATGTTATTCAACCATTGCTTTCATGTACTAAGGAGACATTTGTTAGCTCCAAAGACGTGTATGATACTTTGTTGCCTCTTTTTACAAGTTGATAGTCTAGTGCTGGTCCCAATGAGGCAACTTCTCAGCCTTTACAGATTTCATGGGATGATGCAGATCATTCCATTTCTGATGCAGATTTACATGATGCACTAGTTGATGAGAGAGCTGATATTGAGCAAGCAAAAACTATGCCAATATGGCTGGTGCACACTTTGCGTGACAGCAAATTAGATGCACCTCTATCATATCGTACTTGTTCAGGCTCTCATAGTGCCTCTTTTGCATCAGATTGCTATTCTATGGCTGCATCTAGTCTCTATGATGAGAATGAGCCTGTTTTATTTGATGAAGCACAAAATTCAGAAAATTGGATGGCTGTTATGCAATCTGAATACGATGCTATAATGAAGAATGGTACTTGGTCTTTATGTGACTTGCCTCCTAGCAAGAAGGCCATTAGGACTAAGTGGGTATACAAGCTAAAGTGTAAGCCTGATGGTACAATTGACAGGTACAAGGCTAGACTTGTTGCAAAGGGTTATGCGCAAGAAAGAGGCGTTGATTTCAATGAGACCTTTGCACATACTTGCCAAATGACTACAGTTCATAGCATCTGTGCACTTGCAGCTCATCATGGTTGGAATGTACATCAGTTGGATATTAAAACAACATTTCTGAATGGTGACTTGCATGAAGAAGTGTATGTTTTTCAGCCGCGTGGCTTTGTGCAAAAAGGGCATGAAAACCAGGTGTGCAGGTTAAAGAAGGCATTATATGGTTTAAAGCAAGCACCACGTGCTTGGTATGAGAAGATACATGCCTATCTAATTGCACATGGTTTTGAGAATTGTCCAACTGAAAGCACCTTATATGTTAAGCATGCTAATGATGTGCTTCAGATCATTGTTGTCTATGCTGACGACATGCTGCTCACTAGTCCTATTGAGAAGCATATTGCTGATTTTAAGGATGACTTGCATGCCTCATTTGAGATGTCTGATTTGTGGCATTTGCATCACTATTTGGGCATTCAGTTTATGCAAGTTGATGGTGGAATGGCTTTGTGTCAAATGAAATATATTAACACATTATTGCAGTGTTTTGACCTTGAAGACTGTGAGCCTATTGCCACTCCTATGGAGACAAGTTTACGATCATGATGTTGGAGATGCATTTGATGTTGTTCTCTATTAGCAGGCTTTTGGATGCTTGATTTACTTATGCATTACTCGGCCAGATATTCAGTTTGTTGTCTCACAGATAAGCAGGTTTATGCATTTCCCAAGAGTCAAGCATTGGCAGGCAATTAAGCGCATCTTTCGCTACTTGAGTGGTACTCGGCTACTTGGGTTGTTTTATATCAAGGGGGGATCACTACCGCCAAATTTGCTTGATTTTTCTGACTCTCATTGGGCTAGTTGCTATGACACTCGTGTGTCTACTACTGGTTTTTGCTTCATGCTTGGTAGCTCTTATATATCTTGGTTGAGCAAGAAGCAGCCTACTATGGCCACTTCTAGTTGTGAGGCTGAGTATAGGGAAGCTTTCATAGCAACTGTTGAGTGTGTGTGGCTCACATGCCTTATGGCTGATTTGGGTGTTGGTCAGTCTTCTGCCACCATCATCTTCACTGACAGTCAGAGTGCATTGGCAGTTGCGAGGAACCCTATGTTCCATGCTTGCACTAAGCACATTGAGGTGCATTATCACTATGTCAGGGAGAGGTTCTCTGCTGGGGAGATCAGCTTGGCATATGTGCCCACGAAGGAGAACATTGCAGACCTTTTCACGAAGGCTCTGCCTAGGGAGAAGTTTGAAGCTTTCTGCAAAGCTTTGGGCTTACTTCCTTTTGTGGAGTGATTTCCACATAGCTTGGCACTTCCTTATACATGAGTGCAAGCTCCTTGTTCACCGCATCACTCCCAGGGGGGATTTGTTGATATATTTAGGTAGTGATGTGTGTGAACACACTAGGACTGTCAGGGCACTTTTTTCCCTCTTTAGGAGGTTTTATCCCCTGGCTTGTATATATGCCTATTGCCCTAATGGGCTACTTATCTTTGTACATTCTCTAGTAATACATTTAGTATTGTGTGTTGTGCTCCAAGCTTCTTCTCCTTCCTTGTGTTGTTCGCGTGCTTCCACAGACGTCGATCTCCAACATTGTCTTTAATCCCTTCATTTGCTTAATTTTTTCTTTCATATCTATAAGGATCATATTTTCTACTTTCCTGAAGAGGACAAGATGTGAAGATTCCTTGATACATCCGGTCTAGATTTTAGTTTCTAGGGTCCTACTCCAAAAGTGTGAAGAGGTTGTTTCAAAAAAAGTCTTTGTCTTGGATCCACTTGTGACTGAGTGTATACTTTCAAGCATGGAGAAATTGGTCACTTTCGCAAGACCTTTATCAAGATATAGAATATATTAATTATCCATATGTTCAAAAGTAAGTTTTCAGAATATTTTCCATATGTAGTCATTCCTTTTCTAAGATTGAAGTTTTATAAACAAGTATGGCTTATATTTCTAGAGGTCATGGGATTTTAACAATAATCAAATTCAATAAATGCCAAGCTTTATTTATGAAATCCCTCCAATCACAACATGACAATTGCAAACCTTAAGCTCTAGTGCACTTTTGATGCACTTTTCTATCACCACATTGCCATGCATTTTGATATTGTTTTATTTTTGTAGTGTTGCCAGGCTTCTAAAGATGCACATATGATCCAGACTCTCCTCCACCACCTCCACCACCTATAGATAAGAAGGCATAAGATAAGATAATCCTATTCATTCTCCACTTAAGCATGTCCCTCAAAAAAAGGACAAAGGTGAAGGCTCCAAAAAGGAAAAGCATAAAAAAAAATAGAAGATGTACAATTTCTGATACCTATGATTAGCTCTAGATAGAAATATCATTTATTTCCAACATATGTTGGAAAATATTTATTTGTTCTATTTTGTTGTAAATAAAACTTCCAGAGCATTCTCTTTATAGAACAATGTATTGAGGAATGATGCCATTCTATCTTTATCTTGAAGATAGTATGTGTGTAATTCATGTTTGTACATAGAGATCAGTATTTCAACTTCTAAATGTTGGTGATCTTTGTTTCTCAAATGGAGGAAGGATTTGTGGAATCATTTATGAAATCAATTAAGATGATAAGTGGTTTAACATTTATTTTTTCCCATTAATGTTATATCTTGATTTTTGTTTATCTCTAAATTGTAGTCCTTAGCTTGTATAACTAATATTCTGAAAAGAAAAAAGGCACGAGCAATTCAAGAAAAGAGAGCAATTGAGGAACTTTGGATGGACTAACCTCTTGAATTGGTCGTGTCTTGTAATGCATGTATGATTTATTATTATGATATCTCCAATACCTATCCTCTATAAGTAATAATTTTGTAAAGAAAAACCACTCGACCAATTCAAGTGATAAGGGCCATCAAAGGTCTTCCGGTGGCCCTATTCGCTTGAATTGGTCATAGCTTTTTGCAGGTTTTGCATAAAGATTCTAAAAAAAAAGACATGACCAATTCAAGTGACAAGGGCAGTCAGAGAACATTTGATGGCCCTTATTGCTTGAATTGGTCGTGTCTTGTATCTCCTCCAATTTTTTCCATTTTGTAATATTCCTTCCCTTAAATTATATGTATAGCTTGTTAATCACTAAAATGGTGAATTTCCACATCTTTGCATTTATCCTTCATTATCCATCTTTATACATTAGCTTTTACTAGTTGTTGTCTAGGAGGAAGTCTTTGAACAATAGAAACTTTCAAAGACCAATGATATAAAGCATAACAAAGCCAATATGAAAACGAAGAATGCACACATGAAAAAAAGTGACAAAAGTATTTAGCACTCAATGCCTTTATTCTCAGTCAAGAGAAAATATTATGATTTTTGGTGGAAAAAAAGGGGCAAGAGTGGTTACATTCTTAAAGGTTTGGAACTTGATCACTTTGGGTGGCAAGCAAGTAATGCAAGATAGTTTTTTCTCAAATCCAGTGTTTACCATTGAACTATCAATTGAGAATGTGAATTGTGGTTAAACCTCATCAAAGGTACTCTAGAAGCTCTCTAACATTTTTGAGTTTCCGATTTGCAATGACAATTATTTTCCTAGGTTGAAAATCTGGATGCATCAATAATTCTAACTCAAATTGTGGACAATTGAGTCTCCAAGCTTTTCTTCCACCTTCTTTAGTCATATCCTAACGTAGAGATTGTCGAGATATTTGATATGAAATTGAAAGAGAATTTGTACTAACTTTACATAAAATGATGTCACCTAGTTTTTTAACTTCTTTGTTATCCCACTCCCTACTGAAAACATCATCAATATCTGAAATTGAAACTCGCCGATTCAACCACATTGTTTTTGTTTTTTGTTATCTTATGTACCATGTTGCCACTCTTGAATATTGGGAGGAAAAATATATGAAATATGAAAATAGATATCTTGTAAAACAAAAACAACTAAAAATGATTAAAGAGCATGGTTAAACTTCACTTATAGTATTAAAGGAAATGTAGATGATTTTTTAGCACCAGATCCTTACCATTGCATAGATTTTGAACTCTTGCAAACCAACCATGTCTTCTTAATTTGAATTTGAGAATATGACCTTTCCAATGTTTTTTTGTATCATCTCTTTCAGCTCACTTTGCTTTATGGATAGCTCTACAACTAGGAAGCATAGTCACGCAATCATTTATCTGCATAGAAAGAGGTTTCCATAAGGAATCCTCTTTTATGTTATAAACCTAACATGAGGCTACACAATTAGGAGGACGAGTACAAGTAGAATCCATTCAAACACTCAGATAAATAATAGAGAAAGCTATAAGTGATAAATCAAGACTCACAAACTTTACGAGTGTCTATAGATAGAAAATTTTGATGTACATGTGAAAAACCGAGATTCACAAACTCTTGATTTGATGTATCAAGTGTGTCCAAAAAATCATAGAATTTTTTGAACCCAAAAATATTTCATATCTTAAAAAATCTTTTCTTTCTTGGAAATGTAAAGATTTGCATTGTATGGTGTGCAAAAATCCATTTTTGTATGGAAAAAAAAATCTACATTGAATACAACAAATTCCATCACCTTAGAGGCACTTTTAGAGCATATCTACTAAAAAGAAGAGCCTTTCTTTGTAGGATTAATAGAGAAGGGAATTGTATATTCTTGCACACATGGAAAGCTCTTATTTCTTGATTTCCTTAATCTGTCATTAGCAAACGGCCCCTTTTTGGCCATTTTTTGCCCTAATGATAAGTTCATCCCCCAAAAAGATAATCCTTTAACATAATTGTTAACTACTTACGATAAACAAAAGAATATATTATACTACATAAAACTACTACCACTTCTCCTGCAACAATGTGCAAGAACAAGAACCATTGTGTCCAATGGAGATATTTGAGAAACAATAGTTACCATTTAATGGCTATGTAAACCATCCAAATGAGGTTCAAAGAGCTGAAATTTTTTATCCAGACATGGCTGAAAAATTCCATTAGAACATGGCTGAAGAATCCCAAGATTTATAGAGGAGCACGGCTGAAAATATCTAGCCAAAGATGGCAGAAACATTCTAGCCAAACATGGCTGAAATTTTGCAAATTTTGTAGCCACTTATGGATAAAAATTAGCATGACATATAGTCCATTTTTATGTATTACATGAGGACCACATGTATATCAAGAATGCACAATCTATGACAAAATGGTTGCAAAAAACAATGCAAAGTAGGAATTTGAGTGCTCATTCACTTGGTAGAACAAGATCAAGCTCTTGCCATGCATCACATAACTTTGTGAATGTATCCCTTATTGCAATTCCATGTAATGAAGAGTGAATCACTTTTGAAGATGCATCTAATGATTTGAATTGGATGAGTGTAATGTAATTGGAATATGATTCTATTCACAAAAAATATACTTGGAATTTATGTTAATTGCCAAAAGTTAAGCATGACATTGGTACTAAGTGGGTTTACAAGCTCAATTAGATGGTAGCATTGATCACTAAAAAGCCAATTAATTGCAAAAGGTTATGTGCAAGGATATGGCATTCATTATGAGGAGACTTTTGCACCTTATTCATGCATGACTAAAATTAGTTTTTTTATTGCATTGGATGTCCATTGTGGTTGGAAAGTGCATGAGCTGGATATAGAAACAAGTTCCTTGATTTGAGATTTTCAAGAAGAGGTCTATGCGAAGAAGCCTCATAGATTTTCTATCAAAGATCAAAAGCATATGGTTTGCCACAGGCTGTTTATAGACCTAGGCAAGCTCCATGTGCATGGTATGATAAGATACATAAGCACTTGATTGCTCTTAGCTTTAAATGTAGTCCAATTGAAAGCATACTTTATGTACACAAAGATGCAGCTATCTTATAGTGCTTTTTCTTTACATTGATGACATTCTCT
This sequence comes from Ceratopteris richardii, assembly GCA_020310875.1. NCBI lineage: Eukaryota > Viridiplantae > Streptophyta > Polypodiopsida > Polypodiales > Pteridaceae > Ceratopteris > Ceratopteris richardii. Next base: position 93,731,173 of record CM035418.1, read on the forward strand.
TGAATGGGTCATGTGACGAGAAAATTGGTATGCTTATGTTTGTTTTGCAACATACTTTTGATTTCACATCACTTGGTCTTTTGGAGTATTATCTTGGCAACCAATTTGTACCCGTTGAGGGGGAATTGTTGGGCATCAAGAAATGCATATTGAAAAACTACTTCAACATTTTGGTTTTGAGGATTGCAAGCCTATTTCAACACCAATGGAAACAAGATTTAGGTTCTCAATAGAGGATGTAGAAGATGCATTTGATACTTCTCTTTATTAGCAAGTTGAGGGATGTTTAATATAAGCATGATTTGATTTATGCATAATCTTAGCACTAATCATTGGTAAGTGGTAATACATGTGTTTAGATATATCAAAGGCACTTTGAGTTTGGGTCTATTTTATGGTAGATATTCTTAGCCTTTCTAGCACGATTTGAATAGATAATGATTGCATTGGTTGTTATGATGCACTTGTGGTAATTGTGCTTTCCTTAGAAGATCATGCATATCTTGGTTGAGTAATAAGCAACCTATTGTGGACACATCAAGTTTTTAACCTCTGAATTGGACAATATTCATAGGTAAGTGTTGGATTGTATATGGAGGAGACACCTATTGATGCATCTTTGCATGGAGATTGATGCGCCTACACATATTCTCATTGATCATTAGAGTGAATTGGTTGTTGCAAGATATCATGTGTTTCATGCATTCACGAAGTACATTGAGTTTCATTGTCATTATGTCAGAGATCATCTTCATACTAGACAAATTGATTTGGTATATGTACCTACACAATATAATGTGGCATACATATCCTCATGTTTTTTCAAAGAGTCGTTGTCTCTCTTTTTTTTAACAAAGTTTGGCAAAGCCTATTCTTCCAAACTATAATAAATAGAGGTTATAAATGTACAAGTGAACGGGCCTAGCACCCATGGGATACCCCGTCCCACAAAGCAAGGGCTCCTTATAGATTACTAGAAAACTTTACAAAGAAGTTTGATAACCCTCTTGTCCCTCTCATGTGGGGCCCACTTTATTTTAATCTTGTTGCTCTCTAGGAAGAACACTCTATGATGTCTAAAGGCTAGGGGCTTCTTACAATTGGAAATTCCATTGCCTAAAAGAAAAAGAGATTTTTTGATCAACCATTCTTTAGGAGGGCTTCTAAAGTTGGTTGCACACCTCTCTTTCCATATTTTCTATAGATTCTCCCCTTTTATAAAATTCCAAAGTGCTGAGGAACATCTGATTGCTTCACCTAGCAAAGCTTGCTTCCAGTTGATTTTTCCTTGTAACAACATGATTCTCTGAAGGGCCTGCTAGACTAATATTGATTTGAGGCATGAATAGAAGAGGCATCCCAAGTCTTCCATGTCATGAAGACATTTTTTGCACCACAGGGGAACCCCCCAAATTTTTTTATCTTTTACATTGGTCTAGACTCCACAGTGTAGGATTTGCCACATAAGCACATACTTTTTTATCTTGATGAGGGGGTGCCAAAGGGATTGGAACTTAAAGTCCCACCTCCAGCATAACCAATCCAGAAACCACTTCCTATTGAGCGTGACATGAAATTCCCCATCCTTATTCAATCCCCAAATTTTCTCAAGGCTATTGCCATTGTGCCATCTCAAACTCTCAAGGTGAGAAGAGTCCTGACCAATGAGGAGGTGAGTCCTCGAGCATTACCAAGCACTAAATCTACTCTGCAATAGATGTCATTCTTCAGAATCCACCCTTTTGGTCGGACCAATGTCCTTGAATATAATCCACTAACAAGTTTCTTAGGTCTAGAAGTGTTTCCACAAGTGGAAGCTTGTTCCAAAGCTTCCTAGGTTTTTGGAGGTTCCAAGACTCCACACTTCTGGTGCTATTGATAGGGAACTAGATCGAATCATTTTGTCTAATACCAGCCACCCATTTCCAATCTTCACTGATTTTGATAACTTTTTTAACCTTGTTCCAGCTCTTCCATAGGGAACAAATCAAGCTTGAGCCTTTGGGACTCACCGAAAATGAGGAGAACAAAACGGTGAGAAGGTCAAAGAGACCCACAGGCTTAAGAGCACTCCTATCTCTAAAAATAAGCTTGGCCCAAGAGGCATCACTATTGCTCCATGCTTTAATTACCATTTTGCCACTAGCTTATTGGTTGTTCCTTCAATGTTTAGAATGCCCAAATCACCTTGATCCTTGTGGCTAATGCAAGTACTCCATTTAATTTTAGGGATACCCCTTCTATTAGGGTCATACGTCCAGACGAAGTTCTTGCAAATTCTCTCCAGTTTGAAAATCTCTTGGTCTTTTGGTCTCTGGCAGGAGGGAAAGTAAAGCATCGAGGAGAGAAGGAAGGTGTAAATCACCATAGCACGTCTAGTCATATTAATTTGCATACTTTTCTTGTACGTCAGCTTGCTCTCGAGATTAGCGGAAGATTTGACCACTAGGGATCAATTGAAAACCATGTTCAATAAGCAATTGAGGAGGATGCTCAATAATCTCCCTGAAAGCGATTTTAGAATGATTTATTTTGGATCCCGAAGCCTCACAATAAGTATTAAAACAAATCCAAAAAGTGTGAATGCTTAACGTGTCATTATGCAAAAAGACACTAGTATCATCGGCAAAAAGTCTCTTGATCATCTGATCTTGATTGAGAGGTAGACTGAGGCCTTGAATACGACCTAAATTAGCTTGATGGTTAACAAGGCAGCTGAGACCATTGGCCACGATAGCAAAGAGAAGAAGGGCCAATGTGCACCCTTGTCTGACGGAATGTTTTAATTTAATCACTTGAGAGAGGTTTCCATTGATGTTTATTTGAGTAGTTGCATCACCCAACAAAGTAGAGATCATCTCAATGAGTTTTGGCCATAGCCCATGTCTTTCAATGATTGGAGAATGAGGTCCCACTGGAGTCTGTCATAAGCTTCTTTGAAGTCAATCTTAAGGAAGAGGACATCTTGCACTAATTCCTCAACAAAAATAGACCTTCCCAAACATCAATGATAGCCTCGAGGATGGACCTCCCCTTTAATGAACCCATTTTTATCCTCATTGATCCAATCTCGAAGGTGATAGGTAATATGGTTCGCAATCACCTTTGCCAAGATCTAGTAACTAGTTTGCAGCATAGTAATTGGATGCCAATTTTCAATTCTATTTTGTTTCCTTTTTTGTGAATGAGCTTGATGACGCCCTCATTGAGAGAATTGGGAAGCACACCAAAAGAAATAGCCTCTTTCCACACTAAACATAAAGGAGTGGCCAGCACATGCTTGAAGGTCTTGAAGAACTCATTGGTAAGGCCATCCAACCCCATGCTCTTGCCATTATGAAGGGAATCAATTATCTCTAGAATCTCAGCATCCGAGATGGAAGCTTTGCAAAGATCTTTCAAGTTTTGTGAGACTTTTTTGGTTCTAATGCGTGAGATGGATGCCATGCAATCATGTCTATGAGGACAAAGAAGCATGAGAACCCCCAAGAGCTGGGTAAAGTAGTTTACAATCATTGTATCCTTTTTTCAAAATTTAACAAATATTTTTCTCAATGTAAACTTGCCCAAATTTTCAAAGGTATATATAGTGTCATATGAGCATGGAACAAGGCAACTTTTTCTCACTACATATGTTATAGATTGATACACAATGTATCAATGCCCATTCATTATGAGTTAATATTTGATGCAAGTCATGTCCTCTGCAGCTCTAGTTGAGTTGATGCAACAAATAGTTATGAATCATAGGAATGACATCATCCTCTCAATGAAAGGAAATAATTTATGAACACTTCATGACTTCATGTTTATAAGTTATGATTGTGAGTACTTATTTGTTCTTCTCATGTTGGAGTTTTTGAGCTTAATCTCATACACATATCTATGTGGGATATAAAGGTTGGTGGTATGGGACATGACACATTGTATTCTTCCTAGGTGTAGGATAGATGGTATGGGAGAGAAGTCATTGAGACTCTATCTTTTATGTTATGGAAGTCATTCATATTATCTTCACATTATTAGATAGCAAAGGGGTTGTTGAGACAATCACACTCTATATGATAGAAAACAAGGAAAGTTTGTAGGCAAGCGGCCTAGACGTAGAAAGGCAAGGTTTGCAAATTAGAATTTTCAATTGCATTAAGGAGTTATTCATGGAGTATGCACTACTTCACTTGACATGCATGAGGTCATACCATGCTTCATACATAGTATTTATGAGGTGAGTTATATTCTTAGACTAGTGGGCCATGAGTATCACACGTTTACTTGCTATGCTTTCACATTATTTAGTAAGTTCATTTCTTAAGTCTCAAACTACCAAAGAATTACTCATAGATTTTATGGAAGTGGTTTTATTGGAGATATCTCATTCATAGGTTGAAATTATTTGATCATAGTGATGGTCACATGTGAAGCAAGTTTTCTGCAATTGAAAAACGTTGCATTTAATCATTGAGAATGTGGTGATAGTTCCTTATCCCCTATATTTTCTCAACATAACATCACTTGCTATGAGAGACTTAGCTCCATAGAGAGGATCAAGATTTACTTTGTATCATAGTTTTGGCCCATAGTTTGGATTATTGGATATTGGGTATGATAGACTGAGGTCTTGAATCCACAGTTTGGATCAAGAAAGAAATTTCTTGAGAATTTCATTATAGTGTGTAAATCAAGCCAATTTACTTGAGTAAGAGTTTAAACAATATTTGAAAAAGATTTACATCAATCGTAAGTAATGTATGGTTTAAAAATATGATTATTTTTAGTATTTTCCCTCACTAATTTTACATGATTCTTTTACTATTTAATGAGATTTATTGTTTAGTTACTTACTAAACTAGATGATGGAACTTCCAAAACTGACTTATGTTTCTAGACGAGCATAGAACTATTCATTATTCTAGTAGGAGATTTTGTTTATTTCATACTAACCTCATTTGACAAGTTCTTAGTAGGTATTTTAAGGAGACAAAGGAAAATTGCCAAGGTCTCTATAGGTGACAAGTTTTCACAAGTAAGTGGTGAGGGTCTCTACAAGTGACAAGGACACTTGTAGAAAAGTCATTTATGTTGTTATGAGTTCTTAAAATCTTCAAACCTAAGAACATTACATTTTTCTTTGATAATAAATAAGAATTTTCCAGATTTTTTATAAAGCATACATTCACTCCATTAGTGAAATCAAAAGGATTAAGATATTTCACATAAGCCAGTAGACTACATTAAATTTTGAATATTTTTGTAAGAGATGGAATGTCATACCTTTGATCCATGATGAGAGAAAATAGTTTGATCTTGGGTTTTGTTATGGAATATTTAGCTATGACTCTTTAATTGTTTTCGAGAGTTCCAACCTTGATGTGTAGAGGTGCAATGATCTAAAAGATGCACGTAGTTTTCATCTAACTATAGAAGATCCATTCTAGTTTCTTGTTCATCATTTTTTTGCAAAATGTGGTAGCCCTCTTTGAGTTTCTTGCGTCTCATCTTATGTGAATGGGCATGTGCCATAGGCCATACTTGTTTAGCCATGATTTAATTTTTTCATTTGTTTTTCCAAGTATTAAAACCTTGGACATTCAGTTTGTCAAGAAGATATTCAAACAAGTTAAAAGTGTGATTGAGAGCTCTTGACCCTTAGCAGAAGATAGCTTGGAAGTCATAAAATCCATTTAAGGGGTTTTGTTCTATGGTTTCATTTATGGAGAGAAGGATTTACCACTCAAAATGAGGGGAATGTTTGATCCATATCATGAAGCTTAAAAAAAACATACTTCTTAGAAACAAAATCATTAAGGATAAATAGCTTTTGACGAAAGACCCCATAGATAAGTTTTGATTACAAGTACGCATTACATAAAATAGTCTAAATCATTTGGTAACATCCAAATATTTTTAATAGCAAAGATTTAATGATGACATATCATCAAAAAATTTTCATATTGATGACACCTCCAGTGATGATGATTAAACCATGTTAACCAAGTGTGGCTCAACTTGTTAACAACAAGTATAGTGAAATACTTGGAAAGTTTAACATCAAGTATTGGTAATAGATAAACATCATTTGAAATAAATATAGTATATGCACTTCGAGATCACACAAATTAAAGCTATCGGATAGAGAAAATGAGGGTGTTCCATCATCAGTTGATGTACCTATTCATGCTGCTTACAACAAAAGGAATACATTTTTCTTTGCATTGTAACTCTATTAATGCCACATGATTCTTCCATTTGTCACTTAATTGCTTCTCGACTACCTATTAATGAGTAATGGAATCGTGGATGCGATTGTTGTCCTTAACTAAGGGAAGAGCCAAGGTCTTATCACTCACTAGTGAGTTTTTCCAAGTCTTTAAAGATGTTCTTGTGGGTCCCATTAGCTAGGTCTAGAGGGAGTCCCTTAGCTTTGGAGCCCTTTCGAGATGTCTCAACCAAGGAGTTATAAAGCTTATTCACAAGAAAGATAACAATAACAAAATAGAAAATTGATAGGTTATCACCATGCTCCAAACTAGATACAAGGTTTGCCAAACCCCTAGCAAATCCCATTGTGAATAATCTTTGTTCATGGATCCATGAGGATGGAAAAGGCTTCGTCAATGTGAGGTCTCTTTTGAAATCCATAATCGGCATTTGGGAAGGCCTCGAATATGCTAAAGAGTTGTCCCATATTTGGGAAGGCCTCAAATATGCTAAAGAGTTGTCCCAAAACTTTCTCTTTCTAAAGGTTGACTTATAAATCCTTTGATAGATTTGAGTGTGATTTCATTCCTTCATCCCTCAAGGACTTGGGCTTGGGTTGAAATTCATCAAGATGATGTACAATCTTTTGGGGAATGCTTCGACTTGGATCAATATCAATGGTCAACTCTTTGCTTCTTTTCTTCTCAAGTGTTCCATCAAGCAAGGCCACCCATTAGCCCAGACCCTTATTGCAATTTCAATGAATGGATCAATCGCTTGATCTATAAAAAAATACAATTAGGCCAAATCAAAGGGCTCTCACTTCCCCAAAACTAAGGTCAAATGGTTCTTAGATTGTTTGTAGATAAGACTAAAATTTTTTTCATAAATAAATTGGGTCCCTCTTATGTCACTTCCTTGATGTTTCTTGTATCATCTCTAGGTCCAAATTAGATTATCAAGATAGCATTGAAGGTGCTCTTAGAGCCCCATACACCTATGGGATTTGGGAGTTTCTATCAATATTATTGGGTTTGTATGATGACCAAGCTTGAAAATAAGCTCAAATACTAGAAGGGTATGCAACTAAATTAGGTTGGGAAAGCCATGGTGATTATTGCATTCTTGATTTCCTCTATCATCTAGATGTTGGCTTGTTAGAGAACCAACAGCAAAGAGCTAGTAAAAGAACCTAAAAAGAACTTTCTCTCAAATAGAACTTTTTTCCCTCTTTAGGAGGTTTTTTCCCCTGGCTTGTATACATGCCTACTACCCAAAAGGGTTACTTATCTTTGTATATTCTAGTGGTAATACATTCAGTATTGTGTGTTGTGCTCCAAGTTTCTTCTTCTTCCTTGTGTTGTTCGTGTGCTTCTGCAGACCTCGAACTCCAACAATTGGTATTAGAGCAAGTCTCCGCTTCATCTAGGGTATCGTTGACACCCCTCTAGCCGTAGTCTTAGAATCGCATGAAATTTGGTGAGCATACAAGGTGATTAAGAGATCAAAACTAATTCACTCTATGGTGCCAAAATCATGATCTAAGCTCCTTTCGACCTCCGAATTCACTATCACAATGCTTGTGTAGGCTATTTTGTCTTTTTATGCCAAAGATATACACAGGTTTCGGTTCGCCAATATAAGCATCTCAAATTCTACTACAGGTTTACTAGAACTTGCCAAGGTAGTTCTCTTCAACTTTTTCAGATATAGTCATTTTTCTACATCAGGGTATTTTAGTCAGTGCCATGGTTGAAAGCAATGATGTATTTCATATGTTGGTTGTTAAGGATAAGTTGGATGGTATGAATTACCCATTGTGGGCTTATATGATGCATCATGTAATGGTCGCAAAAGGATTATGGAATATTATTATTAAGTCCTAATGCCCAAGAGAAAGATGATTATACAAGCCTTTATTTTGCTCAAACCCCTTGGAATTGGTCCACTTGGATTTGCTAGAGGCCACAATTACCTCTCGATTGATACTTCCTTTGTCTATGCACTAGCTCATATGCTTCCCGACAAAAGCACCAAAATGATATGCCTGTGTATCCTTCTTCCACACACACACACACACACACACTCTAAAAACTCAAAACTAAGAATGGGACACTTACACAATCAAGCACAAAAATTTAGGCAATTAGCTAACCCTAGTCAATTATAGGCTCAAAGGATTTTTTCTTTTTCAAGTATATCTCATGAGTCCATGTCCATTGTTGTAAGGTTCATTTCCCCCCTCAATTTTCATTACCTGCTACAAATCCACTCAGTAATTTCGTTTGTGAACACTCACATAAATCAATGGTGATTCATCCATTTCTCACGAAAATTTTGCAGGGCACACAAACTCGTATATCTCTTCCCAAGTGCGAAGAATAAAGAGAAAACTTTTCTGAATATGCTCAACTCAACATAATTCGCATGACCCTTCTCAATTATAGGCTCAAAGGATTTTTTCTTCCTTCTCAAGTATAGGCTCAAAGGATTTTTTCTTTTTCAAGTCTATCTCATGAGTCCATGTCCATTGTTGTAAGGCTCATTTCGCCCCTCAATTTTCATTACCTACTACAAATTCACTCAGTAATTTCGTTTGTGAACACTCACATAAATCAATTCGCTAGTGGTGATTCATCCATTTCTCAAAAAAATTTTGCAGGGCACACAGACTTGTACATCTCTTCCCAAGTGCAAAGAATAAAGAGAAAACTTTTCTGAATATGCTCAACTCAACATATAAAAGCTCAACGAATAAACCTCTTCTTTAGGAAATTATGAACATAACCTGGTTTAGTAGCTGTCTCCGTAAGAGCTGAGATATATGCTTTGAGTTTTCATGATCGAGTCACAAATCTCACTCGTTTTGCCCATGTGTTTGTTTCCTTTTCGCAGAGAAATAACTTGAGCTAGCTACTTTTTCACGCAGCAGCTAGACTCCACCTGCAGTAAACACTGTTTTCTCTTTTCCATACGCTTTGGCTCCAAAAAATCTAACCCTTGCAAACTTCTTCATCCCCTTCTCGATGCGGTTGGCTTCCATCATACAACACTCACATGCTAAAAGATTATATGAACTCTAGCGTCTTCCATCATGGATGCATATTTCTCAGTCATCCACACATAAACCATTGTCATGGTTCACCTCTTGACCTTAGTGTAACCGATCACAAAGCTAGTGGCATGATTGGTTGTACACAGGCATAGCATGTTTGGGTGAATGCTCATGCCCCATAATAATTAGCAATGATGTTCAGCACCCATTTTAGAAAGGCTAGTGATGCTCAATGCCACATTTCCTAAATTAAACATAATGTCAGATAAGATTAACTATTGGCAAAACACGATGGCAACTTGCGAATCCCAACCACAACTGAATTTCTGATTTTTTGTAAACTTGCAACTCATCTTTCCTTCTAGTGACTCACACACAAATGCCGCTTCGAAGAACTATATGACAGTGTCAACCTCAAAAAGTATAATAAGTGCATGCATAAGGATCTGTGGACTCCCTCAGAGTAGGCAACCAAGAGATCTGTGATGCCAATGTCTTGCCTCAAATGTGCAGAGTTTTCTTCGAATTGACTTTGCCCTGCAAGAGTTTATGCAACATGTTGTTTCCCTTCCTTTGAGCATTCCCCAACGATAATAGCCGGAGGCCTCCGCCGAAGCATAGCGACCCCTTCTTATCAGATCTGATAACCTCTCCTTTGTGCGTGCTGTTCTTTTCTTCTCTTTGTTACCACAGCCTCCCATATGCCCCACATTCCCTCCATATCCATCCAATAAACTCTTCAGCAACAAATTTCCCCCCTCCAACAAAAACGAAGGAAGAACAGATGAGCCCACGTCTCCCCTCCTCCTTTGCCTTTGTCACCTGCACAAAACCAAGGAAAGAAGAGAAAAACGACCCCCTTTTTTCTGTTGTACGTGCACACATGCACACGGAGAACCCCCAAGGACTTCAAAAAAGCAACCCCCTTCCTTCTGTGTACCTATGCAGCAATCACACTTCCAAAAAAAACCCACTTTATGGTGTATGCCCCCCAACTGAAAAAAGATCAGAAACAGATATGAGGCCAAGAAGGAGGCCCCCCCCTTTATGCCTTCGAAAATTCCCCTCGATATTGTCGTGCGTGGATGCTCAGCCCACCCCCCGATCGCAGGTGGAAAAAACGACCTCCTATACACCTGTAACCACAAAAAACAAGCGAAAAACAAACTGCATCCTTCTCCCTCATCGCTCTTTTGGCAGTTTCCCCAATTGACCTTGTTCGCATCAATTCCGGCCTTTGAAAAGATGGTTCGTTGCATTAGACCTCTCACCCTGCAAAGTCTGCAAAAGAAAATGACCTAATAGCCTTTGTTTTTTTCATTTCAGATATCATTTCTTTTGTTAGCAACTTTTAAATTCTAAAGGAGTTCACCAACTGTTGTTGCATTGTCACCACCATGCAATAGACGCTAAAAAATTATGCATCTTCCACGCTTCCAAACCAAATACAGAAAAATACTTCCTTGATATATCCTTCAATTGTAATTTTGTTCTTAATCTCCGTGCACTTAAATACCTTTACAAGCCCACTAGCCCTTTCCGTCCAATGATTACCTTCCTTAAGAAGAGGTAAAGTTTTGCTCCAGCCTTTCTGGTGTAAAGCATCTCACTGCTATGTATGACCTCCATACTTGCTACTCCATAGGTTGCGTATCATATGCTAGGCCCTCCACTATCAAGGTTATCCCTATTAGGAGTATCAGATGCATATCGGCGTTTACAGGGATAAAATTTATGAATGGAATAGATTTCGGTCTCTCTAAGCATCTAAAGTCACCCATATATTTTGCAAATGAGAAACATGTTAGAACATAAAAATCGACTTTTTGACCCGTTAACAATTATGCAGGGTGTTAAAAAACGTCCTATTACACCTGCAAATACAAGTATTGAAGTTGATGCAGATGGCATTGAAGATGATGATATTCTTCATGTTCTTGTTCGTGCTGCAATTTTTGTTCCACCTACTACAGAGCAAATTTGTTGGGCTGGGAGAGATGCTCAGGCACATGCATTGATAGCCTTTTCTATCAAACATGCCATTATTCCTCACATTCTCTCTTGCAGAATAGCTAAGGAATCTTAGGATACACTTACCGCATTGTACCAGGCTAGGAATAAGGCTCGTGTTGCTTACCTTCGAAAAGAGTTGGAGAGTGAGCATATGAATGAAGGTGATTCTATGGATATTTTTCTAACAAAGATCAAAGATTTGAAGGAACAGTTAATTTCTGGTGATGAAATTATACCACATAGCTCACTTGTGCAGACTGTTCTGAATGGTCTTCCTGATTCATATTAGAGTTTTGCTTTGACCCTTGTTTTGATGATCAAAGGCAATCCAAATGCCTTGAAATTTGAGGAGTTAGTCTCTGTTCTATTGTAGGAAGATTAGTCTAGGCAAAAAAAGTCCATTATGCATGTTGCAGGTCAAGCTTTCTTGGCTAGTCAGAAGGGCAAAGATAAATGGAGCTCCTCTACTAGTAAGCAGAAATCTGCAAATGCTACTCATTTGAAGAACGAAGACAAAGATGAGAAGAAATCAGAAGCAAAAATTCTTTTGTAAGTACTATAAAAGAAACAATCATATCATAAAGAACTGTTTAAAATTGGCTGCAAAAGAGGCAAAGAAAAAAGAGGCTGGAATGGTTGTTGCAGATGCCTCTACACCAAAAACAGTCGCTAATCTTGTGCAAAATGAAGAATGGGAATTTACTATTGTTTGCAATCTTGACCCATCTTCTCATGAGCAGTGTATGTCTCGAGTAGACTCACATGTTTGGTACTTTGATAGTGGGGCAACCAAACATATTACCTCACAGCACAATTTCTTCACTTCACTTGAGCCTGCCCCTATAGAGAATACTATCACATGCACCAACAACTCCTCTTATCCTATCATGGGAGTTGGTAAGATCATTCTGACTACTGTTGATGGTAGTTCTTTTACATTATCAAATGCTTTATTTGTGCTCGGGATCAAGGAACATCTGTTATGAGTTTCTGCATTAGCCAAGATTGGCTTAGTTGTGAAATTTGTTGATGACAGATGTATAGTTCATGATCTGTCAAATGGCGATGTGATTATTGCTTCTGGCATTTTATGTCATGGTTTGTATAAGCTCATACACTATGAAAAATCTTTGAATGATTCAACATGTGCAATACATGATTCTCAGGCTATGTCAGATGCAAAGCTTTGGCATGCACGCTTTGGTCATCTGAATTTTGCTAGTTTTCTATGCCTGCAGAAAATCTAAATAGTGTCCTCTTTGCCCAAACTTGAGGCACCCGGAAAACATGTATGTAAAGGCCGTATTTCAAGCAAAATGCAACATTCCTCCTTTCCAAAAGATGGTTCAGTTTGAGCTACTCAGAAATTGCAGCTTGTTCACAATGATGTCTGTGGTCCTATGCAGACACCCTCTTTTGGAAACTATACTTTCATTGATGATTTTTCCCGACATGCATGGGTATATCCATTGAAATCAAAGTCCAAAGTTTTTACATGCTTCAAACACTTTCTAGTTTTGGTTGAAAATCTATCAGCATGGATAATGGGCACCTTCGTTCTGATCGAGGGGTGGAATATATGTCTTCTGGCTTTAATGCATTTCTATTTGAACGTGGGATAAAACATTAGTGTACAGTGTTGTATACACCTCAATAGAATGGAGTTGTTGAATGGAAGAACAACTCACTCATGGATATGGCGAGGTGTATGGTCAAGATTCAGGCTTTACCACATAGTTTTTGGCTTGAGGCCATTATGTGTGCATCATATGTACTTAACAGATGTCCCACTAAAGCATTGTATTCTATTACTCCACATGAGGCTTGGCATGGTGGTAAGCCATCTGTTGCTCACCTACGTGTTTTTGGTTTTCTGGCATATGCATTAGTTCCTAAACAACATCGCAGGAAATTGGATGATAAAGCACTAAAATGTATTTTTGTTGGGTACAGTTCTGAAAGCAAAGGCTATCATCTGTATCATCCACACACTAAATGCATTTTGGTTAGCCATGATGTTGTTTTTGTGGAAGATGCTATTCAAACTTTACTTTCATGTACGAAGGAGACATATGTTAGCTCCAAAGACATGTATGATACTTTGGTGCCTCTTTCTATAGGTGGAGAGTCTAGTGATGGTCCTAATGAGGCAACTTCTTGGCCTTTGCAAGTTTCATGTGATGATGCTGATCATTCCATTTCTAAAGCAGATTTACATGATGCAAAAACTATGCCAAAATGGTTGGTGCAATATTGAGGAGGCAAAAACTATGCCAAAATGGTTGGTGCAAACTTTGCGTGATAGCAAATTGGATGCACCTTTGCCATATCGTACTCGTTCAGGCTTGCATAGTGCCTCTTTTGCATCAGATTGTTGTGCTATGGCTCCAACTAGTCTCTATGATGAGACTGATCCTATTTCATTTCATGAAGCATATAACTCTAAACATTGGATGGCTGCAATGCAATATGAATATGATGCTATCATGAAAAATGGTACATGTTCTTTATGTGACTTGCCTCTTGGAAAGAAGGCCATTGGCACTAAGTGGGTACACAAGTTGAAGCGCAAAACTAATGGAATAGTTGACAGGTATAAGGCTATGCTTATTGCAAAGGGTTATGCGTAGGAAAGAGGCATTGATTTTGATGAGACCTTTGCACCTACATGCTGAATGACTACTATTCATAGCATCTCTGCACTTGCGGCTCATCGTGGTTGGAATGTACATCAGTTGGACATTAAAACTGCATTTATGGTGACTTGCATGAAGAAGTGTATGTTTTCAGCCCTATGGCTTTGGGTAGAAAGGGCATGAAAACCATGTGTGCAGGTTAAAGAAGGCATTATATGGTTTAAAGCAAGCATCACATGCTTGGTATGAAAAGATACATGCCTATCTAATTGCACATGGTTTTGAGAACAGTCCAACTGAAAGCACATTATATGTTAAGCATGATAATGATGTGCTTCTGATCATTGTTGTGTATGTTGATGACATGCTCCTCAAAGCAGCATTAAATGCAATCTTTGATAATCCTTGGATTTTTGTTTCTAGATCTACTAAGCATATGACAGGTTGTAGGAAGGTATCTGCTTCATTTTCTAACTCTTCAGGTAGAAAAGTGACCATTGCGGATGGTCATGATTTGGATATTGTACATGTTGGAGAAGTAAACCTAAAGTCAACAAGAGGTGGATATTTCATAATTTCTAATCTTTTTTATGCTCTAGAAATGAAGAAGAATTTGATCTCAATATCTTCTTTCTTGACAGATGGATATAAAGTTGTTTTTAAGAAAGATTCATGTTAGATCCTCTCACCTAATGAGGAGCATTGTCTACTTCAAGATGAAAACAAAAGTGGAATCTTTGTATATCCAAAATTAGTCACGCTAATGTTGCCAAGTCTTTTACACCCAAGGAGAACATGAAGTTATGGCATGCTCGATTTGGTCATATCACTTACATAGCTCTAAAGCACATCAAAGATCAAGGTATGGTGGAGATTTTGCCTACTTTTGTTTTATCGGATGATGCAGAATCATGTGAATGATGTCTTGAAGGAAAGCTTCACAAACTTCCTTTCAAGAAACATGGATAAATCACGGCCATAAGTAAGTTGCAGATCATACATTCAGATGTGAATGGTCGTATGAGAAAAAATTCCATTCAAGGTTATAGGTATTTCATATTTATTGATGATTTTTTGAGATATTCATGGATTTATGGTCTTAGAGCAAAGTCAGATGTCTTTCCTATTTTCAAGAAGTTCTTACCTATGGTTGATAATGAAAGTCAAACAAAAGTTCAGATTTTGAGAAGTGATAGAGGAGGAAAGTACATATCAAAGGATTTGAAATCTTTCTTGAAGACAAAGGTATCTCTTATCAACTTACTATTACTTACACGCCAAACCAGAATGGTGTTGTAGAGAGAAAGAATAGGACACTCGTTGAGATTATGTGTAGCATGATATCATCTAAAAAGTCGCTTCCTAAATTTTGGTTAATTGATGCAATACATACAACTAATCACATTCTGAACAAGTCTTCCATAAAAGCTGTAAAGATCATCACACCTTATGAAGCTTATTATGGTAAGAAACCCAATGTGAGTTACTTCAAAGTATTTGGTTCTATAGCTTTTGTTCACATTGAAAAAAAAGATTGTGGTAAGCTTGATGTAAAAGCCATCAAAGTTGTTTTTATTGGTTATGGAATTGAAAGCAAAAGATATAGATTCTATGTTTCAGAAACAAGTAATATCCTAATCTCATGCAATGCATATATTTCAAAAAGTCAAATTTATGATAAGAAGGTAGAGATTCCAGATTTCATAAAAGAGGATGATATGTATTTTTTAGAAGGAATTTGGATTCTTACATTCAGCCATACGAGGGGGATCATGAACCTTCTCGAACCCTAAAAGTTGTACTTGATAAAGGTAAAGAGAGATTTTCATTTCCTACATTTATATCTAGTCCGTCATCAGTACCTCTTGAAGTTCCAACTTATGAAGTTGGAGAAAGTTCCAAAATTCCAGAAAAAAGAGATACTAAAGAACAAGAAGACATTGCACCAGCTTTCAAGAATACTCCGAGGTGGTTATATCAATCATGGAGGAATAGTGGTGTAAAGAACTTCATAGGTAGAAGAAGATGTCAAACAAGGAAAGCACAAACAAATCAGGTAAATTACGCAGAACATTTTGAGATTCATAACTCGGGTCTCTACTGGACGAATCAACTATTTCTCACTATAAGCTCCAAACATAGCTAATGCTTGGTGATTCTTACGTATGAAAGAAAACACCTTTCTTGCATCACTCACCACTAAAGATAGCCAAGGGAGCTTCCCTATATCCTCGATCAACAAAACTAAGCAATGTCTAGCGCATGGACTCCACATAATGCTAGGAAAATGAGCCTCTACCAACTCTCCCATTCTCTTATAATTTGAGGCATTATCGGTGACAACTTGTACAACATTTTGCACACCGATTTCCTTCATGGCAGCTTTTATGTGGTCAAATATAAACTCTCCAATGATGCGTGTGCCAGCATGACTATAATCAATTGACTTAAGAAAATATGTTCCCAAACAACTAGAGACCATTATGTTTATCATATAACGATGTTGAATGTCACTCCATCCATCGGATAGAATGGAACATCCATATGTCTGCCATCCCAACTTAATGGGCTCTAGAAGATTCTCAATTCTCTCTTTCTCTTCTGCGAGCATGGAGGTATGCAATCTCTTGTAATAAACTCCATGCTAATCATCAGAAGGGCCTACTTGAGTTATATATATATATATATATATATATATATATATATATATATATATATATATATATATATATATATATATATATATATATATATATATATATATATATATATATATATATATATATATATATATATATATATATATATATATCCCTCCCTCCCCCCCCTCCCTCCCCCCTTTCCCTCTCTCTCTCTCTCTCTCTCTCTCTCTCTCTCTCTCTCTCTCTCTCTCTCTATATATATATATATATATATATATATATATATATATATATATATATATATATATATATATATATATATATATATATATATATATATATATATATATATCGATCTCGGGTGGGTAACAGGTCTGATACCAATGTGTGTCCGAAGTTCGAACTTAGGGGGGGCAAGGCTGAGTGCTGACTTGTTGAGGCTAAGGATGACTCGCTAAGGCTGAGGCAAGAAGGGTGATGCTGAGGCAAGAAGGGTGAGGCTGAGGCAATAAGGATGAGGATAGAAGGGTGAGGCTAAGGCAAGAAGGATGAGGCAAGAAGGGTGATCTATCTCGTAAATCGTCGGTAGCAGTTGCTCAATAGATAGGGCATATTTGAATTTTGGTCACTCAAAATTAACCAAAGTCGATATCATGTAACGATGCACCGTACGTAAAAAATGAACCGCTATGCACGTATCGAATGCATCGCAAATTCAATAAATTCGGCGCACCGAATCTACACTGGTACAAATAGTTCTATATTGTTTCTATTCACTTCAATTGCACATTTACACACTCTTCATTCCTCTTAGGCACTTTATGCACAATTTCTTGTATCTAGAACTCTAAATTCAACTTAGATTCAGTTTTGTATTAGTATACATTCAGTTTTGTATCATTACACACATTATAATTTGACATTCATATTAGATAGTGTAGGTAAGTATTCAACTTACTTTGACACTTTGATAAATTGTGTATTCTGTCTCTATTTCTCATTCATCTAATTTTGAGTCTTACGGTGTGTATGCTAAGGTTCATGTGTTGGAAGATCCTATAAACCTACAACTATTATTATTAGGGTCCACCTCACTTCCAACATGGGTGTGATGTGTGATTATTAGTACATATTGTGTACATATGTACTATGTGTGAATGTAATACGTAAGTATGTGAATTGTGCATTGCTTGTATGTATGCATGTATATCTCAAGGGAGCTCCTTCATCATTTCTTGAGTGTCCCCATAACAATCGTGTCTTCTTCCAAGCTTCTCAAATATGGCATGCACATTATAATCTGTATGTATGTGTGTAATATGTATCTGTGTATGTAATATGGATGTATCTACGTATGTATATCGTACTAATATGTATGTATGTATTATGTATATGATCTATGTCAGGACTCAATAGTCATATGAACAATGAAATAAATCGTTGGAAGGCATTGGGCAACATGCGATTTTGTTGTGTCAAAAAAATGTGTGTTATGAGGCAGCCTTCCACTAGGGGATCCCACCTGCAAGTCATTATCAATAAAAAAACAGCGAGTCAAAGTTGGTCAAAATGGCTGGATAAACTAGTAAAAAATGGTTCACTAAATTTTTTATTACAGAAACAGGAGGGTCAGAAAGCAAATCCTAATTCTGAGATTTGAGGTGAAAAGCACCCCTTAATTGAAAAGCAAAGTGTACACTTGTCAAGCTGCGATTTAATCTGATTCATAATATCCTATGGTCATGTGGCAATCACCAAAAGCTGGCAGCAGTAAATCAAAAGCTAAATCGCAAATCCTGAAAAAGCCAAATATGGATTTTGCTTAGCAAAATCCGGAAAAAAGCAGCTTTTAAAGCTATCGCTTGGTTATTTATATATAGAAAAGTTATTAGACATACAAACCATCACTTTGTGGAGTGCAGCTTATGGAGAAAGTGACTCTTCATTTGGCGAAGGTGGAGTTGTATATCTTCATTTAGTTTAGGGTATGTGGCAGCTTGAAGCTTTTCTATATTGAAGGAGATCGTCTTCAGCTCTGAAAATTGTAAGTTATGGGCAGCAGCTTGTAACTTCATGTACTTCATCATGGAATGTATGGAGTATATCTAGAGCTATGCCCCTTCTATCTCTCTCATGTCTTGTATATTCTGCACTTTGTCTCTATAGTAATTGTGGGCCTAAAAACCAACAATTGGTATCAAAGAAGGACAAAGTAGAGTACATAGAGAATTGGGTTGCATGTAGAACAGTTAAGTCTTCATGGCATATGCAGATCAAGCTCCGTTTTATAGTTCACAAGAAGATGCAGATGATCAAGCTTGATGAAGATCCTGAATATAGAATTGAAGGAAAGTCCACTCCAAGAGGGGTCATATCAGATTTTTAAGATTGCTGCTAATGAGGCAGCAATCATATCAAATTTGGTAGATTGCAGCTAACATCTCTGCAAACAAATAGTTTATATGCATTGATTATGCTTGATTTGTAGATGGATTTGCGGGAGCCACATTACACTACATCAAAGGAAGGGACAAAGCTAGATAAAGCCTTAGACCATGGATCATTTTTGTCTGAAGGCTATTGGAGACCATTATTCACTAATCTTTGGGAGAGGTCTTCCTTCTAAGTTCTTGGGAACTTCAATGACGCAACCCAATTGAAGCACTGTTAAACTTTCGAGCCTGTTCCAATAATCATGACAAGCCCTTGACCTTAGAATATCGGCACTAGTCACTCATGGTATGGGACTGAATTTCATTTGGTATGGGCATCAATAGTTAGAGCTTGAGAGCAACAGCAGCTCATCATATATAATGGGGTCCATACATGGCCAATATCAAGAGAACTTGCCTTTTCCATTCTAGAGGCAAAAGAAAGTTGAGTGCTTGATTATGTGATTTAAGGAAGTTCATTTGAGCACATTCATCAACGTTTCTTCATGTCTGAGTGGAGCACATCACACTGTTCTCCATATTAAGCTACAAAGCATCCCCTAGACAACACATGCATGCAATTCAGATATTGCTTTTCAGCTCATTCACAAGCTTTCTGACCTAGTTCGCAACACAATGATGCACATACCTTTGTTTAGATTTTAGTTTTCTATGTGGTTTACTTACTGCACAGCTTACTGCTAATCTCCATGAGGTTCCAATTGGAGAGCCTTCCACATGAAATATATCCAAAGCACACTCGAGTTGGGACCATGCCCTACGATAGACAATGTGATTATTGATAATGAATGTGGAAACTTGTACAATCTACTCAGAGCTTGAGCACATTGAGGTCACTCACACAAAGGCTTGTAGGAAGATAATGACATTGACTTGCAACAAAAGATGAGCATGGGGGTTATCTCACTGTTGGGACTTAATACTATATTTTCATGAGCGAGGACTGATATTGCATGATGGAGCCTTCAAAAACCAAGATCCCTGACACCTATTGAGGACCAAGTACACGGCATACTTCTCCAAAGAGATTACCCCATGTGCCATGTCAACCATTCATACCCATGCCCCACACACCTCAACCAACTAGGGGATCACTGTTCACCATATTGACATCTCATGGGCCATTGGAGTATGGAAGAGCAGCAGATGTCACTGGATTATAAGAACAGCACATCTTTCATGCTTCGCTGAGCCTTGGGTCAACCATTACCTCTCTTTAACCATGCCTTAGCCAAGGGATTCTAGCACATGCAAGACTATCATGATTGTCCATGTGTTGGCCCAATATATGGAGTTGTTATGGGGGTAGAGTTTAGTGAAATGTTCAGAGACATCTGCGATTAGAGCTTCAGGTCATACTAGATTCAGGTGCACCTTCTTCAGATTGATCAGATATTCACATTGAGATGTTTCGTTGATCAAAACAGGGATCAGAATCGTCGATTATATTGTAGCTTTGTGGACTTCCACAATTCTTTTTAATACAATTCCTGGAGAGAAACTCTTCAGCAGATTACAGAGTTTAGAGTTTCCAAGTGACATGATTTGGGTATCTATACCTTATATAAGCATGTGTCAAGGCAGAATATGATGTCCTGGAGGCTTCTCAAATAACTTCACTGGTACTATGATTGTGAAGTAAGGCTGCCGTTTGTTTCTGACTCTATTTGGTCGATCATTGATTTCATTGTCAGGCATGGTGGTGATGTTGTTCAACTTGCCAAGCTCATGTTCATGTTATGCTATATGCAGGTGATATCATATTGTTCTCACAATCCGAGTAGGGAATACAGCCACATCTTACTACATTTGACTTTTGTGAACAAAGAGGCCTAATTGTGAACCTTGGAAGACACATTCATAAAGTGCAATCACATGGTGAGTGGAACAGGGTGATGAGACTGGAGATCTGACAGATAAACATCCAAGAATATCGGATGAACCCTGCCATGAATTTCCCTCAAAGATGCAGGACAATAGAGAGCATTGGTGCAGATGTCAGAGATGGGGTTATCGAGCATCCCAAATATCTGGATGTAAACCTACAACATGCACTTAGACTCTAGAGTAGCCATCAGGAAACCCAGGCTCTCTTTCACACCAGCTCATGATAGAGAAAAGCAGGGATAGAGAGATCCTTAGAGATAGGAGGATATATAGATTGTGCTCATAAGACTTTAAAGTGCAAAGAGCATTGTAGATGCCCTGTATACTACTACACACAGATCACAGATAGATACAGAGATATACATGGCACACCCCCTTGTCTCAATCACTTATGATATCCAATTTTAGGAAATCTAGGAGATAGTCAGGTGAGCTTCAGGCACAGAACTGAGATGATCCATAGAACTCATTCAAAGAACAGCAAATAGAGACGGTTAAAACTTACTTACACACTTCTTCAAAAGAGTGGGCAAGAGATAACTTAAGAGATTCCTATACATCCTGGCACTTGTGAGGAGTCTAATAGACAAAGAGGATGCAGATGGTCTAAAGACCGTGGCTTTTGGCTCCCCAGACAATAGGGAGCTGCTATCCAGAGGATTAGCCTCCATGATGCACTCAGAGGTCTTGAGATGCAATATATGACCATGCACACCTACAATACAGACATCCCTTTTGCATTCTAACCTCATGAGTATCCAGGATGGAGCCAGACTAGTTTCTCGCTCTCCATCCTATCACTATTACACCTTCTCAAGCTTTACTGTTGTATTGTAGACCGCATGGCACTCTTCTGGATGCACTTGTTTCAATTTGCGCAGTTTCTTTTTAGTTTCATGATGATTGGGTCAATTCCCATACAGTTGTATGATTTTGTCTCACAGGCCAATTTGGGGAATCCCATTAGACTTTCATTTTTCTTTCTTCTGTCCCCTAAGTCCACCTCCAATTCCAATGAGACTTATGTTATATTGCAACTTTCATTCCTCTTGAAGGTGATTGAATTTGCACACCAACATTGCATGATTCTTCTCATTAGCCAATATTGGCCTTTTGTGGATGTTAATGCATCTTTCTACACATACTCAACCTACTGCTACATGTATGTTATGGAAGTGTATGTCCTGATTATGCTAAACCAAGAAACGTAAGAAACGAAACTGAGTGTTTACTTCCAAGTGAAAAAATGTAACAGGCCAAAAAGAGAACATGACACTTTCAATGAAGCAGAAGGGGTCGGACATAAACAAACCATACCAGTGAAATATAACTTGCAGACTGAACGTTAAAATATACTTTGCAGACTGAAAACAACTAAACAGGATTATGCAGGGGATAAGGAAAAGGGACAATGATGTTTTAGCCATTCATTGCGTGCAATCTTAGGACACGAAACAAACTTTTATGCTACCAATTCATATGGCTGCTTTTAAACCAATGTATGTTTGCCCCAATAATGCTAATACATGACATGCATAAGGCTTTGAAAAGGCCCCCTCTTGCACCCTCTACACTGATAGTGCTTTATCTGATCATTTCCAATCGTGACCTCCTTTTAGTCTATCTTCAAAGGGAAGAGGGCAACTTGGTTTCACATTGACCCTTCAGTGTTCTCGCTTTTGTCTGTGCAGCGGAAGTTCGAGCAAGCTTGGCTCCATGCTTTTCAAAATCTGTCTCCGGCTAGATGTTAGGTCAATGCTACAAGGCTAGATGTTGTGAAATTCTTAGTTCGAGATCCGAAGAATAGGGAAAGCTCGAAGAGAAAGAATGTAAAAGCAGCTTTTTCATCTCGAGACCAAAGTCAATACTGGGCAAATGCACCTTCAGAACGGCCTTCTCACTATGAGGAGCAAACTCACTTATGAAGAGGAAATTTATAAAATATATATAAAAAAAACTTCAATTTATTTTAAGGAATGGTGGCAAGGTAGACAAACTAACTCCAACTGACGAAATGTGTAGGCTGTTGAAGAAAGAACAAGCCAAAGAGTTCCACTCTAGAATGATTAACAATAATGGAGTTGAATGTGCTTCTAAGGAACTAAGAGCTCATTGTGGGCCACTTCATGGAGTTGCTCCCGGTTTCTTCCCCTTCGATTGTCCAAAGACATGAGTGTATGGCTTGTGCCTCTAAAGTCAGAACAAAAAGGATTCCACAAGATATTGCTTACAGGCTAGATAGCCCTTTTACTTGCTCCTAGATCAAAGAAGTTATCAAAGCTCTTCCTAAAAGTAAACAAAGCTAATTTTTAGAAATAGTCAAGACCTATCACTCAAGAACCCCATGATGGAAAATCCATGATCATATCACACTTCTCTTTTGTTTGATCCTAGAGCTCCCAAGGGTTCTAGCTTGATCATCTCTTTGTGGAAAGCTTGAAACAAGTTGAAGTCATACTACAATATTATCAATGATAAGAAGTGGGCATTTAGGGTTTGACAAAATGATTATATCTGTTCTTGCATGATTGAGATTGAGATGGTGGAGGATATTGATATCTTATTAGTAAAGAATCGTTGTTCTAAAGATTTTTTGCCAATGCAAGCACATTTGGAATCAAGAGAGCAAAGTGGATTAGGTTTGAGGATCTTGATCCCAACCAGTGACTAGACTATGATGGCTGGTGTTTGCTTAGATGTAGAGCTAATGCTTGGGAAGGGTGAAAGGTGCTCCTTCTTATCACTCAAGAGGCTCCTCATCCGCACAGAATGAAGTGGAGTAATGGCAATAAAATTGAAGCCATTCCAAGACGCAAGAGGAATCTTGAGTTGCATCACAATCTCAACAAGAAATGGTGCACTAATTGGCCCTAGATCATATGGGATTCAAGGTCAAAGACATCTAGAATCCTCTAGTGGAAAGCTAGAATACTATCCTTTTATTGCAAATTCTCCACCACCCAATGCTACAGCCAACAAAATTTGCCCCATGGTTCAAAAGATGCTATTGTGGAAGAGAGGACATCGATCACCTCTTCTTCTCTTGACCGAAGAGTTCCATTGTGTGGAAAAAAGTTAGTAGAGTCCTCCAATTGGATCCTTTGTTAAATTTGAAGCAAGCTCTCCTTGGCCAAGCCATAGAATGCTTTGTGGCTCTCTGGAATGTGATTAAAAGCAAAGCCCTTTGGAAAATTTGGAAGGAACGTTGTGCCACCAACTTGTTAGAAAATATATCATTGGGACAACTTCCACTAAGGGCCTCACCTATATGTTAATCAAAATTGGTCTTGAAAATATGCCTTTTTTTTGGGAAATGATAAAAATATGGTAAAAATTAATATTATATATTCTGATAGTACTCCTCAAGAGATACTCAATGATATATAACTGTTGGATTTTGAGGTCTGTGGAAGCACGCAAACAACACAAGGAAGAAGAAGAATCTTGGAGCACGACACACAATGTTGAAAGTATTACCAAGATAGTGTACAAAGATGAGTGACCCATTAGGTTTATAGGCGTATATACAAGCTGGGGGGAAAAAACCTCCTAAAGAGGGAAAAAAGTGCCTCGACAATCCTAGTGTTTTCACATACATCACTACCCAAATATATCAACAAATCCCCCCTAGGAGTGATGTGGTGAACAAGGAGCTGCCACTCATGTATAAGGAAGTGCCAAACTATGTGGAATCAATCCACAAAAGGAAGTAAGCCCAAAGCTTTGCGAAAAGCTTCAAACTTCTCCCTAGCAGAGCCTTTGTGAAAAGGTCTGCAATGTTCTCCTATGTGGGCACATATGCCAAACTGATCTCTCTAGCAGAGAACATCTCCCTGACATAATGATAGTGCATCTCAATGTGCTTATTGCGGGCATGGAACATAGGGTTTCTCACAACTGCCAATGCACTCTGACTGTCAGTGAAGATGGTGGTGGCAGAAGACTAACCAACACCCAAATCAGCCATAAGGCATCTGAGCCACACACACTCAATAGTCGTTGTGAAATCTACCCTATAGTCAACCTCACAATTAGAAGTGGCCACAGTAGGCTTCTTCTTGCTCAACCAAGCTATGCATGAGCTACTAAGCATAAAGCAAAAACCACTCGTGGACACACAAGTGTCGTAGCAACCAACCCAGCCAAACTCGAAAAAAGCATGTAAATCTAGTAGTGGTGATCCCCCCTTGGGATAAAACAATCCAAGTACCCAGGTACCACTCAAGTAGCGAAAGATGCGCCTAACCGCTTGCCAATGCTTGACACCTGGGCAATGCATAAACCTTCTCATATGTGAGATAATAAACTAAATATCTAGCCGAGTAATGCATAAGTAAATCAAGCATCCAACATCCTGTTGATAGAGAATAGCATCAAATGCATCTCCAACATCATGAAGACTCAACCATAAACCTGTTTCCATACGATTGGCAATAGGTTTGTAGTCTTCAAGGCCAAAATGCTCTAATAATGTGTCAATACATTTTGCTTGACACAACTATTCTGCCATCAACTTGCATAAACTAAATGCCCAAATAATGATGCAAAATGCCCCTAATCTAACATCTCAAATGAGGCATGCAAATCAGCCTTAAAATTAGCAATATGCTTCTCAAGAAGACTAGTGAGCATCATGTCATCAACATAGACAACAATGATCAGAAGCACATCATTTGCATGCTTAACATATAAGGTGCTCTAAGTTGGAATGTTCTCAAAACCATGTGGTAATCAGGTAGGCATGTATCTTTTCATAACAAGCACATGGTGCTTTTCAACCATATAATGCCTTTTTCAACGCGCACACTTTGTTTTCATGCCCTTTTTGCACAAAACCACGGGGCTAAAAAACATACACTTCGTCATGCAAGTCAAAATTCATAAATGTAGTTTTAATGTCCAAATGATGTACATTCCAACCATGATGAGCTACAAGTGCATAGATGCTATGAATAGTAGTCATTTGGCAAGTTAGAGCAAAGGTCTCATCAAAATCAATGCCTCCTTCTTGAGCATAACCTTTTGCAACAAGTCTAGCCTTATACCTGTCAACTGTTCCATCAGGCGCTTTACCTTGTATACCCACTTAGTTCCAATGGCCTTCCTGCTAAGAGGCAAGCCAAATAAAGACTAGGTACCATTTTTCATAATAGCATCATATTCTAATTGCATAGCAACCATCCAATTTTTTGAATTCTATGCTTCATCAAACGAAACAAGCTCATTCTCATCATAGAGACTAGAGGCAGCCATAGCATAGCAACTTGATGCAAAAGATGCACTATGAGAGCTTGAACAAGTACGATATGATAGAGATTTATCTAATTTTCTATCTCGCAAAGTCTACACTAGCCATGTAGGCATAGTCTTTGCCTCCTCTATATCAGTTCTCTCATCAACAAGTGCATCATGTAAATATGCATCAGAAATGAAATGAGCTTCATCATCACATGAAACCTGTAGAGGCTAAGAAATTGCCTCATTTGGACCAGCACTAGATTTTCCACCTATGAAAATAGAAAGCAAAGTATCATACATATCTTTCGAGCTAACAGATGTCTCTATAGTACATGAAAGTAATGGTTGAATAGCATCTTCCACAAAAACAACATCACGACTAACCAAAATGCATTTAGTATGTGGATGATACAAATGGAAGCCTTTTCTTTCAAAACCATACATAACAAAAATACATTTCACTAGTTTATCATCCAATTTACTACGTTTTTGTTCAGACATTAATGCATATGCTAGACAGCGAAAGACACACAGATGAGCAAAAAATGGTTTGCGACCATGTCAAGCCTCATATGGAGTGATAGACTACATGCTTTAGTGGGGCACCTGTTGAGTACATATGTTGCAC
The DNA here is from genome assembly GCA_020310875.1 of Ceratopteris richardii. NCBI lineage: Eukaryota > Viridiplantae > Streptophyta > Polypodiopsida > Polypodiales > Pteridaceae > Ceratopteris > Ceratopteris richardii. The sequence continues at coordinate 93,757,923 of CM035418.1, forward strand.
ACATAACAACCTCAAGCCAAAAACTATGTGGTAAAGCTTGACTCTTGACCATACACCTTGCCATATCCATGAGTGACTTGTTCTTCCTTTTAGCAACTCCATTCTATTGAGGTGTATACAACACTGTACACTGATGTTTTATCCCATGTTCATCCAGAAATGCATTAAAGCTAGAAGACATATATTCCCCCCCTCGATCAAAATGGAGGGTGCCCATTTTACATGTTGACATATTTTCAACTAAAACTAGAAACTGTTTGGGCACATAAACACTTTGGAATTTTCTTTCAATTGATATACCCATGCATGCCTGGAAAAATTATCAATGAAAGTCACGAAGTAAAAATAGTTCCCAAAATAAGGTGTCTGCATAGGACCATAGACATCACTGTAAACAAGCTGCAATTTCTAAAGTAGCTCGAACTGAACCATGTTTTGGGAACGAGGAACCCTGCATTTTGCCCAAAATACAACCTTCACAAACATGTTTTCTAGGTGCCTCAATTTTGGGCAGAGAGGACACCATTTCAAATTTCTACAATCGTAGAAAACTAGAAAAATTTAGATGACCAAAGTGTGTGTGCCAAAGCTTTTGATATGAGACAGCCTGAGAATCATGTACTGCACGTGTTAAATCACTCACAATTTTTTCATAATCTATGAGCTTATACAGTCCACAACATAAAATGTCAGAAGCAATAATGACATCACCATTTGATAGATGGAATTGTACATATCATTAACAAATTTCACAACCAAGCCGATCTTGGCTAATGTTGAAACTAATAACAATTTTTTCTCAATCCTTGGCACAAATAAAGCATCTAAGAATGTGAAAGAATTACCATCAGCAGTAGTTAGAATGATCTTACCAACTCCCATAATAGGATAAGAAGAGTTGTTGGCACATGTGACAATATTCCATATAGGGGTTGGCTCAAGTGAAGTGAAGAAACTGCATTGCAAGGTAATATGTCTGGTTGCCCCACTATCAAAGTACCAAACATCTGAGTCTACTACAAACATGCATTGTTATGAGAAGAAGGATCATAAGTGCAAAAAGTAGTAAGTGCTCATTCTTCATTCTACATGAAGATTTTGAGACCTTGATTTGGGTGTAGAGGCTTCTACAATAACCATTCTAGCCTCCTTTTTCTTTGCCTCCTTTGCAGTCAGGTTTGGAAAACTCTTTATGACATGATCATTTCCTTTACAATATTTGCAAAACAATTTCTACTTTTTTGTTTTCTTCTCGTCTCTATCATCCTTCTTTGATTGTGCAAAATTAGTAGATTTTTGCTTACTAGTAGAGGAGCTCCATTTATATTTGCCCTTCTGACTAGCCAAGAAATCTTGATCTACAACATACATAATGGACCTATTCTGCTTAGACTGGTCTTCTTGCAATAGATTAGAGACTAACTCCTCAAATGTTAAGGCATTTGGATTGATATGAATCTGGAAGACCATTCAGAACAGTCTGCAGAACCAAACTGTCAGGCAAGACTTCATCAACAAAAATCAACCGCTCCTTCAAATCTTTGATCTTTGTCAAAAAAAACTATCCATGGAATCTCGTTCACTCGTGTGCTCACTCTCCAACTGTTTTCGGAAGTAAACAACACGAGCCTCATTCTTTGTCTGGTATAAAGTGGTTAGTGAATCCCAAGCATCCTTTGCTATTCTACAAGAGTGAATGTGAAGAAGAATGGCATGTTTGACAAACAAGGCTATCAATCCATGTGCTTGAGCATATCTACCATCCCAACAAAGTTGTTCTGTAGTAGGTACCAACATCATAAAGACTCATCCATAAACATGTTTCCATAGGAGTGGCAATAGGTTTGCAATCTTGAAGGCCAAAATGCTATAATAGTGTCAATTATTTTGTGTGACATAGAGCTATTCCACCATCAACTTGCTTAAACTGAATGCACAAATAATGATGCAAATGACCCAAATCTGACATCTCAAATGAGGCATGCAAATGAGCAATATGCTTCTCATTAGGACCAATGAGGCTGCATGTCATCAACATAGACAACAATGATCATAAGCACATCATTTGCATGCGTAACAAATAAGGTGCTCTCAGTTGGACTGCTCTCAAAATCATGTGCAATCAAGTAGGCATGTATCTTTTCATACCAAGCACATGGTGCTTGCTTCAAACCATATATGCCTTTTTCAACCTATACACTTTGTTTTCATGCCCTTTCTACATGAAACCATAGGAGTGAAAAACATACACTTCTTCATGTAAGTCACCATTCAAAAATGCGATTTCAATGTCCAACTAACATACATTCCAACCATGATCGATCGCAAGTGCATAGATGCTATGAACAATAGTCATTCAACATGTGGGTGCAAAGGTCTCATCGAAATCAATGCCCCTTTCTTGAGCATAACCTTTTGCAACAAGCCTAGCCTTATACCTGTCAACTATTCCATCACATTTACACTTCATCTTGTATAGCCATTTAGTGCTAATGGCATTTTTGCATGGACATAGCGGCCATCCAAGTTTTTGAATTTTCAAAAAACCCCATGCAAGTAGGCGTGTTTGTAGATCTTGTTTCTTATGTGTATCCAGTGTCTCATCAGAGACATACCTCTCTTCAAACCTTCATATCGTAGTCGTTATGAGGTCGTTTTGAGTGATTTCACTTGGAAAAGTTTCTTAGCTCTCATATTTTCAATCTATATGAAAATCGTTCACAGATCTTTGAGTTTTTCTATTGTTATACATCAGTTTTAAATTCGGACAGTTAGTCATACCTTCTTGTTGCAGGCTTCCGCATACCTTGACTTCAAACTATTTTTTTGGGTGCTATACTCCACCTTTTTAGGCGTTTTTTATTTCTAAAGCATGCTATGTAGAGTCTACTTTCAGAAAAGTTTGATTTCTGAAGTTTGGAAATATTTGTTTGATCTTTTGAAGCTCCTGGGAGGTCTCATCACATTTCGTTGAAACCAAAAACTGTTTGAAGCACATAAACACTTTAGACTTTGCTTTCAATGAATATACCCATGCATGCCTAGAAAAATCATTGATGAAAGTCATGAAGTAAAGATAGTTCCCAAAAGAGGGTGTCTACATAGGATCACACACGTCATAGTGAACAAGGTGCAATTTCTGAGTAGCTCGAACTGAACCATCTTTTGGGAAGGAGGAACATGGCGTTTTGCCCAAAATACAGCCTTCACATACATGTTTACCAGGTGCCTCAAGTTTGGGCAAAGAGGACAACATTTCAGATTTTTGCAGGCATAAGAAACTAGCAAAATTCGGATGACCAAAGCATGCATGCCAAAGCTTTGCATCTGACATAGCCTGAGAATCTTGTATTGCACATACTAAATCATTCACAGATCTTTCATAGTCTATGAGCTTATACAGCCCACGACATAAAATGTCAGAAGCAATAATGACATTGCCATTTGACATATCATGAATTGTACATCTGTCGTCAACAAATTTCACAACCAAGCCAATCTTGGTTAAAGCTAAAACTGATAATAGATTCTTCTTGGTCCCTTGCACAAATAAAGCATCTGATAATGTAAAGAACTACCATCAGCAGTAGTCAGAATTATCTTACTAACTCCCATGATGGGATAAGAGGAGTTGTTGGTGCATGTGACAATATTTCATGTAGGGGCAGGCTCGAGTGACATGAAGAAACTATGCTACAAGGTAATATGTTTGGTTGCCCCACCATCAAAGCACCAAACATCTCAATCTAGTACAAACATACACTGTTCAAGAGAAGATGGGTGAAAATTGTAAACACTAGTAAACACCCATTCTTCATTCTACACTAGATTAGCAGACTCTGTTTTCAGTGTAGAGGCCTCTGCAACAACCATTCTAGCATCTTTTTTCTTTGGTTGTTTTACAGGCCAGTTTTGGACAATTCTTTATGACATGATTATTTGCTTTACAGTACTTGCAAAACAATTTCCACTTTTCTGTTTTCTTCTGCAAGAGAATGACTATAACACCACCACATGCTAGAGAGATGACTCTCCTCCCAACCAAATGCCTCTATATATAGCTCTCTCCAGGGGACTGCCTTCTTGGGCAGGTGGATACTAGCCAGCCATGTGTCGGCCATGTAATTGCATGTGCGCCAAGTGTCCCAGTTAACTCAAGTGGATGATTCTAGAAGGCTCTAGATCTCTTTGGGCAAAATACTCTCCCCATGTCCCCCATGGGTATTGTACCCAAGACCTCCTCCTTCACATCCTTGAGAATTAACCACTAAGCTAAATGGATCACTTGTTCACAAGAGCATAAGACCTCCTAGTAATTCTAAACTCGAGATCTTTGGTCATACACACGGATGACCAAACGGTGTCCGATTTCAGATCTGTCTGAACCGATTGGACCCTAGATCATAAACTTACTTTATTACATTCTTCCCCCCTTGGAAAATATTTTTGTCCTAAAAAATAGAGCTATATATCTATTGTAGGAAACCCCCGAGCCTCATGTTCTAAAACTGGAAGAACATGGTTATATTCTAAAATTGGAAGAACATGTCTCATCTCTGTGGTGGCATCCCTGCCCAAATGATTCAAAATACTGTCTCATTTTGCACTTTGTGTCTACCCACTGAAGTTCTATTGATGATTTTTTGTATTCAAATAATGCTTCACTTAACAGGTCTCATTCAGTCTTTCTGACTCCTTACTAGGAATGCGATTCTTGTGCATTTCTTTGGGTCAAAAGAGTGAATTTACCAAGTTACACTAGGAACTTGGTGCTTGACTTAGTCAATCAAATCCTTGGTTGAAAAGATAATCAAAGTCCAACTTCTTTCAGAGATTTATGAAATATTTTTGACTTAACAACACTTTATCTTGAAGTGTTTCAAGAAGATCTTGGAAGTTACTTACTTCATATCTTCTATTTCCTTGATCTTGAGGCTATCTTGAAATATCTTAAGATACTACTTTCATCCTTCTTGGATTAAACTCCTTCTTTGCAGTCTTAATTCCCTTGAGGATCAAACCTAATGTCAAGATCCAATTTAGAACTAAAAGATAATTATCATCCACAGTCCGATGTCCCATACCATCTTTCCTACATCAATCTGAGTATAAAATCTGGTGTCCCATACCACCCTATTTTATATTCATATTAATGTGTGGGTGATACTTATCCTAAAGTCTAAACATCTCTTGATAGAGTACCTTCATACTTCAATTCTTTTCGAGAGATTTGAAGTTTCAGGTATTACCTCTAACTAGATTTTCTAGGTTTTTTATCCCTTCACATGATCGTTTCATAATCTAGTGCTTTCCTTGAGGAACTTAAAAAACCTTTTGATGGATCATCCATCCTTCTTGGCTAGGGTTTTCAAATGAAAATCAATCAAAATTCCAAGTACTTGAATTTTCACAAATTCAATTTCAATTGGCTTATCCTTGACCAATTTGTAGTGAGAAGAATTTTTGACTTCTTGTCTTTAGATTCCTTTCTTACTGAAGCTTTGGGTACCTACCCCGACCGGGACTTTTACAGGAATGTCTCTACTGCCTAAGTCTAAGCATCTGCTCATGCTCTCTGGATTTGTACCAAAATCCCTTTAAGGATAGGCAAACACTTATGTTTTACCTTCCACAGACTTAAGTACCATCTTCACGGTTGGAAACTACATTCTTAGAATTGCTTCACTCTGTTCAGACTTGGAACAGCTTACTCTTTTCACAATTTTCCATTGGATAAATGGAACTTGAGTGAATAATTCCCAAAAGGAATTTTATTGCCAATACTTGGGAAATCTATAAAGTAGTTCCAATCCCATTTCTTGGACAATCATGGCCAAGCTTGATCAAGTTTAGTTGATCTTGTGACTAAAATAAAGACTTTGTCTTTATCTTTAAGATCTCTTGAACTATCAAAAACTTCTTTGCTTACCCATGGGATTTTTAGAGATCTTTTCCTGAACTTCAGTCCAAGCATACACTAATGCCTCTTAGATTCCAAAGCTAAGAATCTTTGATATACCTTTTAGGTTATATCACTATTTGGACTTAAGTAACCAATACTTGTGGTTTGGGAATTACTGGGAACTATTTGCTGACTAAAGAGTTTAAAGAATTTCCTTCTCACTACCTGGGAGAACATTATTCTTCAAAGACTTGACATTCCTTCTAGGGAATCAAATAACTTGAGCAAATGATTCATCATGGAATCTTTTGCAATGCTGGATTCTTTCAAACAATATCCAGAAACCTTACTGACTCAATCGTATTCATTTCCTGAGTATCAAACTAGAGATTAAATATCACCTTTAGGATATGGTTTCCCATGCCACTATGAAAGTTTAAGTTGAACTTTCATTTATGTGATATTGACTTCTATTCTTGAGTTTGATACAAGATTCATTATTATTGGTCAGCCTTTAGATGTTACTAGAGTCCTTTAAACATATTTCAGCAATCAAAATTATGTTTAAAGTCCAAGCATCTATTGATGGTTGATCCAATAGTAATGCTACTATGAACACATAACTTTTGAGCTTTATAGCTTTATTTAGGAAAAGTTCATGGATTGGAGATCCATTTCTTGGAACTTTCTATTCCTAAATGAAAAGTTCACACTTGCTTCAAGTCCTTAGGAACTTATCTTATTTCTTAAAGATTGCTTAGCTAGTTGCATCATTTTACAAGAGATGCAACTATAGAACCTAACATCCTTTTATTGACATCAAAGATCAATTGATGTTGAAGTTCACTCTTTGATTTCCATCACTCCTTGGATGAAATCAAATGAAAACTTATAAAAGCTTCATATTTTTTCTTGGCACCTTTATATTAGAACATCATCATTCCTTGGTCCTATCATATATTATAAATTTATGTGTATTTTGGGAAGAGCATGAATCAATTAAGATCCTCTACTTGGAACATCTGCCTTCCCAAAAATAAATTCATCTCAAACATGGTAGGAGAATGATCTCATGTGTGGAATAGAAGGCTTGACTATTTCATTTTAGTGTTTCACTTTTAGGAAATATCTCAATTCCTAAAAGTCGCTTACCGAGGTTTCATCGTGAAATACGAATCTTGAAACCACAAAGAAACTTCTTAGAACTTTCGAAATCTTCTAAATAGAAGAGTGCTTCCAAAGGTTCCATGTTTTCATGGCCCTATGCATCATTACCAGAGATGCAAAACATGAACAAAATACAAATCCATTGAACTTCAAAGTTCAATTTGTATTTAAGTTCATCGATTTGGTTGTTGAGTTCCATGGAATCGGAGAGTGCTCATGGAACTTGGAAATATAGCTGAAGTTATCACTCAATCTTGGGATGCTTGAGAAGTTACATAAATTATGTAACTAATCAACTAAAGCTTATCTTCATGACTCCCTAAGTACATCCGGGACTTAGAGTCGTAATATATCGCAAAAGCTTTGCAAGTAATTAAGTTTTCTTGGTCATCAAGAATACTTAACTTTCTCCTAGTGCCTACTTATACCTAGCAAGACATCAAACATACTTAGTTGGTGGGCATGTTAAACAGTTACCTACACCATCTACTTCGACTCTGAAGATTGAAGAAATTAATGCTATTTCTGATGATGCTGATGTGTTGAAACTTGATATTATTGTGCCAACTGAGGCTCTTATGGATGATTCTCTTTCCCACACATGGCTGCTAGATTCTAATGCTTCTTTCCATGTGACACAATACAGAGAATGGTTCTCTAATTATGCAAAAAAGTCTCTTGGTACCGTGAGACTTGGTGACTCTTACGAGTGTGATGTTGTGGAGATTGGAGATGTAGTTGTGCAGTTCATTGATGGTTCAAAATTCACTATGCATAATGTATGCCATGTACCTTAGTTATCACGTAGTTTAATGTCCGGTGGTCAACTTGATGACCTTGATTACAAGGTGGTCTTCTATGCTCACTTCTTTTGTATATCAAAAGGCAATATGGTCATTGAAAAAGGGACCAAAGTTGGCTCACTTTGTCCTTTATGAGATCAAAACTGCTTCGCTTTGTATGTCCAAATCACGATCTGAGCTCGTTTCGACCTCTGAATGCACTATTGTAGCGCTTATGTAGGCAATTTCATCTTTTTGTGCCAAAGATATATACAGGTTTCGGTTCACGAGTATAAGCATCTCAAAGTCTCCTATAGGTTTAGCAGAACCCCATAGGGTAGTTTTGTTCAACTTTTTGGGATACAGTCAATTTTCTGCATCTTGGTATTTTAATCAATGGCCATGGCTGAAAGCACTGATGTATTTCATATGTCGGTTGTTGAGGATAAGTTGGACGGTAATAATTACCCATTATGGGCTTATATGATGCATCATGTATTGGTTGCAAAAGGACTGTGGAATATTGTGCAAGGTGTTGAAAAACATCTTATTACACCTGCAAACAGAGTTGTTGAAGGTGATGTAGATGGCATTGAAGATGATGATATTCTTCATGTTCCTCTTCGTGTTGCGGTTTTTGTTGCACCTACTATAGAGAAAATTCATTGGGATGGTAGAGATGCTCAGGCACATGCATTGATAGTCTTGACTGTCAAATGTGCCACTATTCCTCACATTTGCTCTCATAGAAGAACTAAGGATGCTTGGGATACACTTACATCTTTATACCAGGCAAGGAATGAGGCTTGTGTTGCTTACCTCCAAAAATATTTTGAGAGTGACCACATGAATGAAGGAGATTCCATGGATAGTTTTTGACAAAGATCAAAGATTTAAAGGAACAATTGATTTCTACTGATGAAGTCTTGCTTGATGGTTCACTTATGTAAACTGTTATGAATGGTCTTCCCAATTCATACTAGAGTTTTACTTCTACTCTTCATTTGATGATGAAAGGCAATCCAAATGTGTGATATTTAAGGAGTCAGTCTCTGTTATGTTGCAGGAAGATTAGTCTAGGCAGAATAGGTCCATTATGCATGTTGTAGATCAAGCTTTCCTGGCTAGTCAGAAGGGCAAAGGTAAAGGGTACTCTTCTACTAGTAAGCAGAAATCTGCTAATTCTGCACAATTAAAGAAGGATGACAGAGATGAGAAGATGTAATAAAGTAAGTTATGATCTAAGTATCCGACCGGTTCAGACAAATCTGAAATCGGACACTGTTTGGTCATCCGTGTGTATGACCAAAGATCTCGAGTTTAGACTTACTAGGAGGTCTTGTGCTCATGTGAACAAATGATCCACTTAGCTTAGTGGTTAAGTCTCAAGGATGTGAAGGAGGAGGCCTTGGGTTAAATCCCCATGGGGGACATGGGGAGAGTATTTTTCCCAAAGAGATCTAGAGCCTTCTAGAATCATCCACTTGAGTTAATTCGAGTTAACTAGGACACTTGGTGCACATGCAGTTATATGGCCGACACATGGTTGGCTAGTATCCACCTGCCCAAGAAGGCAGTCCCCTGGAGAGAGCTATATATAGAGGCATTTGGTTGGGAGGAGAGTCATCTCTCTAGCATATGGTGGTCATTATAGTCATTCTCTTGCATTGGTATCAAAGCAATCTTTCATGGTGACCTTGGTCGCTCATCATCTTTCTTAAGCTCTCATGGAGTCCTTGTAGGATTCATCATCATCTTCCTCCCAAGCTTGAGCTTCTATGGAAAGCTTGATACTTCATTATCCTTCCCTTCATTAGCATTATCATCATCTTTATAGCTGGAGTTGCTCGTGAGTGGAGGCATCTCTTTTGTCGATGCAAAAGAAGGCCCCAATCGAGGAGGCTACAAAAGGAAATTGCAACCACAGGAAGTCGCACGGAGGTTTCGAACTCATGACCTCATGAGAGGAAGACGTTCTCCTTATCCATTAGGAAATCCCGTCCGGTGTTGTTCTTCAGAGTTTATTCTTTATTGTACTTTTGGGCTTTTGTCACAGCAGACCTTCAAATCATTAGCCAAAAGGTACGATTTCTTTAGCTGTTCACGATCAGGATTCGAACCTACGTGACTAGTTTGAGAGGCTCATGCAATATCTGCTCCAAAAACCTCTAGTCGATCCTACAGTTATTACGATAGATTACAGTTTTTGACCTCATCCACTGCTGAAAAAAATTAGAAGAGTTACTGAAAAATGTATTCTTCATGCTGAACGTGCATGGGACTCGAACGCACAACCTTACCCTAGGAGAGTTCTATCATATCCGACTGGGCAAGTCGTCTTCATGCGGGCCATCTACATCGATTCCTGGTGTTTTCAAAATAACGAGCAACAAAAGGAGTGCTTAATCGGAGATGGAGCTCTCGAGCATCGAACCCGTCGGCCAAAATCAGTTAGCTTAGCCCCATGGATCAAATCATGAACTGTTCTATCATGCTTCTCATAGTCTTTCCATGATTACTCGAGCGTCTTCCTGTAATCACCAACGATCATCAAATTTGAAGATCAAGACAAAAGAGAGGATATGAAGAAGCAAAAATATAAGTCAGGTATCGTTGGCGAGGAGGTGTGCGGATGCTCACTAAGGCCTTGAAGGATGGAGAATAGCTCCTCGCAAGGATCAGAGGATGGATGAAGCTATGATCAAAGCTAAGTATTCTCCAGTTTCTACTTGGCCTTAATGCTTGATTTATCTTGTTTTCATTATTCTACACTTAATCCTAGATGCACATTGAAATACCCAAGATTTCAATCGATTAATTCTAGATTAGAGTAATGAAAAAATCCACTTCTCATTCTAAGCATTAGTTTGCATTAAGGAAAGACTTGATTTAAAAAAAATGGATCCTTGTGCATCAAAGAATGTATTTTGGTAGTTTAATTCCAGATTTCCTTTCTATTGAGTAAGATTTTTATTGCACCACAAGGATATGTTTTTATATCATAGTGCATTAGGACAAAGGAAAGGATATACATGCATCAAGATTTCATGATATACATTCTTAGTACAAGGAAAAGTCATGCATCAAGCTTATGCATGATTGTTGCATTATTTTTTGGGCATGCAAAGAACATGCATGCATACGCATGTGAGCATATGCATTTGCATGTAGGCACATGCATTTGCATGATAGAACGGGATGTTGTTTGCAAGTAGATATGAAAATGTACTCTCTTATAATTTAGCTTACTTTATAAAGCTCATGGCTTGACATTAGGGAAGACAGAGGACTACTTAGTTGCAAAGACATACTAGTTCTAGTTTGCAGCTCAAGTAATTAGTTGATTCCTTCCAAAGTTGATACTCCGCTATCAAAAACAAATACTTTAGCATTCTTTAATGCATAACAATCTTTCTTCATATGTCCTTTCTTATGACAATAATGGCATTCGACATTCCTCTTCCTTGATTACTTCTACTCTTATTCCGTTGACCATTCTTTTCCTTGTTTTTGCTTCTGCCACGTTGCTCATTCTTTCCTTGGTAAGAATCACGAACATTATATGCATCTCCAATCTGAGTGACAACCATAGATTTTCTATGAATCTCCTCACTAAAGAGTGCAATTTAATATGGATCTCCTCATGCAAGAGTGCTCCATATATGTCATCATATAACAGTTTACCACCAGGTGCACTATTGCTAATAGCTGTGCAAAACGTATCCCATGATGGTGGCAAGGTGCATAACAGCAATACTACTTTCATTTCATTATCCATATCCATTTTTTGAGCCTGTAACTAGGAGAATATAGCATCAAACTCATTTAGATGATCAGCAACACTATCTTTGTCCTTCATGCAAAGGTCATATAATTTTCTCATCAGATACACTTTATTTGATGTTGTCTCTTTTTCATATGTATTGCATAACTTCTTCCAAAGCTCCTCTGCACTTTCACAGTCTAATACTGTAAAGCAAACATTATTTTTCGGGTGCAAGTGAATGGTAGACCTGACCATTTCATCTAACTCATCCCAATCATCTTTATCCATGTCAACAAGCTTCTTTGAAATCCCATTTACTAGCTTCCATTGCCTCCTTTGAATCAGCACATCTTTAATTTGATTCTTCCATAGAGCAAAGTTTGTGCCATCAAATTTTCGGATCTCAAAATGGTCTTTTCCCTGCAAGTTATAGCTGCTCCTTGGAACACTGGCACTAGACCCAGATCCACCAGATGTACCTAAGACCTCTGATGCCATGATGGTAGAGAAGTGAATAGAATGATAATGGAGCTAGAAGAGTCCAAACACCAATGAATAAGTATACCAATGGAGTAAATCGACCACTGTATAGTTAACAAAACCAAAAAACTAGAAAGATTTTGCCAAAATATCCTCTGCAAAATGAGCATATGACCAATGTCAAAATATCATAAAACTACAAGTACTAACCTGTTTACCTACATAGTGAATCACTGACTCCACTGTATATAATCAATTACCCAATAGAAGCCAACTAGGTTTATCGAGCACCTATGAACAACTATCATACATCTCCTATGGCAAGGCTGGGCAAGTCTTCCACCTACATCACCAAAGAGACCCCGACATCTGGGTGTCTCACAGCTAAGAAAACCTCACCATGACCCTCTTTATCAAACATAAAAGGCTTTATGCAAAAAACGTAACCGCTATATCAATGGCCACATGGACGTACATAAGTGGTATCCACAAAAGCGTACATGCTGTGTATGTGCTCAATATATGCAATAAAATGACACTAAAAGGCTAAATGCACAACCCAAAAAACTAGCCAACAACACCTGCAAGTGTTTGTCAACTCTGATGTTTTATGCTCAAAAAGCTACATAAATTTGCAGCGGATGCTCCCACCAAAACTGAAAACCTTTTGAGAAACCTATAGTTTTATGAGTATGGCTGCAAACACAGCCCGAAAGGTTGATATTTATTGTTGAAGAAGTACAAAGAATACTCTTCTTGATTTTCTTGGACCTGTGTGAAGAGAACTATATGCAAAAGTACTCCAAAATGGCTCCAAAAGACACCCCAAAAATGCTTCAAAAATAGGCTTTGAAAGCAAAGAATTAAGCTTTGAGGGACCAAAATATGTTCAAGGTAATGTTAACCTTAGTCTTTTCCCTTCTTTAAACACTGCAAGAGTGTAGCTTAGTGGCAAGAGATTGCCACAGTTAAGTGAACTCCAGGGGGAACAATACTAGGATGGGTGACCTCCTGGGAAGTAACTGGCACCTCTATCTTCCTTGATCGTTGAGGTCCTCCCTCGCACGTAGCCAACGACGCCAACGGTGACTTGGATGACAAGGTATGCCAAGGTCTATGCCTTGGTCGTCAGCCTTGGAGAAAGTCGAGGGGAGGGGGAGGCTCGCTTCGCTCGCACAAAAGTGACAAAGATTTTGCATCGAACTAATCTGATATCAGTGAAGTGATTCGATAGCGATGCACCACAGTGCGCTCTCCTTCTCGAGAGCTACATGATGATATCCTCAGAGTAGAAAAATGAGCTCCTAGGATCGTACATAGTACTCCGCGCAAAGGTTGTAGAATACACAGGAAAAACATAGTACACAAGGAGCACGAAGACAAACTTCTTAGGTCTTATAAATGCGATCGAACTTACAGTCTGTGGCTGACCAGACCACTATATGTTTTATTACAGAACATATACAAAGAAGTTTCTAGTGGCCATTTGGCCTTTCACATGGACACTAATGGTAACAAACCTTTGGTATGAACCTCCTCTTTGTCAAGGCAATCACCGGTCATTACAAACAAGTTTTATTTGGCAACACATTAGTGAAGGTGATTGATCCTAGCACTAAGGATATCATAGCCCACGGAGTTGAAGACAAAGAATTATACAAGCATTCATGCTTCCTTTCTAAGGAGTCAATTTCTAGCCCATGGCTTAGAGATATGGACATACATCATTGTGTACCTAAGCCAAGAAGACTTAAGGACTTGTGCCAAAGAGACTAAACCTCATTTTCCACACGAGTACGTATAGTGGGAAATTGACACACGCTTATTTGTCAATCTGATCAAACGACCTAACCAAGTGTATGAGGACATGTGCACACATGATGGAAAATGAAGTGGTTCAGCTTATATGCATGAGAAAAGACTAATCCACCTTTCAAACTCACTGAAATACTAAAAGTGTCTGTCGCAATACCACTTACAGGAATTTTCACTAAATCGAGGATTTCTCTAAGCTTCGAACTCCAAATATGGCCAATAGTAGGTTCTTTTCAAAGCTCTCGACGAGAAGCTTCTATTGGAGGTAGTTTCACTCGATTCTGACAATCGTGCTTCAAGTTATGACCAAAATAGTGAATTGTAGGAAACACCCATACTCACTCCACAACTCCTACAAGCTCACACACACACTACAGTAGCTCTAAAACAGTGGGGAGGGGTACAACACTCCCACACACACATTCCAAGCATTACACACACATAGAAGATCAAAGAGAAGATGAAAATCTGCAAGAAAGAAGCAAATCCAAAAATCAGGAGCTCTCCTTCTTCACAATGGCAAAAAGTCTCTACAAAGAGTCACAAAGTGACTTATTTACATGTGCCCTAAATTTGGTCCTTTCACACAAGAGACCGGCACTTTATTACTAAAAAGTGAATTTTCTACTAATTTACAAGGAATATGTTACAATGAGTTGGGATTAAGCATCTAGAGGACTCCTCTAGTGCATTTACATGGCTTGAGGGAATTTCCTAAGGCTTAGAAGAATAAAAATGTGCCCATTAATTTGAAAATTTTGGGGCTCTCCTTTCTCGTTCCACTTTGCTCTGCAACACTCTCCCCCTCTTTGTCTCTGTCGTCCCTTGATAGGCTTTTGCTTCTTGTTTGTACTTCTTCTAAGGGTTCTGAATACACGCACCCAGTGGTCGATGCGGCAGCAAGGACTGTCAGAGAATTTGTTATTTTATCTGATGTATGTCCTTTGCTTCTGTTTGCCCCTTGATATCCCGTACATCACAAATCTGGGTTGCTGCATTCAGTCAGGCTGCCATGCACGCCACCAGTGACTAAGAATGTGATGTTCTTAGTCACTCTCTTCAACTTTTCAGCCTTTGTCTCTTTTTAGCTTTTGGTCTTCTGATTTGTCTTTGTCTTCACATATCTGACCCTGTTGTATGGCTCTGAGCCTGTTTAGTTGGTTGCTAATGCACGCTATCAGCGGAAGGATTATTACCTGCCAAATATCTTCTTGCACTTCTTCATGGATACTTCCTGGCCCTGGTCCGTCCTTCCCATGAAATGTCCTGGTTCTTATTGTTCTTTAATTCCATTCCTCAGGACCTGGATGTTTGGCATTGTTGCCTGATGCGTGCCCCTGCGGGGCTTTGGGCAGAGGGTGGTTCTTCTTCTTTGTTATCTTCATTCTTTATTGAACAGTTTTGGACTTTGATCTTCTTCTTCTTCTCTTCTTGCTTGATTCCCCTTCCAGACGTCCCTCCTCCTGAACTCTGTCGTCCCCGACATGCTTTTTGTGGTGACGTGAGTACGTTTGAATGGCAGTTTGCTCTCTTTGATTAAGCAGGTTGGCATGACATATCATAAATTCTTTCCACTGTGTTGACTTTACTC
Source organism: Ceratopteris richardii (assembly GCA_020310875.1). Lineage (NCBI taxonomy): Eukaryota > Viridiplantae > Streptophyta > Polypodiopsida > Polypodiales > Pteridaceae > Ceratopteris > Ceratopteris richardii. The sequence goes on from CM035418.1 coordinate 93,773,426, forward strand.
CATCCTTTGGTGCTTGTCAGTGATCCGCAAAAAAGCTTGTTTCGTAAGCCACCAATCTTGCGTTAAGGTTCGAAGCCATCTTTACAAAAATTTCCGAATCAATTTCGAAGAAGCGAGGGAAAAATGCCTCTTCGAATGTTTGCATGTATGTGCTTGGCAAAAACATAAGTCTTGAATAATACGCCATAAGGGTTAAGCGGCTCGGAATGGTAGAGAGATAAAAAACAAGCGCTTCGGATCCTTGTGTAATGCCGATGAAGTTCAAAAATGTATATTTCACTACAACATATGAGGGGCATACTGACGTTGCTCATACCGACGGTCACCTCGGCGTCGGTATGACCGTTGAAATTGCTTGAAAAACCACGTATGCAATACCGACGGTCATTTAATCGTCGGTATAAATGGCATCGGTATGAGCGCCGGTATAGGCGTCGGTACTTTACTGTAAGTTACCAATGCTTATATCGACGCTTATACCGATGCTTATACCGACGCTTATACCGACGCTCATACCGACGCTTATACCGAGGCAACTTTTAATCGGGCCCGAGAACAAAAATTCGACATCTGCTTGCATTTTGAACCAAATTTTGCTACTGTCGAGTTTGCGCGTGCGAACTACATTCCGAACCTACTGTGTACACACATCTCTCTCTTTCTCTCTCTTTCTCTCTCTCTCTCTCTGTCTCACATCTCTCTTTCTCTATATCTCTGTTTCTCTAGATCTGAAATTTTGGTAAGAATTGCACATACTGTAGCACCCTTTCTCTTTCTTTGTGTTTTCCCTTTTCTATTTTCTCTTCTCTTTCATTTTGCAAGAGCTTTTTGGCATCAAATCTTTGGAATTCGACGAAGGGCAACATTAAGTGGACCTTGATGACAACGCTCCAAACAATTACATCGATGTAAGTGATTGTTTTGTTTTCGATTGATATAGAGTGAGATAGAGAGAGAGATGAAAGAAAGAGAGAGATCTAGAGAAACATAGAGAGAGAGAGAGAAACAAAGAGAGATGAAAGAGAAAGATAGAGAGAGAGTGAAAGAGAGAGAGATGAAATAGAAAGAGAATGAGATAGAGAGAGAGATGCATACATACATACACACACATATGCATACACATACTCACATACATATTACATATACACATGCATATTACATACACACTCACATACATATTACATACACACATGCATATACATACACATACATATTACATACTCACATGCATACACACATATACATACATACATGCATATTACATACAAATATGCATATTACATACACACATACATATTAGATACACACATGCACATACATACACACACATATTTATTCTCATACTCACATACATACATACATGTATACACACATATACATACACACGTGTACACACACATGTATACATACACACATGCATATGCATACATACATACATACATACACACATATTTGCATGTACACACACACATACATACATACACACATGCATATTACATACACACTCACATATGTATACACACACATATGTGCATACACACATGCATATGCATACATACATACACACACATATGCATGTACACACAAACATACATACATACACACATGCATATTACATACACACACACATATATATACACACTCACATATGTATACACACTCACATATGTATACACACACATGCATACATGCACATACACATACACACACATCACATATACATACACACATACACACATATACATGTTTTAGGGTTAGGGTTTTAGGCTTAGGGTTTATGAATTTCTCTTTTCTTTTGTTTTGCACGAGATTTTTGGCATCAGTTCTTTGGAATTCGAGGAAGGAAAACATTAAGTGGACTTTGACGACAATGCTCCAAACAATTACATCGATGTAAGTGATTTGTTTTGTTTTCGATTGATATAGAGTGAGATAGAGAGAGAGATATGAAAGAAATGGAGAGATACATAAACACATATTTGCATGTACACACACATACATACATGCATACACACATGCATATTACATACACACACACATAAATACACACTCACATATGTATACACACACATATGTGCATACACATGCATATGCATACATACATACACACACATATGCATGTACACACACATACATACATACACACATGCATATTACATACACACTCACATATGTATACACACACATATGTGCATACACACATGCATATGCATACATACATACACACACATATGCATGTACACACACACATACATACATACACACATGCATATTACATACACACACATATAAATACACACTCACATATGTATACACACTCACATATCTAGACACACGCATGCATACATGCACATACACATACACACACATCACATATACATACACACATACACACATATACATGTTTTATGGTTAGGGTTTAAGGATTAGGGTTTTTGAATTTCTCTTTTCTTTTGTTTTGCAGGAGATTTTTGGCATTGATTCTTTGGAATTTGACAAGAGACGATGTCAATTGGGCTTTGACGAGAGCATTCAAAAGAATTACATCGATGTAAGTGATTGTTTTGTTATTTATTATAAATAGAGATAGAGAGAGAGAGAGAATAGGAGAGACAGAGAGAAAGAGGGAGAGAGAGAGATGAAAGAGAGAGAGAGAGAGAGATAAAGAGAGAGATATAGATAGAGAGAAAGAGAGAGACATAGAGATACATACACACAGATGCATACATATTACATACACATATGCATATGCAAAGAGAGAGACATAGAGATACATACACATAGATGCATACATATTACATACACATATGCATATGCAAAGAGAGAGACATAGAGATACATACACACAGATGCATACATATTACATACACATATGCATATGCATATGCATATGCATACATACACACACACACATATACATGCACACACGTGTATACACACATGCATACATGCACATACACATACACACACATCACATATACATCCACACAAACACACATATACATGTTTTAGGGTTAGGGTTTTAGGATTAGGGTTTTTTACTTTTACACATATACACACATAATACATACACACATGCACACATATACACATGCATACACACATAGACATACACATACACATACACATACACATACACATACACATACACATACACATACACATACACATACACATACACATACACATACACATACACATACGCATACACATACACATACACATACACATACACATACACATACACATACATACACACACATGCATACATACATACACACATACATACATACATACACACACATGCATACATACATACACACATACATACATACATACATACATACGTACACACATACACATAGAGAGAGAGAGAGAGTCACACACACACACACACACGCATACATACACACACGTGACATATACATACACACATATGCATGTTTTAGGGTTAGGGTTAGGGTTTTTGGCTTTTACATATTGTTGCAGAGCAAAGGAACATATGTGAAGAGCCCCAAAATTTTCAAATTAACGGGCACAATTTTTCTTCTTCAAGGTCTCAGAGAATTCCCTCAAGCCATGTAAATGCACTAGAGGAGTCCTCTAGTTGCATAATCCCAATTTGTTGTAAAATATCCCTTGTAAATTAGTAGGAAATTCACTTTTCTAGTAATAAAGTGCGGGTCTCTTGTGTGAAAGGACCAAACTTAGGGCACATGTATATAAGTCACTTTGTGACTCTTTGTAGAGACTTTTTGCCATTGTGAAGAAGGAGCTCTTCTGAAATTTCGAATTTGCCTCTTCCTTGCAGATTTTGATCCTCTTTTTGTCTTGTATGTGTGTGTATTGCTTGAAATGCGTGTGTAGGACTGTTGTCTACCCCTCCTCATTGATTTTGAGCTACTGTAGTGTGTGTGCGAATTAGTAGGAGTTGTGGCGTGAGTGTGGGCACTTCCCCCATTCACCATTTTGGCCATAACTTGAAGCAGAGTTATCAAAATAGAGTGAAACCACTTCCAGTAGATGCGTCTCGTCGAGAGCTTCAAAAGGAGTACGCTATTGCCTATATTCGGAGTTCGGAGCTGGGAGAAATCCTTAATTTTCTGAAAACTGCTGTAAGAGGTATCGCGGCAGACACTTTCAGCATTTCAGTGAGTGTGAGAGATGGATTAGTCTTTTCTCATGCATGCAAGCTTTGCCACTTCATTTTCCATCATGTGTGCACACGTCTTCATACACTTGGTTAGGTCGTTCGATCGGATTGACATTTAAATGTGTGTTAATTTCCCACTATACGCACTTGTGTGGCAATTGAGGTACAGTCTCATTGGCACAAGTCCTTGAGTCTTCATGACACAAGTACACACATTTTTGGCACCGTTGCCGGGGAACACTTTGCCGAGGTGCCTTCGTGATGGTTATAGATCGAGTGTGATAGAATCGTACTTGTAGAGGTGAAATTGTCCCGTGGCAAGTAGTCAATCACTTCAGCACTTGTTGCTTCACATCCCGGAGGTGTGTGTGATAAGTTTTAGGTTTAGGGTTAGGAGGAAGGGAGAGAAGGAGGAGTTAGGGTTAGGAGGAAGGGAGAGAAGGAGGAGTTAGGGTTAGGTTAGATGGAGAGGAGGAGTGAAGAGAGGTGAAGTAGGAGTAGGCTGAGACCACCAAAAATGTCCGAAAAATCACCTAAAATTAGCTAGGATTAAATTCTGTCCAAAAAAGTATAAAAACCAAAAAATTGGCTCATTTGACACTAGTTGGTGTTCTGGTATCGTCTGAAGAGCAGCGTGTGGTATCGCGCGCTTAGTATCGTGCAGAGCAGGCATTCAAAGCTAGGTTTTGAGCCCAAAGTGCAAGCAATACAGTACAAAGGTAAGATTTCTCAAAGTTTATTTGACCAAAATACTTTAAAAGTGAGCAAACACGTGATTAAGTGCGCATTAGGTATCGCGGGGAGGGAAACCATTTGTTTTTCTTGCTTTCTGGAAAGAGGCAGTAGGCTAGATGTGTGGGGGGTTGGAAGAGAAGCAAGGGGGTAAAAAATTTTTGTATTTGGAGGCTTTTTTGGCTTGAGTATCGCGATCGGTTGAGATTTGGTATCGCGATACCAAAACTCCCTTGTATCGCGATACTCGCCGAAGTGTCGTATCGCTGGATACCAGTCTTGGTATCGCGATACCATTTTGGTATCGTGTCCTCAAAGTTGGTATCGCGATCTCACATTGCCTAGGTATTGTATCGGTACATATCACAGTATCGTATCGCCGTATTTCCTAGGGAAGTATCGCGATACCATACCAAGCATCGTATCGTCCCATTGACAAGAGGTACATTGCGATACCAAGTTGATATCGTATCATCTGCTTAGGTGATATCGTATCGTGTGAGGAAATTGGCATCGTATCGGGTGGGTTGATCAAGTATCGTATCGTGAGCAGCAGTGGTATCGTATCGTCTGCTTGCCTAAGTAGTATCGCGATACCAAGTTAGTATCATATCGTGAGCAGCATTGGTATCGTATCGTCTGCTTGGCTAAGTAGTATCGCGATACCAAGTTAGTATCGTATCGTGAGCAGCAGTGGTATCGTATCGTCTGCTTGCCTAAGTAGTATCGCGATACCAAGTTGGTATCGTATCGTGCAAGCTGGTGGTATCGTATCGCCGCCTGTTCTGGTATCGTATCGTCTCCTTACCAGGAATTGTATCGCGATACCACTTTTGGTGTCGTATCGTGGCAGTCATCCGGTATCATATCGCCTGCTGCAGACAGTATCGTATCGTGTTGACCTCAAGTATCGTATCGTGGCCGAGGCAGTATCGCCTAGTGCAGTATCGCCTGGAAGTGGTATCGTCCAGATTTGCACTAACATTCTGTCAGGCAATTTGAGGCATTAGGAGAGCCACTCAAGGAGAATCTCTGAGACATATAGAGAGACTTAGGAAGGTGAATGAACTTGAGGTCAGGAAGAGTGCTAAGTAGCCGAAGAAGCGTCATATCTACTGTGGGAAGTGCTGCCCAGGTTAGTCATCACTCCATCTACTCAGAGTCTTCTAGTGATTCAGAGGAGGAAATACCCATGGCTTCGGAAGACATGTAGGGTCCAACACCAAATAGGAATTTCATGTCTACTGTTGAAGGAGATTACCGTACCTCCTTACAGTATGTGTCCACTAATGCCCAGGAGATCCCCATCTACCTAGATGGCTTAAATAGATCTATGGCTAGGATGGTAACTTCCCTGAATGCCACAATTGTACCCCGACCTGCTATCAAGTACGAGGGAGGTGCATATGTAGACAAAATTGGTCATATCTACATTGTGACTGAATTTCCTGAGAGGATCAACGAAAGGGGAGAGTTTGTGGACCCAGACAACTCCGAAAGAACACACCCTGAAGAGTTTGTGACTACCCCTAGGGGCAGGTCCCGAGTATCACGAGTCTTGAGAGGAGATTTGATACCTCAAGACGACTACTTGTTGGAGTTCTATATGATCCACGGATCAGACTTGTTGCTTCAAACAGACTTACCTTCTCCAGGGAGAGAAGAAAGCCCCATGACATTCTATGAGCTGAAAGCCCCAGATGATGAAACTAGACTCACATACTTGGATAAGGATCAAAGGAGATATTGGTCTGTGAGTGCCTTAGACAGGGCTCGGCTGAGATATATGGGTGCACCTGTATTTCCTCAGAGAGATCAGGCAACTACCTCACAAAATCCTTTTGGGAATCAACAAGAGACGGAACATACCACATCGGGACAGACCAGCCAACGAAGTGTGCCCAACCGTATTCACGTACAATTTGCAACTCCAAGAGTGCAAACACACAATCAGGCCCACACAGGGATAGGTAACCAGTACCGACCACCAGTCAGACCACGACCACCGGTAGGAGGACAGCCTGGAATACCTCCAATACGACCAGCTGCCCCAGTCTTCCCTGTAATGCCCAGACCGCCTGAACCAATGAGAAGACTGAGACCTATCCAAGTGGCTAAATGTGTGAGAAACCATTATGATGGATTGGGGGAACCCTATGATCATATCGCTGAATTTAAACAAGTTCTAAGAGCGGAGCAAGTAAATGACTTCTTTGTGCAGTATGAGTCTTTTGGACTCACCCTCACAGGGACAACTCTAACTTGGTTTCAACCCTTAGACCCAAATCAATTTGGAAATATGGAACAGTTCTTTCAAGAATTCATTGGGGAATTCACAAAGAGAGGGATTAAACACAATTCTACGTCTTTAATCCATAGCTTTAAACAAAACCCTAATGAAACTGTGAAGACTGCTGCCCGAAGATTCAATCAATATGTGGATAGATGCCCGATGGCTGAGAGACCCACTCAAAAAAAGATGATTTCATTATTTTTAGATGGACTTACTAACGGAACTCTAAGAACACTAGTGTATGTGAAGAGGCTACAAACATTGAGTGAGTGTCTTCAAGAGTGCATTGATTTGGAAGATAACCTAGCCGAGGACCTTAAAAGTACATCCGACCTCACTAAATCAGAAGATTCAAGGAGCACCATCACATCCAACTCCAGTAATATGGAAGAATTAGCAGAATTATTAGCAAAGAAACTAGGAGTCCAGGGGCAAAGAGCTTACCAAAACCTAGCTCAAAGAGTGCCTATGCTACGGAGATGTAACTTATGTGGAGGAGAGCACCCCACACACTTGTGTGTCCGAGGAGGGGCTGGTGCACAACCTATGTATCCATACCACAGACAACAACAACAAGGAACTTCTTGGTACTGCCACATAGAACAAAAATATACCAACCACACTACTGAGAACTGTCCCTTCAATAGGCAAGTACGCCCTTTTCAACCACCGTAGTATAGACCATATGGATACCCTCCTAGGGAGCCAGGTAGAGAGATACCAAGATACAACCCGTATCCCACACCAGCAGAAGCATCAAGGCCATACGAGCAGGCACCATATCCACCACCACAACCAGTGCTAGGACCCCAACTGTCAAAACCTCAACAAGTAGTATCGGTAAAGTATGCTCAACCAGAAGAAAACTTAGAAAGAGCCATAGTACCAGCATCGACAATGACCAATGTAGAATCAACAAGCACAGGATATGAACCTCCTCTAGGAGAGTAATACTCGTACGAAGCCAACATGTTAGAATACGAATCCGCATATGATGCTGCTTACTATGGATATGAGGGCTATGATCAGACTTATGGAGCAGAGACGGCCACCTTAATGTATACGGCTCCTAAAGCACAACCAATCGTGAGACCACCTATTAGACCACCTATGCAGAGAGGACCATGCTATAGATGCGGAGGAGACCATTTCATTAGAGAATGCCCTCGACCTTACAACCCTCCACCACCTAGGATCTGGGAAGGATATTGCAGTGATTGCGGAAAAGAACATATTTTTAGAGATTGCCCTAAGAATCTGGCAAAAATTCAAGATACTGCACCAGTCAATGTGATTGAGGTCATAGAAGGATCTGGAAGTGATAAGGAGTACACTGTACCACTAAAGGCTATTACTAGAGCCCAAACGAAGCAACAAAAAGGAAAACAACCAGAAGAGGAACAAGAGAGCAATAAAACTGTAGGCTCTAAAATTCAGGTAGTCGAGGATTCTGAGAACCCACGTGAGAACTCTCAAAACACAAGAGTACAAAAATGGAAGGAAAGACGAGAAAACTCAAAGATAAATGGGCGAGAAATAAGAGTCAAGACAGTAAGAAACAAACTAAGGACTTGAAGGAACATAAAGAACAAAAAACTCATAAGGATATCCCTGAGCCACCACGAATTAGCTCAGAGAAAGAGAAGCCAGGATCAATTCTAGCTGACCCAAAGCCAGACGACTTGGACATGTGTTGAAAGCTTACCAAGCTAGAATCAAAGTGGGCCCAAATATAGAGCAACATGAAAAACTCTACCCTCAAGGGGAATTAGAAAAAGAAAGATTGGCAATATGCAGGAAACTTATCGAGGTAGCACAAACAACCCTAGAAAAGACTATCCCAATTTTACCAGAGACAAGGATTGCACATGGTCTATATGAAGAATGCATCAAATCCAAGGATAAGGAACCTAGAAAGGAAGATTACCAAGGTGAACGAATGAAAGCACAAGATGAACCTGTGTCAATGATACCAGACCTCGAGGCAGATTGGCCAGAAGACTTGTGGAATAGAATCAGAGAAGAGCAATGGAAGAAGAATGGAGTCAGTCCGCCTCCTTTTGATGAAATAGATGTGAAAGATTGTCAACCCCATCCCAACCTGGAGGAAGTATATGAGGAAGCATCAAGACTCGATAGAGGTAGAGAGGAAACCCTGAGCATTTCAACATTGCCTAACTACATGGGAGAATACGAAAAGGACTCTATAATAATACGAGCACCCACAGTACTTGGGAAGGGAAAAGGAAACTCAGAAGAGAGTTCACACAATCTAACAGAACTAAAGAAAACAAAGGTGCAATGCAAATTGACGGTGGAAGAGTTTCTTCAACTTAAACCACAATTATGGAGGTAGTTAGCAAACCAATTAGAACCACAACCAGAGAAAGGAGAAACAAAAGGAAACGAAAAGGAAAGGAAATCAACGATACAAATCCCAATTGATAAAGTGGGAGAATTTAGTGAAGGAGACGAAGGTAGTACGTGTTTACCTGTCACCCACAATGGGTACATGACCAAGGCTATTCTAGATACGGAAGCCAGTGTAGGAATTGCCACCAAGGAGATATGGGAAAAGTGGGGAAAACTTGCCCTATGACCCACACGCATGAAACTCCAATTAGCAGATGGTCATGTGGAAAGACCCTTAGGAATATTGGAAAGAATCAAATTAACCACCTGTGGAGTAGAATTTGAACATACATTAGCCATTTGTAAGTTCGAGAAAGCGAACAACTATGAAATGATATTAGGGCGACCCTTTATGAGACAAATGCGGGTAGTACAAGATTGGGGAAGAGATTTGTTATACCTGCAACATCAAGGGAATACCACCAAGATAAATTTGCACACGTTTGCCTATCGAGATGTCCCTACACTACAATGGAATCCAGTACACAAGGAAGGAGATGACCTATCCATTCACAGTGCTGGATCAAGTGATCAATCTGAAAGCATAGAAATGGAACCAGAATTTGACTCCGAAGAAAGCTACCTAAACACTATTCAGAACAAGAAGGAACAGGAACCAACAAAAATCTTAGCAATTGAATCTGCTCCAGCAATACACAGGCAGAGGGAAGACTTGAGTAAGGTAGAGCCGAACCCAGATCTTTTTGAAGTTCCTGAACATTTTAAAAAATACGAAGTAGAGGAGAGAAAAGTAGCCATTCAAATGCCTAGACGAGAGGCACGAGACGGAGAAGCATACGACAACAAAGAACAAACCAAAAAAATTGTGGTAACAGTAGAAGATGGAGAAGAGCGGTGCACATATATTGGAAAAGATGTATCTGAAGAGGAGGAAGAGGAACTCATACACCTTATCCGAGAGTACCGAGATGTATTCGCATGGACCTACAAGGATCTCAAAGGCGTAGAACCCACTATTTGTTCCCATCGAATACCAATGATGGCCGACGCAAAACCATCCAATCAACGCCCTTATACGTATAATGAGGTTTATGCAGCAAAAATTAAGGAAGAAATAGACAAACTACTAGCGGCAGGATTCATCTATGAGATAGAACATACCGAGTGGGTATCACCATTAGTAGTTGTGCCTAAGAAAAACGGAAAATGGAGAGTGTGCATAAATTTGAAGAAGGTGAATGCGGCCACCATACGTGACAGCTACCCATTACCCATCACGGACCATCTATTGGAGAGGGTAGCCGAAAAAGAGGTCTATAGTTTCCTGGATGGATTCTCCGGATACAATCAAGTAGCTATTGCAACTGAGGATCAACATAAAACCGCATTCGCAACCTAATGGGGTGTGTATGCTTTCAGAGTGATGCCTTTTGGACTCACTAATGCACCTGCTACTTTCCAACCATTGATGTGTCATGTTTTCAAGGAATTTCTGAAAAAAAGCATGGAAGTATACGTAGACGACCTTTGCACGTACTCCAATCAAAGATGCGATCACATCCCCAAGTTGAGGAAGATATTCAACAAATGTAGACAGTATAGAGTCTGTTTAAACCCAAAAAAGTGTGTCTTCATGGTGAGGCAAGGAAAGATCTTAGGACATATAGTCTCAAGAAATGGAATATCTATAGATGAGGACAAAATTAAAGTCATCCTAGACCTACCAAGACCCAAGAATGCAAAGGAAGTGCAAGCCTTTATGGGACACTGTGGATATTACCGTAGGTTTATTCACATGTATGCCATAATAGCAAAACCCTTGTATGGACTCTTGACTCAATTTAATTGGACAGAAGAGTGTGAGAAGGCATTCAACGAGCTGAAAAAGAGGCTTAGTACAGCCCCAATTTTGAAAACACCAAACTAGGGCAAGCCTTTTCATATTCAGGTTGATGCTTCTAACTATGCCATTGGATGCATCCTAGCCCAACCAGCTGATGAAGGGAAGCTTGATCATCCAATTGCCTATGCTAGTAGACAACTGAATCAAGTGGAACGAAATTATACCACTACTGAACGAGAAGGCTTAGGAATGGTCTATGCAGTGAAGAAATTCAGACACTACCTCTTAGCCAACAAGTTCAAGTTCTTCATAGACCATCAGGCTTTACTGTACTTAGTCAATAAGCCATGTAACACAGGAAGATTAGTACGATGGTTCTTACTACTAATGGAGTTCGACTTCAAAGTGGTAGTAAAGAAAGGGAACACTCACGTAAGAGCAGACCATCTTTCTAGGCTAACACACGGGGAGCCACCAAGTGGGGTGCCTGATGATCTCCCGGATGCTTATTTATTTAACCTGGAAGTATGTCCAAAGTGGGCTGAGAAACTAATTCCTATACTCACCCATGGCCCACAACACTCAATCAACAAGAATAGCAAAAAGGAAATTCTCCAATCAAGGAATTTACACATTATTGCTAGAAGCGTGTACTATAAGGAACCCAATGGAGTATTACTAAGATGTGTCAAGAAGGACGAACAAAAACAACTAATTGAGCAAGAACATGTGAACAAATGGAGAACACATCAAGGGATTCATGGAACAATTCGAGAACTAAAAAGATTAGGAGTATACTGGCCTGGCATGCCCAAGAATGTTCATGACTACGTAAGCAACTGTGCAGAATGCCAAGAGACGAGCCTAGAAGATCATATGTCCATGCCATTCTCAACCATCGCACCCCATTGGGGTAAGACATTGGTTAAATTCTTAAAAACAAAAGAGCATGAAGCAGGAGCTAGTTTGGCAAGAAAAAGATCCTTAGAAGAAATGAGCAAGGATTATATACTCATGGGGAGACAATTGTTTAGACGAGGAAAAGACAACCAACTCTGGTTATGTGTGCATGAAGGAGAATATTTACCCATATTAGAAATGGCACATGCAGGTGCTGCAGGAGGTCATTTTTCAGTGGAGAGAACTGTCAAAATGATTCTCTTTGCAGGCTTGTGGTGGCCAACTCTACATATGGATGCTGAAACATATGTACGAAGCTGTGAGACCTATCAGAGAGCTAAATACCCAATTAGGAGAGATGACATGCCATTAAGACCCATGGTCTGTGCAAGGGCATTCTCAAAATGGGGTATTGACTTTATAGGACCCATCAACCCACCAGCCAAAGGATCACATGCGGAGTACATCATAGTAGCCACTGATTACTTGACCAAATGGGTAGAAGCAAAAGCCACTAGAAAGAATGATGCTCAAACTACTGCCAAGTTTCTCTTCGAGCATATTTTCACCCGCTTTGGATTACCCATCGAGATTGTGAGTGATCGGGGAACGCACTTCCTCAATGAAGTAATCGAGTCACTAATGAATGAGTTTTTAGTGATTCATAAAAAATCAGCCCCATACCATCCCCAAGCCAATGGACAAGCGGAGAGTTCAAACAAGGTACTATGTACAGTATTGACAAAGATTGTCAATAATGGAAGGTCAGATTGGGACAAACAGTTGCATCACGCAATTCGGGCCTTCCGGGTTGCATATAAAACGGCTATTGGAACTACCCCATTCAACTTGGTGTATGGGCAAAATGCAATTTTGCCAATGGACTTTTTGGTACCAACGTTGAAAGTGGCCCAACAGTATGAGTGGAACGGATATGAATTATCCCAACAACTCGACCAAATCAAGAAATTACATGAGACTAGGTTGCAAGCAGTGGCATGAATTTATGCAGCTAAAAGAAGACAAAAGGCATATTATGATGCACATATAAAAGACAAGGGACTTCAAGAGGGAGACTTAGTCTTAGTATACACCTTAAAACAACATGCCAAGAAGTTACAAAAACGCGGACATGGACCTTTGATCATAAATAGAATATCCACTGGTGGTGCAGTCAATCTAGCCACCCTAGATGGAGATATCCTTCCTAACTACATCAACGGATGTAGAGTGAGACGATTCATGGAGCCTTTGACAGAGCAAATGCTAGCACGATTAGTAGGTGCCCAAAATAGGAGAAGGGAAGAAGAACGAATTAGAGAGGAAGCTCGGCAAGAAGCTCTAGAACGCATTAGGAAACGGAAAGAGTGGATTAGGCAATGGGATGAACGATATCTCCAAGGAGAAGAGCCTATCCCTATGGCTAATTTTCAAGCAAATAATCCTGATACTACAGGTGTGTGCAAGACTCAACCTTACCTAAACCTAGGGATTGGCAAGACAGAGTACAAGTTGATAGACGCCTTGATAGACTCAGGAGCAGGACTTAGTTGCATGCGACATACAATCATAAAAAATCTGCAATTGAGTCTCAGTTCCACAAGCGCCCGATTGATAGGAATCGGAGGTCAAACCCTCGAATGCATTGGAACCACAAATGTATCCCTCCACCTAGGAAATTCCTCCATGGAACAAAGAGTCTTAGTGTGCAAAGATGAGCATTTAATAGAAGACTTAATTCTAGGACAGGACTGGATCATTGAAAATGAGGTAAGCATCAACCTAGCTCAAGGCTATATTTCTGCCAAAATAGGGCATAAGGAAATTTTGAGTTTGTTAGGAGAGAAGCGTTTATCTTCACCAAAGGTCCTCGAGAATTCGGAGAGATACCAGGAAGAGACACTGAAAAATGGTCCCAGAGAGAATATCTCGCGAATCGATCTACAAACAACAGAAAATTCAAGCCCAACGATGTCAACAGTAGAGTCAAAATCATCACATTCAGTTGAGGACGAGCCAGCCACAAAAGAAACCAACCCACCTGGACCTCCTCAACAGGCCAAAAGATCGCCATATTGGAAAACAGCAAGGAGATACTCATATCAAGGACAACAAAAATACATATGGATACGCAAGGATCAGATGCAGAACCAGGAGAAGTCAGCACCCACTCTTCAGAAGGAAGCGGAAATCACCAAACCAGCGGCACCAAAATCCATGCCTAAAGGACTATTGCAAGTATGGATCCCCAAGCCTTTAATCAAAGCTCAGACAGGACGACATCAGATATGGATTCCCAAAAGAGTCACACAGGCAACCAAGCAAGTGAGAAAAACTCAAGAGGATGTAATACATCAAAAAAGACTAATAATGAAGCCAAAACAGACTCGTCCTCAAAGCAAAGAAGCAAATGTATATACAATTAGAACACAAGAGGAAACAAAGACAACACCAACAGATGGACAAATCAATGGAACAAGACGTGCAATTCAAGCACCCACGAAATGGATTTGGAAACCAAAAAGGCTGCGAGGAGCTAACCAGCGCGACGACAAAGATCTAAATTGCACTCATGAAGTATCCAATACACCTAAAGTATGCATAATAGGGCCACATTACAAGGCCACGCATTCGGCACATGATCCACCTAATAAAATTAGGGGTGCACATTCTCCATGAGAGATTAGCTCTTAGCTTTAACTCTCTTAGGAATGAACTTACCCGAACATAAATAAACGCTTCGGCTATACTAACGATTGTCTTCTTTCAGGAAAAGTTATAAAAAGATATGGTAAGAGATCTCACTCATGGAATAATGGGGAGACGGAGTGAAGAACGACAATAATCACAACAATGCACTGCATGGTTGCATACCTTCCTTTGAACCTAACGCACTTTTCGTTACAAGTGCAGATGGCTTCTGAAGATTCTGAAGCAACAGTACAAGAGGAAGTGATGGAGTTTCCACCACAAAGTATCACCAAAGCAAAAAGACACTAGTTCCGTGAAGATCAACCAGCTGGGGACTACCTATTCCTTGCAACGATTAAAATTATGCATACGGATCATCAATTTCCAATCATGTCCCAGGATTTCTGAGTACTACATACACTCCCTTCCATCAAAGACATTATGCAAAAAGCGGGCATTTATAAGTATTTTGAATTACCCATATATAAGCCCGATTTCCAAAGGTGCACGCAGGTCATGAATACTTTGCAGCCAGCACTGCATGATCCCTTGGTACCAGAGGCTCGCGTGATGGATAAAGCAGGTGAATGGGTGATCATTCAATTCACACATGACTTGATTAAGGAAGCCTTTGAATGGGAAAAGGATGGAACTACAATAGTGAAAGAAGAAAGCCGAGGTGCCAAAACTAGGACATTCACGGATATTAATCGCATAGACATAGAAGAGGGAGTAAGACTAATCCACCAGCATTTCTGCTTCCCTAATATGCACCGATACACGGCACCACAGAAGATTATTGTCCAATTAATCTCCCATGCCATCAAGAAAATCGGAAATCAAATTAATTTGACTCCATATATTCAAGAAAGATTGTTTGAAGCAAAGAAACAATGGAAAAATAAAAAGTTTCTCAATGGCAGTGTGGCCTTGACAATTTTGATCTACCATGCTTTGGGCATAAGAGAACACCTACAAGAAATGCCATTGTCAACGGCTCTTGCACAGTACGTCAAAGTCGCCACAGTCCCTAAAAAGAAAAAAGGAAGTAAGATTGGGGAAGTGGCAGAAACCAGTTCTCAACCTACAATGAGAGGCACGAAGAGACTCCGAGAAGTCAAGCAAGTTGAAGAAGAAGCACCGAAAGGCAGAATTGACTAGAGCGTTGGAACAAAAACATCAATATACAGAAGGACAAGTAAACTTACCTGTATAAGGTCATCACTATCAGCAGACCCAACAAGGATCGGAAGCAAAGACAAAACTCACAAAAGTACATCGGTATAGGGAAATAGGATTGGATAATTCTAGTTCATCATCGGAAGCCCAAGAAGAACCAGAAACTTCATTACTAAATGTCGACATTCAAAGTGAATCAAAAGATGACGGGCAATGGACTGAATTGAATGAATGATTACAATGAAGATCAAGAAGGCCTCAAGACGGATGACCAAGCCACACATGTTGAGCAAAGTATCACAAGTGAGAATGCAGAAACGAAAGGTACGCATACTATGAAACTTAATAAAACTTCCAACATTCAAATCAAGGAGGCCACACCACGACGTAAGACTTCTATAAAGACACCAAAGAAGGAGACTCAGAAAGGAAAAAACGAAGATACAGAACCTTTCACGCCTATGAGAGTCATGGCAGAACCCTCCCCCATGGATGTAACATTTCAAGGGAGTGCCACAAAAGCTATTGAAGTGGATAAAGAAGACGAAGAACCACGAGTACAACTGCAAATTAGACAACCACACAATGAAACAATCCAGGTGGAGCAGGGAAGGGATGTGCAAATAGGCGAAGCTCCAAGCATACCAAGAACTTGGTTGAATGTAGACATGGCTAAACTCAAACCTGTGGTACAAGACATGATTAGAACCGCTCTAGATACGCAACAACTCATGCTTGAAGCGGACGAAGACTACGACCAAGCAATGAACGACAAACATGAGCTTCAAGAAAAGAGTAAGAATCTTTTGGACGAGTTGGCATTGGAAAGAGAGAACATCAGAAACAAAGAAAAAGAAGTCCAAGAAGCTAGAAAGCAGTGCAGCGAGTCAATATCCGCAAACGAAAGTTTACAAATACAACTGCAAGAAATCAAGAGAAAATATGAAGCTAGTGAAAAAGAAAAGGCAAGAATGCAGGCTAGGAGAAAAATCTTGGAATCTCAGCTCAAAGTCTGCATGGAGGAAGCTGAAAACCTAAGGAACCGCAACAAGGAGCTCATGACAGCTCTCCTCAGTGATCAGCCAATATCGGCTACTAACAATTCAGCAGGGAATTTCAAGGAATTACAAGAAAAGATAACTAAAATGGAAGATCAGCTCAGACAGGAGCACGAAGTCATTGCTGATTTGGAAAAAAGATACATGGAGGACACAACTGCCCTAAGAAATAAGTGGAAAAAAGCGGAGAATCGTTATCTACTGCAATGTAAAGAAGACACCGATCATATGGATATCGTGGCACAAGAACTTCTCAAACATAAAGACACAATTGAAAAGGCCACTGAGGAAATCAAGCAGAGAGATGAATGCATTAAACAGCTTCAGGAGCAGTTAGAGCAAAAAGCAAAGTAGGGGATACCAGTAGTTCCACAAGCTGCGGAGGCTACTGTGGAGACTGAGGTATGTCCTCTCTCTCCCCCCTCATATCATTCACCGATAAGGGAGGCTTAGGAGGTCCAATGATCATGATAATCGGGACATTGCAGAATTGAGCCGACCAGAAAGGGCACTACTGGTGTCCCAACTCACTGCAGATTTTGAAGAACAGATCATCAAGATCATGAAGGAAGCTCAAATAGACAATAAGCAATTAGAGCAAATTCTGAAGCCATTCAATGTACCATACGGACTACTCAAAGAACAAACGCGAAATTATATAGAGTCTACGACAAATAAAGATCCGGATCACAACCTCCACTTCAGGCATGATACCTTCAAATATACCTAAGAAGAGTTTGAGAAGGCAGATCCTATATGGAGAAGAAAGCTCTTAGAAAAAAATCCAACACTCCGGGTACAGTGGGAGGCATCACCTTATGAGCTTCAAGTAAATCCATCTTTTTGTCCACTACCCCGTCGAAGAGCCTGGACGCAATTTGGGGAAGGTCAGCGCCAGGGAAATATAAATAATCAGTGGCTCAACTATCCGTTGTTACCTAGTCTGCCACATAATTACTTACCGATCGAGGAATACATGGTAAAAACTATGGAATTTTGGATTGCCAGATACGCTACAGTTCCTGAGTTAGCTGTTAAAATGACAAATAAGATATTCAGCATGCTACTTACGGTAATCAAGGTGTTCCAACACGCAAAATATACTTTTTTGAATTTCATCGGCATTACGCAAGGTTCAAAAGCATTAATTTTTGACCTATCCACCATTCCAAGCCGGTTAACGCTCATCGCATATTATTCTCGCCTAATGTTTTTACCGTCCACATATCTGCAAACACTCGAAGAAGCATTTTTCACACGCTTCTTTGAAATTGATTCAGAAATTTTTGTCAAAATAACTTCCAACCTAAACGCTCGACTGGTAGCTTATGAAACAAGCTTCTTCGCGGATCATTGACAAGCCCCAGAGGACGGCGTCAAATCCTAGCAGTGGAAAGAATTCATGATTTGTCACGCTAATCTGCTGAATCAACGAGAGCAAGCGGCCATCCAGACATACACACACCGCCACAAAAAGCCTGTCGGGGACGATAGAGTTCAGGAAGAGGGACGTGTAGAGGGACAATCAAGCAAAAAGAAAAGAAGAAGGAAATCAAAGTCCAAAACTGCTCATTAAAGATCAAAAGAACCACTCTCTGCACAGAGCTCCGCAGGGGCACACACATCAAGGAAAAGCACGCAGCCGGAAGGAGGAACCAGGGCCAACAAGTATCCATGAAGAAGTGCAAGAAGATATCGACGGTTCCATAGCCATGAGGGCGCTTCAACCTCTTGAGCAACAGAAGGTTCAGATCAAGGCTTAAGAGCTACATCCTCATATGTCTACTAATGGCGTGCATGGCAACCAGATTTAACAGGCAAACCAAATGCATCAGGCCTAGAGGATGTCAAGACAAATATCGAAAAGGGCCTTTAAAACGTAATGCAAGACTGATGAACAGGCAAAACTGACCAAGGGAGGTGTGCGATGACACAGACAAACAAGAAGTGAAGCCTGTCAAGGGACGATAGAGACAAAGAGGGGGAGAGTGTTGCAGAGCAAAGGAACATATGTGAAGAGCCCCAAAATTTTCAAATTAACGGGCACAATTTTTCTTCTTCAAGGTCTCAGAGAATTCCCTCAAGCCATGTAAATGCACTAGAGGAGTCCTCTAGTTGCATAATCCCAATTTGTTGTAAAATATCCCTTGCAAATTAGTAGGAAATTCACTTTTCTAGTAATAAAGTGCCGGTCTCTTGTGTGAAAGGACCAAACTTAGGGCACATGTATATAAGTCACTTTGTGACTCTTTGTAGAGACTTTTTGCCATTGTGAAGAAGGAGCTCTTCTGAAATTTCGAATTTGCCTCTTCCTTGCAGATTTTGATCCTCTTTTTGGTCTTGTATGTGTGTGTATTGCTTGAAATGCGTGTGTAGGACTGTTGTCTACCCCTCCCCATTGATTTTGAACTACTGTAGTGTGTGTGCGAATTAGTAGGAGTTGTGCCGTGAGTGTGGGCACTTCCCGCCATTCACCATTTTGGCCATAACTTGAAACAGAGTTATCAAAATCGAGTGAAACCACTTCCAATAGATGCGTCTCATCGAGAGCTTCGAAATGAGTACCCTATTGCCTATATTCGGAGTTCAGAGCTGGGAGAAATACTTAATTTTCTGAAAACTTCTGTAAGAGGTATCGCGGCAGACACTTTCAGCATTTCAGTGAGTGTGAGAGATGGATTAGTCTTTTCTCATGCATGCAAGCTTTGCCACTTCATTTTCCATCATGTGTGCACACGTCTTCATACACTTGGTTTGGTCGTTCGATCGGATTGTTCCCACTATATGCACTTGTGTGGCAATTGAGGTACAGTCTCATTGGCACAAGTCCTTGAGTCTTCATGACACAAGTACACACATGTATACACACATGCATACACACATATATACACACATGCATACACACATATACACATATGAACACATAATACATATGCACATAAACATATATATACACGTGCATACACACACACATACATTCATAGACACACACACACATACACACATACACACATACACACATACACATGCATACACACACACATACACACATACACACACATATACACACACACATGCATACACACATACACATATGTGACATATACATACACACATATGCATGTTTTAGGGGTAGGGTTTTTGGATTTTACATATATACACACATGCATGCACACATATACACATATAAACACATAATACATATACACATACACATATATATACACATGCATACACACATACACACATATACATGTTTTAGGTCTAGGTCTTCAGAATTAGGGTTTTAGGATTTTTACATAGATACACATATGAATACACACACATACACATATATATATATTCACCTACATATATATAGACACAAGCATACACACATACACCTATTTTAGGTCTGGTCTTTAGGATTAGGGTTTTATGGTTTTTACACATGCAGATAAATATTTACACATATAGAAATATACACACATAATACATGTACACATACCCATGTATATACATAGGCAGACACACATATACATGTGTTCTAGTTGTTGTTTATAAATATCATGTCTATGTGTCCCATTTCTTTGTACACGATTCATGTTTCATTTTGCTCATGTCTTTTGTATTTGACAGAATGTTTTGCTTTATCAAATCATTTTTTTGTTGCCTGTCATACATGTCACATGTAGTTGCGTTTTTCTTGGGCAGAGTGGATTGTCTTTTGCTACACAACAACATGGGAATGTTGCTGTAGCAAGAGACAACACACTCTGCCCAAAAAATTCTTGCAGATATGGTCATCGGTATAGGCAACGGTATAAGCGTCGGTATCCCCAGGCACATACCAATGCTTCTACCGACTATTTTGCCCAGGGGCATACCATGGCTTATACCGTTGCTTATACCGTCGCTTATACCGACGCATATACCGATGCTTATACCGACGCTTATACCAATGCTTTGGTTCGGACGCCTACACCAATCCTTACACTAACGTCGGGGCGAAATCGTGCCCGTTCTATTTCCTCGGTAGAAGCCTCGATATATGCCTAATATGTTGTAGTGTTTGACATGTTGGAAGACTTTAATTACAGTCAGGAGCATGCTAAATATTTTATTGGTCATCTTGACGGCCAAATCTGGAACAATGGCATATCTAGCAATCCAAAATTCCATGGTTTTCACCATGTACTCTTCCGTTGGTAGGTAATTATGTGGTGGGCTGGGTAACAGCAGATAATTCAGCCATTGATTATTAATGCTTCCCTGGCATTGTTTTTCCCAAAATTGCGACCAGGAGCGTCTGCGGGGTACTGGACAAAAAGATGGATTTACCTGAAGCATATATGGCAATGCTTCCCACTGTACCCACAATGTAGGATTCTTTTCCAAAAGCTTCCGCCTCCAGATAGGATCAGCCTTCTCGAATTCTTCTTGAGTATAATTGAATGTATCTTTGCTGAAGTGGAGGTTGGTGTCACGATCCTTATTTGTTGTAGTCTTTATATACTGCCGTGTTTGTTCTTTCAAGAGGCCGTATGGTATTGTTAGCCCACAATTTGGTTGGTTTTGATGCACTAATATGTTTGTATTTGGCAGGAAAATATGTTTGATTGCAGGCATTTGAAGAGCTAACCAATTGGATGGAAGGTATTTGCAAACTACATGGCTACATCTTGTTCAGAGGGGAATGCCCTTGGTGTTTGGAGTTCCGATTATGGAAAATATGAGCATGCTTAGGATGCAATCATTTGTGTTGAGCAGATGCAGTTTGGGGGAAAGCCCATTCAGATTCTTGCATTTCTTGTTTATGTATTGAATGCCTATTGTCATGCAAACTTGGTGAGTGAAGGCCACACCCATTTTGAGGCCATGTATGCAGGTTGTGGCTTGCTTATAGAAGCACGTGAAGTGCTTTTCAAGCTTCGGTACAGAAGACATATTTCATGGAGTTCACTCATGTCTGGATACATTGACAACAGGCTCGGTAGTGATGCTGGTGCGATAGCCATGGGCTCATCAATACATCGAGAGGTTATCTTGTTAGGTTTGGAGACGACG
This sequence comes from Ceratopteris richardii, assembly GCA_020310875.1. Classification (NCBI taxonomy): domain Eukaryota; kingdom Viridiplantae; phylum Streptophyta; class Polypodiopsida; order Polypodiales; family Pteridaceae; genus Ceratopteris; species Ceratopteris richardii. The sequence goes on from CM035418.1 coordinate 93,795,694, forward strand.
CTTACTATGGCCAATGCCATGGTTGATGTGTAAATGAAATGTGGATGTCCTGCAGCTGCTGAAGATGTGTTCCAAAAACTCCCAAGTCATGATGTTGTATCGGAAGCTAGAGAGGCAATCTTGTGGAATGCCTTGATATCAGCATACATTGAACATGGTCAGGGTGATAAAGCTTTATATTGGTTTGAGGCGATGGAAAAGAATCAGATTCATTATGATGGCACTGCAGTGGTGGACATGTATGCCAAGTGCGGAATGCTTGAAAATGCACAGGAAACATTTGATGAACTTGCTGTTCAGAATGTGGTCTCATGGACAGCACTCATTACTGGTTATGCGCAAAATGGGAGCGGTGAGAAAGCACTTTATTGCTTTGAACAAATGCGAAGGGATGGCCTGTCTCCAAATGAATCTACCTTCTCGTGTATTTTGAAAGCATGTGGTGCTGTTGGAGACTTCTGGAAAGGTTGTGAGGTGCATGTTGAGATTATGAAGGCAGCTTTGCTAGAAAGGGACATTGTGATAGCAAATGCCTTGGTTGACATGTACGCTAAGTGTGGGGATATGGTAAAGGCACAAACAGTTTTCAATGAACTTTCTGTACCGGATGTTGTATCTTGGAGTACCCTTATAAGTGGATATGCTCAGCACTTGCATTATGAGCAAGCCTTGTGCTGCTTTGAGTGCATGAAACTTGGGAGGGTCTGTACAAATATTTGAACTATCATTGCAAGCTCCAGTCAGGCTTTGCTATGAATGCAAAAATATTTTGGAAAGATTCCAAGAAGCCAGAATGGATCAAAGATTGGATAGAGGCATTGCCGAATAACCATTGTATGATTGAAAGTCCCTTGGCCTTCGTAAAAGATGCATTGCATGTACAACCTCTTGGAAAATGTCGAAAGGATGTTTTAATGTGGACACTTGATGCAGAGGCTCATGTTGATGGAAAATTTCCTGCCAGGTTTGTCGGCAATCATGCATTGCATGGCATAGTGCTCTTTGCAGATGATATCAACACATACAGTCTTGATTATTTTGAAGAAGCGCAAAAAGCGAAATGGGTAGGTTTTCTGCCAATTGGTCAATTTTCTTCTCCAGGGGCACGAGGATCCTTTGAAGAGATTGGCAAGACAGTAAAAAATCAATTTGGCATTTCTCAAGCGACATCTTTGGAGCGTTTTTTCAATGAGTCTAATTCTGAAACAACATCATATGCCTACACCATTGGAGCTCATATGAGTTTTATAGACGAAGGGAGTAGCACTTCTGATGGGGAGGTTTTTTCGGTGGCCACAGAAAAAGGGAGGGCATTCGGAGGAGAGTGCTCTCTCTCAGTCTTTTTTCGGATTTTCGAGGTCGCCTTGAAAAAGGGAGGCAGTTGTGGTGCTGCTATGGGGAGGGAGACACACACCTCTAAATGAACGAATACATTCCCGAGCAAAGACGCCGCGAGAGAAGGGAGGCTTTGGTCTCAGCTGCTGAGTTTCAAACAACAAGGTTTTTTCTTAGGAGCAGGAAGTCCCGCAGGTTTAGATGCACATGTGTCTTCAAGTGGCATTGTGCAAGGTCATGCTTATTCTGTTCTGCAGTTGTAGGTGAGAGAAGTAGATGGGCATAAGCTTATTCAAGTACGTAATCCCTGGGCTAATGAAGTGGAATGGAATGGGCCATGGTCTGACTTATCAAATGAGTGGAGTGATCGCATGAAACACAAGCTGAAGTATTCTCCACAGGCACAGGATGGAGTGTTCTGGATGTCTTGGGACGATTTTCAATTACACTTCTGTTCTATTTATGTTGCCGGATATATCCACCTGAGATGCGATATTCCATCCGTGGTCAATGGCGTAGTCATAGTGCTGGTGGTTGCCAAGACTATTACAATTGACATCTTAATCCACAATTTCGTCTACGAGCCATCGGACTTGATTCGCGGCATGCCATTCATGTATTTATAACTCTTACTCAGGGTGTTCATTTCGCATCCCGAAGGCGTTCAAGCTTTGGGAACTATCAGCCAAGTGGTGATTCCTCAAAGTATCATATTGGTATGCGTATACTTCAAACACGAGGCACCCGTGCGAAGTATAACATCTTCTTGCATAAGTCAGTAGGAGGAACTGACTATGTGAATTCCAGAGAAATAGCTTTCGAAATGGTCTTGGATCCTGATCCAAAAGGATACACTATTGTCCCTAGTACGCTGCATCCAGGGGAGGAGGCTCCATTTGTCCTGTCCGTATTCACAAAAGCAGCGATTGTCCTGGAACCGCTGTAATGGAATGGGTTTTCACAAGCTATGGACAATGAATGTGCATTAATGGGGAGAAGATGAAATGGAGATGACTTCATCACTTTCAGTGGCTTAGAGGACATCCTCTGGGGAGTTTGTTGTGGCGAAGCATGTGGTCAAAGGAGATGGTGATAGCAAAGAATTCAGGGTCAAGTTTGGACGAAAAGACAGGATATGTTGTAAATGTTCTATCTATTCATTAGGTAGAAATTTGCATATTCATTGGAAGGGAAGCTTGCATTTTAGTGGTTGAATGAGCAAGTTGGAGAAACGTTTGAACAATCTTTGCAAATCGTCCCCTAATGTCAAGTCCAGTGTGCTCCTAGGGTAACGGCAGCTTGCAGCTAGTTATAAATATGCCTTGGTTTACAATTGTACTGCCCATTCAAAAACAGAAGATGGAGGGAACGACTATGCCAAGGAATCTATGTGGCATTGGATGCATGCATTCTCATATGCTAGCTGTACCCATTACAACTCCATCCATCGGAAATGTGGTACAGGAAGTTGAGGATAGCAGCTCGCAATGTGGAAGTGGGACTTTGGATTTCGAAATAACTACATGCAGGAATTGAAGATCTAATTCTTAGTTTTCGCGAAGCATAACAGGGTCGTTATCCTACTAGAAGGAGATCCCATGAAAAGGGGGCAGATATACTATTTAACAGAATGATGTGGCTATGATGTATCGAACCACCAGCTTGTCTTCGTCTGATGACTGAATGAGAAGAACCTCCTCTAAATGCTACTTTTGGTATGTTGTTATGTCCAACAGATTGGAGTTTGAAGGAAGGACTGAGCATGGAGAATTTACGGCAGGATTCTGTGAGCATAGCTTATGGACAAGGATCAAATTTCGTGTTAGTCGAGATGATGCCGAAAAAAAATTCCTGAGATCAAATCGCGTGGTTGTATCAATCGGGTGAAAGTGCAATGTTGAACTCTCCGGTTGATGTGAAATGTATATATAAAGTGTTCATGGATGTGGAGGACAAGCTAGGGATGTCATGATTGCCAAGAAGCAAACATAATTCTAAAACGAAAGTTTATGGATGACTCGGAGTACAAACTTGTGCTCTGAAGAAGTACCTTCTCAGGCAACTCTCTTCCGAGATCAAGGTCAAGTTCTCTTAGAAACGGAAGAGGTCTTCATTTGGGAGAAAGCGAAACCTGCAACTGTGATGACTTAGATCAGTATATTATGAAATATTGCGCTGTCCATGTTGACATTACACAGGCCTCCGTGAGAGATATCACAACATCCTATAGGGCACAGAAAGTTGGATGATGAATCTCTGCAAGAGGATCTGCATACTGAACTTTTCTTATGTGATGAATAAAAGTTAATGCACCTGAAGAGATAGAGCTTGATGCATGCTGAGCCATAGAATCTTCATGATTATGAATTGCTAAGAGGTTTAAGAACAGCGGGAAAGTGAAGAAAGTTAATCATATGCAAACAGAGTAGCGCTCAAGCAGGTACTTTAATTTGTTGTATGACCGGATGAGAGAGACAGACTTGGAACTGTTCTACCTGAGAGGCCAAACATCCCTCACATCTTGGAGGGACGGTGTTGTATGAACTCTATACTTGCCGAGGACTTCAAAGGAATCTACCTTGATAAATGGGCTGCTTCGAGAGGTAGGATTGACGAAGGACAGATGGATCTCATGGATGCTGGGTATGGATACTTTTGTTATGCGAATGATGTGACCCGCACATGCTCTACCTCAAGCAAGATTTTAAACGCACGGGTAGATTTCTCTGTCTACAAAACTGTCAGAGGAAAACAGTCCTATCTTATTGAGTTTTATTACATTTGGTTTTTTAGAAGAGTTTCACCTTTGATGTATTGGCTATTCCATGATGCTGTCATCGCTATTTATTGGAAGCCATAGATTGTGTATGTTACTGTTCCTCCAAGCCAAAGCAAAGTAATCTACATCGATTACGGCTACCAGGAAATGGGAGGGAACCGTTGCGAGTGATTCCGAATGCAAATGTGTATGTGTGGATATGTGCGTGTGAAGCTATGCATGCATGAGTGTGGGAAGGGAGAGAGGAATGTGAGTGAGGAAGCACGAGGGAAAGTGCATGAAAATGGGTGTGCGTGACGAGCATGTGTGAGTACGGACAGAGTGAAGGGGAATCATGAGAAGCATCATTGGAGATTGAATCTTTACATGCATGTGCATTAGAGTGTGTATTCACTTCTTCTCAGCAACCACAATCAAGTGCAAATCAGGGACGTAAAGCGAGAGAAAGTCAGCTTGTACAAGCACATTGAGCAAGCTATCCCTACATATAGGCAAATACTTGCATCTTTTCCTTGGGCATTAGGCCACATACATTTTGGTGCGTTTGCCGGGAACTTATGAGCTAGTGCATAGCCATAAGAAAAATCCATTTTGAGATAATTGTGGGCTCTAGGTAATCCAAGTGGACCAATTGTGAGGGATTTGAACAAAATAAAGCCTCATGTAATCATCTTTTTCTGCGGCGTTAGAGCCGATTCAGGTACATTGTTGGAAGTCAAGGAACTGAAGGACTCACAAGACAAGGAAGTCAACGAAGGGAGTTAGAGCGAAGAGAAGGTACAAGCAGACAGAGTAGTCAAAGAAGATCGGGCAAGTAGGCCATTATTTTTTCAGGAAGCTAAAGCATATCAAAGAGGTGGACATATAAGGAGAAGGAGCAAGTAGGGAGCTCGAAGATGTGTATGTCAAATCGTTAGAGGAAATCCCTACAAAAATAGTGATTTTCATCACTAAAGGCCATTGTAAATACCATTTCATATTTTTGTAGCTCCATTTTGTGCAAGCCAAGGAGTCCTTGAGCTTGAGGAGCAGTAGAAGTAGCTACCTACCAGTTTTCATAATTTTTAGACTCCATTTGAGCCTTCAAATGGGGCCTAGAACCTAATTTTTAACTAGGCCGGACACTAGGTTTGGACACGGCCAAAACCTAGTCAAAAACTATAAATAGAGCTAGAAAGCTCATTTTTGAGGTTAGCTTGTAACTGATTTGAACTTGTATGAGCATTTTGAAAGTAATCTAAAGAACTCCATTGCTTCTCACTCTTTGTCTTGCCTTGTGTGCACGTGTGTGTGTATGTGTGTGCATGTTAGTGTGCTTCTCACTCACTCACTTGTGCCTTCACTTGCTCGAGGTCATCATACCATCCTCACGTCTTCCCGGATTGACATTAAAGGAGGTGCTACTCATCACTGAGATACACCAAATTTTGGCGCCGTTGCTGGGGATCGAGCTTTGAGGACGAGCGTGTGATGGTAAGACGTAGAATTGAGACATTGGAGTTGTAGGTAATTTCTTTACTTTTCTTATTTTTCTCTTTCTTATCTCACCATCATCATCACCATCATCATCCTCACCATATCCGATCTCCATCTCCATCATCGCGAAAAATTTCAGTTTTTTGATCATATCACCTTCTCCCTTCCATTTCCTTCATTCCACTTGTGAGAGAGAGCGAGAGAGTGAATTGTGTGCATTGTTTTTCTATCTGTTTTGTGAGTGACCTTGCAGGTATAGTTGTATCATCCCCTCCAGCACGCTGCGCAGGTACGGACAAGCTCGAAACTGTCACTGTGTCGTAGACCTCTGTCGATCGCGATCGATAGAAAAATCGCTCATTTGGCAAAACAAAGCACACCACAATGACATGCACAAGGAGCACATTCCAAATCACTAGAAAAAACTAAAAAATTCCGTGTTTTTCTGTCAGTCGCGATTGACACCGTTGATCGCGACTAACAGCCACGATCGACAGATTTTGTCGATCGCGACCGACAGAGACGACCGACTGACCTGTCAATCGCGATTGACACCATCGATTGCGATTGACAGGACCCACGACCGACTCTGTCGATCGCGATTGACACTGTCAATCGCGACTGACGTGTCGATCGCGACCGACAGGCCCGACGGACACCTCTCTCAATCGCGATTGACAGGCCTTTTCGGCCAAATTTCTAGGGTTTTTAATACCAAGTTTTGGGGTAATTTTTGGCATACTTATCAACCAATTAGTGATTTATGAGGTCCCTACAAGTGTGTTTTGAGTAAAATCCTGGGATTTGTCAGCCTGTTTGAGCCCTGTTTTAACCCCAAAACCCTGAACTGTCATAAGTTCCTCATACGAAATCCGTTTGCTCGGATTTAGGTAGGGTATTTTGAAGTTGACCATACCCCGGGGTAGGAAAACTGAAGGATCCTTGGGATTGTTTTCCATAAAGGCAAAGGGAAATTTGGTCTGTGAATTACATGCATGAAAGTGACCTGTCTGTCATTTGAATTGAAGTATTGAACTAACTTTGGGACTTTTACATGTCCACTGAGAGCACTAGAAGGCATCCAAAGCAAGGGTGATCTGCAAGCTTGAGAACCGGGTTCTTGAGCACCAAAGGGCAAGGGATCAGCAAGCGAGGTTGGAATACTCTCAACTCCCTCTGTCAATTCCTAGCTTAGGCTAAGTATGAATAGTGCTAGAAGTAAGTCAGGGGGATGATAGGCATTTATCAAGTTGAAGACTACCTAAATACTCAAGTTCAAGCTAAAAACATAATCTTTGTACGGTCGACAACTTTAAAGGAAAAGAACCTAACATGAGACGATCAACATTCAAGTGCGGAAATTAACTTAAGTGTTCCTAACGACGTGATATCAGACAAGATCATAAACACGATAATCAACAAAAAAGAATCAAGTGACTGATACAAAAGAACTCAGCAACGAGGTTGTACCTTGGGTAAAATTGGGATTGCTCAGCTAAGCATATGAACCTTAGATCAGGACGACACCTAGGAAGAGATAGACAGAGTCTTATATCTTCAGAGGCTAGTGTCAATCATACTGCTAGGTCTTGGGCCCAGCAGTTGAGCCATTATTTGCACTACCCTAGCTCTGAAACTAGTGAGTCAGAGATGTCCCACGGTATGGAAAGAACTACAGGTAGTTCAGGTGTGCCATATTTGCATAGGGTGGAAGGCCCCTACAAGAATCAATTGGAATACCTTAGGACCAACCGATTAGGTGCTAGCATTTATGAGGACGGCCTAGGAAGGTCTGTGGTACAGATCAAAAACCCAGATCAATCCATTGGACTGGAACATCCAGCAGTCAAGTTTGAAAACGGAGCATACTTGGACAAAGAAGGAACTATATATGTAGTCACTAGTCACCCAGACAGGACCGATGAATTCGGGAATGTGATTCCTGAGGTGGACATAGGTGACCTAGAGCAAGGGAACATAGGAGGAGAGTCTAGGATCCCTCGAGGAAAATCCGTTCTTACTAGAATCCTCCATCCCGAGTGGGTTCCCCAGGACAATAAGAGCATAGATCTACTCTTGAACTGAGAGATTGATGAAGCCTATTGGAGGTATAGATCGGATCAACCGAATGAGGTAGGAACAATCATGATATATGAGTTCAAAGATCCTGATAGCCCAAGCAGAGTGACCTACTTAGATCATGCTTCAGAGAGGATCTTTGTGGTTATAGAAAATGATAGGCATGCTTACACTTGGAAAGGTGAATTTATTTTCCCCCAACCAAGATCGAATGTGTCCTTTGGTCATCCAGGAGCTGGAACATCCCAAGCTCATGGAGCTCAAAGAGATAGACATCGAGATAGACCTGAGGTAAGCTTTGCAATCCAGTGGGAAGAGAAAGAACGAGAACGGAAACAAATAGAGCGGAACCTGAGGGACTTAGAGCCCCAAGGAACCAAAGGAATGCTGATGATTTCCCTCTGGAAAGGCCTAGGGAACACACCAGAACATTGATACCTACCCAGCTGGTTAAGTCCATGAAGAACTACTTCGATGGCACAGGAGACCCATATGATCATGTGGCTAAGTTTAGGCAAGTCTTGAGAGCTGAACAAGTTGAGGACCTATTCACGCAGTATAATGCCTTTGGTCTAACCCTTAGGAACACAGCCCTTACGTGGTTTCAACCATTGAATGAGAGATAGTTCAGGAGCATAGACCAACTCTTAGAGGCCTTCATCACTGAATTCTCTAAAAGTGGCATAAGGCATAATACTTCCTAATTGATACATAACTTCAAGCAGACCCCTCAAGAGACCGTGAGACTTGCAGGAAGAAGATTTAGGCAATACCTAGAGAGATGCCCTGTTCTAGAGTTACCCACACCAGCCAAACAGGTGGCATTATTCTTGGATGGATTGCTAAGTACCAAATTGAGGTCATATGTGTACTTGAAAGACCCTAGGACCATTGAAGAGTGCGTACGCATGTGCATTGACATAGAGGATAACCGAGGGGAAGAGTTAGAGCTTTCCAAAATCTATAAAGATTCAGATAGTGCCTCTAGCTTTTCTTCCACGCAATCTGCATCTATTGAGGAACTCGTAGAAAAGGTAGCTCAAAAACTAGGTGTGTCTAGCAAACAAATTCCAAGGTTTGCCCCAGTAAAGAGATGCTACACTTGCGGTGGTGACCACATGGCGAATGTATGTCCCATTATGGCTCAACCCCAAGTAAATCCTAGTAGCCAGTACTGCACCATAGAACGGAGGTACACAAATCACACCATGCAAGATTGCCCCTACAATAAGCAAGCAGTTAGGCAGACGTACCCACAACCATACCCTCAACAAGGAAGATACCAGAACCAGTACCCACCGCAGCAGTATGCTAGGCCTCAACAAACCTACCAATCACAATACCAAAACCAACAAAGGCCTCAACCTGTGTTAGCTCAACAACCTCTAGCCCCAGCTAATGTGATTCCGGTAAAGTATGCAGCTGCAGAAGAGAATTTGAATAGAGCTATAGTGCCAGTAACACCATTGCTTTCAGAAAGTGATCCCAGTGACCATAGCTTTGATTCTACACATATTGATAGTCCCCAGGCTTACTACATGCAATCTCTTGAACATGGTGAGTCCTACTACAGTGAAGAACCAAGTGAACCTAGTTGGGAGCCAGAGTACACAAATGTAATGTACACAAACCCTAACTGTAGACCCCAACCTAGGCAGGTAAGACCCCCATTCCCTAGAGGACCATGCTACAGATGTCAAGGAGATCACCTCATTTGTGATTGCCCCTTACCTCCACCTTGTGGTTATTACCGACAGTTTATACACATGTATGCCATCATAGCAAAGCCTCTGTATGGACTTTTGACTAACTTCGAGTGGACCGATGAATGTGAAAAATCTTTCAACAAACTCAAAAGGAGATTGTGTTTAGCACCAATCTTGACCACACCAGATTGGAATAAGCCCTTTCATGTTCACGTGGATGCATCCAATTATGCTATTGGATGTGTACTCGCACAACCTACTGGTGAAGGTAATATGGATCTTCCCATTGCCTATGCTAGTAGACAGCTAAATGCTGCTGAACGAAATTATACCACTAGTGAGAGAGAAGGCTTAGGCATGGTGTATGCGGTTAAGAAGTTTAGACACTATTTGCTTGCAAATAAGTTTAAATTTTTTACTGATCATCAAGCACTGTTGTACTTGGTAAACAAGCCATGCAATACAGGTAGATTAGTGAGATGGTTTCTCTTACTAATGGAATACGACTTTGAAGTTGTGGTGAGGAAAGGGAAGACTCACTTGAGAGCAAACCATCTCTCTAGGCTCACATCTGGAGAGGCCCCACAAGGAGTATTAGATGACCTTCCTGATGCTTACTTGTTTAATTTGGAAGTTGTACCTCAGTGGGCTAAGCCATTAGTGCCAGTTGACATACGGGCCTAATCACCCAGTCATAAACACTAAAGATAGAGAGGTAGTAAGGGCCCAAAAGTACCACATCATGGCAGGAGGTATGTACAAACAGACAGATCAAGATATATTAGCCTGTTGTGTGGAAGAGGATGAGTACGCAAAATGGTTGCAATTAGCACATGTAGGTGCATTAGAGCAACACTACTCAAGGCAACGAACCTTACAGACTCTAAGGAGACTAAGAGTGCATTGGCCGACTATGGAGGCTGATGTCCATAAGTTGTGCAAGGAATGCCCTATCTGCTGCACTAAACCACCTGTGGAACATGCCACTCTCTATCGAGTGTCCATAGTGCCAGATTGGAGTGAACCACTAGTAGCCTTCCTGAGGACAAAAACATTCCCTCAAGATATGACAATAGCCAGACAAAGAAGTTTAGAACAAGAAGCCCTAGACTACTCACTCATTGGTGATAGTCTATAAAAGCGTGGTAAAGATGGTTACTTGAGACTATGTGTCCATGAGAGCGAATATCTCAAGATCTTGGAAGCGGCTCACCAAGGTGTAGCAGGAGGACATTTTGGACCAGATCGGGTGATCAAGGCCATACTATTTGCGGGCTTCTGGTGACCGACCCTTCACATGGATGCACATACCTATGTGAAATGGTGTGATATTTGTCAGAGAACTCAGTACCCTATACGCAAGGATGAGATGCCACTGAAACCTATGATGGGTGGACGTGCATTCTCTAAGTGGGGAATCGACTTTGTTGGTCCGATCAATCCCCCAGCTAAGGGTTCACATGCTGAATATATCATTGTGGCTACGGACTATTTAACCAAGTGGGCAGAGGTAAAAGCTACGACAAAAAACGATGCTCAGACGACTGCTAAGTTCTTATTTGAGAATGTGTTCACTAGATATGGGCTACCCATAGAGCTAGTCAGTGATAGAGGCACACACTTCTTGAATGAAGTTATTGAAAATCTTCTCCAAGAGTTCTTGGTAGTGCACAAGAAGTCTGCTCCCTATCACCCACAAGCTAATGGGCAAGCTGAAAGCACAAATAAGATTTTGTGCAATGTGCTGACCAAATTAGTGAATAATAAACGCTCTGATTGGGACAAACAGCTACACCATGTTGTTTGGGCATACAGAGTTGCCTATAAAACGGTACTCCAAGCCACTCCCTTTCAGATGGTATTCGATCAAAATGCAGTGCTACCATTGGACTTCTTGATACCTACACTGAAAGTAGCACATGAGCATGAATGGACGGGTCATGAACTCTCTTCGAGGATTCTTGATGTGGAACGATTAGGTGAAACCAGACTAAGAGCGGCAGCGGGAATATATGCAGCTAAGAAAAAACAGAAGGCATACTTTGATGCCCATGTTAAGGATAAAGGCTTGAAGGCAGGAGATTTAGTTTTAGTCTACACCTTGAAGCAACATGCAAGAAAATTAGAGAAACGTGGCTATGGACCTATGATCATAAATAGGATCTCAACCAGTGGAGCAGTTCAACTCGCTACACTGGAAGGTGATGTTCTCCCTAGCTATATAAGCGGATGCAGAGTCAAGTTATATCAAGAACCCCTAACAGAGGAGATGCTAAATAGACTCAACACTGCCAAAAAACGCAAGGAAGAGGAAAAACGAGTTCGAGAAGAGGCACAGGCGGAAGCATTGGAACGCATCCGAAGAATGAGGTTGCGAAGACTGGGTAGAGATCCGGCCAGGGCAGATGACTATGCGGACCCAGGTTATCATATGGCAATGTGTGAAGTCTCAGGAATAAGTTCTCATAGAATAATTGATAGATGACCTTTTGTAACCTTAGAGATAGGACAAGGAAAGGATGCAAGGACTGTAAGAGCCTTGATTGACTCAGGTGCAGCCACTAGTGCTGTTAAATTTTCTTACTGTCAAAAGTTGAAATTAATTGTCAATCCTATAGAAGCATATCTCATAGGATTGGGAGGTGTGGAAACCCCTTGCATGGCGAGGTGGAACTTCCCCTCTACATTCGAGACGAAGTAATAACAGTTAAAGTGCTAGTGTGTCAAGATGAGGACCTCACGGAGCCTCTTGTTTTGGGTCAAGACTGGATCTATGATCATGCAGTCAACCTAAACCTAAGAAGTGGACTCCTTCAGGTCTGGGTAAATTAGAATTGCGTTACAATGGAGTTAGAAAATGAAGCACTCAAGGAATTAGACAAGGCACACACTCCTAGTCCTTCCAGGGGTACACATGAAGATGACCATGTTGTTCTTGTCCAAAACTGTGTGATGCAGAGGAATGATGATTTCAATAAAGAAGTCAGGGGCGCAACGGAACTCCCTTCTTTTCCAGAGACCAGAGGGATGCAGCAACCAAAGGCAGATCAAATACAGAGGGAGTGATACCTATGCTGGAGGTCAAAAGAACGTGCGAAGCAGAATGTCTCAGTCATTGAAACAAGTGTGGGTGCGGAAAGGCGAACACCCTGTTGCGATCAAGCCAACCACATGGGCAAAACTTCTTATTAATAATCAACAACACGACACTAATAAGAAGTCTTTCAGAAATTCTTCTGCAAAAGTAAAGTCTATTTGGGTACCCAAGAAGTCGATGAAGGCCATCCCACAATCACGATAAATTTGGGTGCCTAAGGCTTGCTTGCGGGCTCAAATAGTTACACCAAGGCCACACCCAGTAGAACATGGTTCACTCACTCGAACATCTGATACCCTTTCTTATACAACATGCACGGACACACATTGGTCCATGAGCACAATCAGAATCACTTGTAAATGGGTCCTTGAAAAGCCTCATTTCCAAGTAGACACTCCTAAAAAGCCCTCCAGAATCTCCACAAAATCAAGACCAACAGCAAATCAGTTTGTTTGGAAGCCCAAAATGTGTACTAAACCCCCCGACCCTCATTTGTAAATTCATAACCGCTTACTCACTACATCACTCATACACCGCATCTTTCCATTTAGCTCTTAGAAATACCCATTCACTAACTACACACACGATCCCCAAGCACTTATTGACCTACTAACCTCTCACTAAAATCATGTTAATGTTGTAATGGGGACACAGGAACGCTTGGTGTCCATTTGCAATGTTAACATTCATTTGTCTATTCTCACAGAACTGGTGACCAGTCTCTTCACCATGGCCGAGGCAAGAACTAGCTCCCAGGCAGGCACCAGCCCCCAAATCGTGGACATTGAAAGTCTTCCCATTGAAGAGGAATTGAAGGAACGCCCTGTGGCATTGAGGGCATTACACGCCATACCAATTCAGAATCCTCCACAGGGGCACACAATGCCGATCAGCAAAAACTCACATTGGTTCAGTGATGTGGCCGGATCTCTGGGTGAAGGCACTTACATGTGGGAGGCCGAGATAGAGTTCAACGGGCGATGGGGCAGATATCATTTTTTCACCAGGGAATTTGAGAGGCTTCAAAATGATGAAGGTCTGAAACCCATCTGGAAGAAGGCTGGACTCTATGACTATTTCAAGGCTCAGTTACTCAAGCCAGATTTTCTACGGTGTTCCTACTTAATTAGCACTCTGACCCCTAGTAAAGAGAAAAAGGGATATAGTACCTTCATTCTACCATCACTGACCAGAGGTAATGAATTAAAGCGTTTCAAATTGATGAACAACTTGGTGAGGGAAGCTCTTGACATGAAAGGCATGCATATCCCCACCGAAAAAGAGACGATGGTCCTGGATAACATGAAAAACAGGAACCTGACTAAGCTCAAAGACATGGTAGCAATGACACCTACAATCGCCATCCACTTGCGAATGGTCATGCAACATTTCGCGTTCCCAGCTCAAGAGCGGTTCACCATGCCACCCAAGAAGATATGGTTTAGTCTGTATTTGGCAGATGCCTTTAACTTGACAGTCAACATGCCGCATTGGATTATCGACCAAATCCATTTGGCACATCAACGGTGGTATAAAAAGCAAAAGTCGGTATTGTATGGATGATGTGCCCTCACCAGGATTGTGTATAGATGTTTGGCTTATGATGTGCCAGTTCAAAGGGCATTAATTTGGACCAGGGTACAGGAATTTCAACGTAGACTATCAACCGCAGGGCCGCCATTAAAGAAAATGAGAGGTGTCGTTTAGATGCCCTGTGCACAAGCCCGCGGTGCGACACTGACACCTGAGACAACTCCACGACTTTCGAGGCGTGTACAACCCTTCACTATGAGATTACCAAGACACAGCACTGATGGACCGAATCTGGTGTTTCCGCCTGTACCAACCGACCTAGAGTTTCCTCACGGATTCACATTAGAAGACCTAACTGATGAGGAGGTAGCCAGGATAATCGAGGTGGTTAACACGGAAGTCAAGGCAAAATAGGCAAGCGGCCAGCAGACAATCACAGACCGACCCTATCCTGTCCAACCAAGAGTAGTTGAAGTGGAGGATGAAGAAGAAGAAGAGCAGGAGGAGGAACGAGGAGGACAAACAGAGGAAGAAGAGCAGGAATATGAACAAGAAGTTCTACAGGAACTTGAGGGTGCCCCAGCTTATATGAAGGAATTGAAAAAGTTATATGATACCATCAACAGAGTTCAAGAACAACACAAACTATCCCTGGCAGCAGGAAAAGCCCTCATGAACCAAATTCTTGAAGAGGAAGGTGTGGATGAGCAATACCGAGCAACCCTGGATATGATTTCTGATGCGTTGGGGGTACCTGAGACGGTGCATACAGCTCTTGCACACTCGAGAAGATCGGAGCGACAATATGGCAGACACCTCCCTCGATCAGGAAAACAAATGAACATCCACAACCACGGGCACAGCTCATATCATTCACGAAACTGAGGAAGCCCATACATCCAGTGCACCCCCATCACCCCCTTTACCACCCCTACCTCCAACTCCACCAACTTCACCTCCCACTACCAGTGTAACCACTACTGTCACCGCCTCAGAGTCTACTGCCCATGCCGAAGCACAGACTGTCAGTCAACCCATACACCCTATCACCACCTCACTTGTATACACTACCACTGACACTGTAATTCTAACCGCAGCCACGGAAAACCCCGTTCCCTTGATCACACTTCCTGGCGGTTCATATTCACAACTACACACACCACTTTACACTTTCACCACCATCACCGCACCCACAGTTCCCATGTTCACAATCACCCCCATGACTGCATCCACTTTTGACCTCATGGACATATCACCCACCTCCGCACCTCTCCCTCCCCCCATACGTCCACAATCTCCCATTCCCCCACCACCAAGTTCACCCTTTTCAAGCACAGCATACACGCTCCCATTCCGCTTTCCCTTCCCTTCTGCATTCAACACCTTTCCCGCATCCACCCCTATTAATAATGTATTAATAACATGTACCAGTGTATGTCTCAGTTGCAACAGCATTATCAGCACCTAGATGCTCAACATACAAGTCTGTTCAGAAGCCATGAAACATTACAAGGATGATTCATTGACTTAGAGAGGGAAAAGCGGCTACTACAACAATAGTATGTCACTTTACAGGAACAACATGAGCAGTTAGTGGCCAATCCACCCCAGTCAGATGCGGAAGAAAAACAACAACTTGATGAGCTGCTACACTCCCAGATAACAGAGAACCTCAAGCTTCGACGCAACCTGGCCCTATTACGGAAACACATGTCTACAACACTCGAGGAAAATAAACGACTACAGAGACAGAACGAAGAAAACTTGGAAGCAGCAATGGAGGGTTCACCACAGGAAATCGACCCAGAGAAATTCAAGGCTATCCCATCTGGAAATATGCAAATCGTCTTGGAAACCCATGCCGACCTCCTAGAAGCCCACACAACATTAGAAAGAGAAAGAGATGACTTACTAAAGCAACTGGCAACCCAGCAGGAGTCACCAAGCAAAGTCACAACTGAAGCCGACACATCTGGAGAAGTCACAAAACTCAGAGCAGAATTAGAAGAACTACGAAATAAAGTTCTACAATACGAGATTCAACCCTCTCCCCTGGCAGAACCAGAACCAGAAGACTTAGTGCCAATTCAAGTGGAGGAGATCTTTGAAGACCCATACGTTCCCATGCCAACACCCGGGGGTAAGCAAACAGAAGAAGGAATGGACACCATTGAGATCGAGGCCCCTGAATGGACGTAGAGGTTAGAGAAGGTGGCCACAACCCATGATGAGAGAGTTGCAGTACAGATAGCATCAATGTCCCGATTGGAAGAAGTTGTAATTAAATCAGATTACTTCAGGAACCTCTCCCATCATAGGTGGATTGGCACGTCTGATGATCTGTATGTTCCATTCTGTGTATTAATGGCAGATTACAATGCTGAAATCAAGCAACGCACAACAAAAGAACCAACCTCGGCGACACAGTTTGCACCGGATGATATCCCTGCAAGTGCCAAGCAAGGGAATATACATCAACCTACTTGGAGGATCCGCCTGCTTGAAACCTACCCTGAGATGAATCGCACGTGGAATAACATTCCTCTATATATCAAGTATAATCCCTGCTACTGCCCTGTCTTTCGAAGAACGTCTTGGCCGGAGTACACAAAAATAGTTTTGACGGTTAAAGGATGTGAAAAGTGGTTAAATTATGTGTACCTAGCACCTCCTAATGGCCAGCCCACAGTCAACTACATGATTTCAACCATCCGGCACTGAGCAGTCCGATTCAAGAATTTTCCCAGATGTCATGGCACAGATGTGCCTAAAAATTTTTGAGCTCATGCTGATTACATTCAGGACATTTAAGAACATCAAAGAACCTCATCTTTCGGCTATTGGATTTAATGAAGGAAATCAAGACCTTTTCTATGACATGAGCACCATGCCCTCCATTAACGTCGTCTATGCCTTGCATGCCCGTATAAAGTATATACCTGCTTGCTTCAAACAGACGTTTGAAGAAATGTTTATCACGGGGTTCTGGGAATATCATTCAGAGATATTCATTCCCAGACCATCTCATCTATTACAGTTATTTGCCGTGGAACAAGCTCTCCATTCAGAAAAGCTACGTATACCACATCCAGAGGTTCCCGGGCCTGTAGATTGGGATGCCCTACTCACTGACTTGGCCAAAGGATTGAGAATTGCAGAACATCACTTAGCACAAGACGTTGTGGAGTACTACATCCAACGACCCACCCAACAAGGGTCTGTCAGGGACGATAGACGCGAGAGAGGGGGGGGGTGTTGGCAGTCAAGGAACTGAAGGACTCACAAGACAAGGAAGTCAACGAAGGGAGTCAGAGCAAAGAGAAGGTACAAGTAGACAGAGTAGTCAAAGAAGATCGGGCAAGTAGGCCATTATTTTTTCAAGAAGCTAAAGCATATCAAAGAGGTGGACATATAAGGAGAAGGAGCAAGTAGGGAGCTCGAAGATGTGTATGTCAAATCGTTAGAGGAAATCCCTACAAAAATAGTGATTTTCATCACTAAAGGCCATTGTAAATACCATTTCATATTTTTGTAGCTCCATTTTGTGCAAGCCAAGGAGTCCTTGAGCTTGAGGAGTAGTAGAAGTAGCTACCTACCAGTTTTCATAATTTTTAGACTCCATTTGAGCCTTCAAATGGGGCCTAGAACCTAATTTTTAACTAGGCCGGACACTAGGTCTGGACATGGCCAAAACCTAGTCAAAAACTATAAATAGAGCTAGAAAGCTCATTTTTGAGGTTAGCTTGTAACTGATTTGAACTTGTATGAGCATTTTGAAAGTAATCTAAAGAACTCCATTGCTTCTCACTCTTTGTCTTGCCTTGTGTGCGCGTGTGTGTGTATGTGTGTGCATGTTAGTGTGCTTCTCACTCACTCACTTGTGCCTTCACTTGCTCGAGGTCATCATACCATCCTCACGTCTTCCCGGATTGACATTAAAGGAGGTGCTACTCATCACTGAGATACACCAATTAAAAGTCTTCAAAACTTGTTCCAAATTTTTGCTCTCAATTTGAGCTTCCTTCATGACCTGGATTATTTGATCTTCAAACTCAGCAGTAAGCTGGGACACCAGTAGTGCCCTCTCATCTCGGCTCAGTTCTGCAATACCCTGATTATTACGTTCAAATTGGGTCTCCATTTTCTCCCTCATTGGAAGTCTCATTGATTTTGATGACATGTGTCCCTTCTTGGTTTACCTCCTTGCTTGCGTTGTCTTGATCGAGGTGGATGGTGTTGTTATTCACCTTCATGCCTTCTTCTGTTTCATCGTAGTTTAGTTCATTAAGCTCCTCCTTGGATTCACTTTGTCCATCATCCTTGGATTCACTTTAAATATCCACATTTAATAATGATGTGTCGGGTTCTTCTTGTGCATCCGAAGATGAACTCGAATTATCCAACCCTATTTCTCTGTAACGATGTACTTTGGTGAGCTTTGTTTTTGCTTCTGTCTCTCTGTGGGCTTGTTGGTAATGATGCCCTTGGACTGGTAGATTAACTTGCCCTTCTGTATATTGGTTTGTATCTTCCAGGGCCTTAGTTAAGTCTTCTTCTGTAATAGGTCTTGGCTCTTCAATTCTTGCCTTTGGAAGTACATGTGCCCTTTTCGTAGCTGGAACTTCTTCTTCTACTTGCTTTACCTCCCTTAATCTCTTTGTACCTCTCATTTTCAGTTGAGAGCTAGTTTCTACCTCCTCAACAATCTTGACTCCTCTTTTCTTTTTGGGAACTGTGGTGACTTTGGCATACTTGGTGATGGCAGTCGATGACAGCATTTCTTGTAGGTGCTCTCTAATACCTAAAGCATGATAGATTAAAATGGTCAGAGCTACACTGCCATTTCAGAAACTTCTTGTTATTCCATTGTTTCTTCGCCTCGAACAGCCGTTCCTGTATGTATGGAGTCAGATTAATTTGATTTCCAATCTGCTTGATGGCATGTGAGAGTAGTTGGACAATGATCTTCTGAGGGGCCGTGTAGCGATGCATGTTTGGAAAACAGAAATGCTGGTGAATGAGCCGGACCTCTTCTTCAATGTCCACTCGATTGATGTCGGTAAAGGTTCTGGTCTTTGCCCCTCGACTCTCTTCTCTCACTACCATAGTTCCATCCTTTTCCCATCCAAAAGCTTCTTTAATCAAGTCATGTGTAAATTGGATGACTACCCATTCACCCACTCCGTCCATAACTCTAGCCTCCGGCACTAATGGGTCATGTAGTGCTGGCTATAATGTATTCATGACTTGTGTGCACCTTTGAAAGTCGGGCTTGTAGATCGGCAGTTCAAAGTATTTGTGGATACCCGCTTTCTTCATGATGTCGATCGTAGACTGAAGCTCATGCACCACTTTAAAATCTTGAGACATAATTGGGAATTGATGATCCGTGTCCATGATTTTGATATTCAACAGGAAGAGGTACTCCCCGGCCGGTTGATCTTCTCTGAACTAATGTCCCTTTGCTTTGGTTACACTCTGTAGAGGAAATTCCAATACTTCCTCCTGAATCATTGCTTTAGAATCTTCAGAAGCCATCTACACTTGTAATGAAGAGTGCATTAGCTTCACTAGAAAAAATGGCAATTGTGCGGTGCATTGTTTGTGATATGTTGTCGCTTCGTCACTCCGTTTCCCTTGCTTGTATAAGTGAGATCTCTTACCACATATTTTTTATTTCATTTCTGAAAGAAAACAAGTGTTAGTATAGCCGAAGCATTTATTTATTTACATAGTATGTCCATTCCTAAGGAAGTTGAAGCTATGCTCTATTTCTCTTTGGAGAATGTGCACCACAACTTTTATTATGTACATCATGTGCCGAATACTTGGCCTCGTAATGTGGCCCTATTATTCATACTTTAGGTGCATTCGATACTTCATGAGTGTAATTGGGATCTTCGTTGTTCAGGTGGTCCATTCCTTGCAGTTGCTTTGGTCTCCAAATCCATTTCGTGGTTGCATTCATAGGCCCTGTCTTCTCTCTAGTCCTTTGACTCACTTCAAGTATTTCTTTTGATGTCCTA
Organism: Ceratopteris richardii; assembly: GCA_020310875.1. NCBI lineage: Eukaryota > Viridiplantae > Streptophyta > Polypodiopsida > Polypodiales > Pteridaceae > Ceratopteris > Ceratopteris richardii. The sequence continues at coordinate 93,815,725 of CM035418.1, forward strand.
GTGATAGTGGTTTTTTTCCTCATGTTTCTATGACGAGTCAATCTTGGCTTCGTTGTTCGAATGTCCCGATGTAGTGTATCCTCCTGTTTTCTTAGCTCTTGATTTGCCGCTTGTCTGACCTTCTTGGGAATCCATATCTGTTGTCGAGCCTTTTGAGCTTCAATCAAAGGCTTAGGGAGCCATACTTGCAAGAGTCTTTTTGGTTCGGATTTCGGTGAAGCTGACTTCATGTCCTCCTTTTTCTCCTCATGAGTTGGTGTAGCGTTATCCGGTTTCTGCACTGGATCCTTGCCTACCCATTTGAATTTGACTTTTCTTGGAAGAGGGTATTTGATTGTGGTTTTCCAAATTGGTGATCCTACTGTCGGGTGAGAAACTCTCAGAGTGTTGGTTTCCCTAGTGTCTGGTCGTTCACCAATTGAATGTGATGAATTCACTTCTTCCTTGGACAAGTTAGGGTTTGAACTTTCTGCTTCTCCCAAATTTGCTTTTGAGGGATTATGGTTGGAATCATGTTGTAAGAGCTCTTCCTTGAGGTCTTCTGCACTCTTGATGGCTTCTGGTTTCGGTGAAGGCTTCTCCCCTAATAGACTAAAAATTTCCTTGTGCCCTATCTTGGCTGAAATATAGCCTTGCGCTAGGTGGATGCTTACTTCATTCTCAATGATCCAATCTTGTCCTAGGATTAAGTCTTCTACTAAGTCTTCATCCTTGCACACTAAGACTCTTTGTTCCATGGATGAATTTCCTAGGTGAAGGGATACATTAGTTTCTCCCATGCATTCGATGATTTGACCTCCAATTCCTATCATATGAGCTTTCGTGGGAGTCACAATTGTTTGTAGATCTCGTATGACCATATTTCGTATGCAACTGAGTCCTGCTCCTGAGTCTATCAAAGCATCTATCAATTTGTACTCTGTTCTGCCAATCCCTAGGTTTAGGTAGGGTTGTGCCATGTAGGCATTAATCGTGTCAGACTTATGGATTTGATAATTAGCCATGGGGACAGGCTCTTCTCCTAAGAGATACCGTTTGTCTCTTTGTCGAATCCACTCTTTTCATCTCTTAATGCGTTCTAGGGCTTCCTGTCGTGCCTCTTCCCTAATCCATTCTTCCTCTTTCTTCCTATTTTCCGCACCTACAAGGTGTGCTAACATTTGGTCCGTCAATGGCTCCATGAATCATTTCACTCTACATCCACTTATGTAGTTAGGAAGAATGTCTCCATCCAGAGTGGCTAGATTAACTGCTCCACTCATCGAGATCCTATTAATAATTAGAGGTCCATATCCGTGTTTTTGTAACTTCTTGGCATGTTGCTTCAAGGTGTATACCAGGACTAGGTCTCCTTCTTTTAGTCCTTTGTCTTTTATATGGGCATCATAATATGCCTTTTGCCTTCTTTTGGCCGTATAGATTCCTGCAACAGCCTGTAACCTAGTTTCATGCAGTTTCTCTATTTGTTCTAGTTGTTGGGATAATTCATGTCCGGTCCATTCATGTTGTTGGGCTACTCTCAAAGTGGGTATCAAAAAATCAATTGGTAAAATTGCATTCTGCCCGTATACTAGATTGAATGGGGTAGTTCCAATGGCAGTCTTGTACGCGACTCGGAAGGCCCAAATTGCATGATGCAATTGTTTGTCCCAATCAGACTTACCGTTATTGACAATCTTTGTCAATACTGTGCATAACACCTTATTGGAACTTTCAGCTTGACCATTGGCTTGGGGATGGTATGGGGCTGATTTTTTATGGATCACTAGAAATTCATTCATTAGAGATTCTATCACCTCATTAATGAAGTGCATTCCTCGGTCACTCACAATCTCAATTGGTAATCCGAAACAAGTGAATATATGCTCAAAGAGAAACTTAGCAGTGGTTTGAGCATCGTTCCTTCTAGTAGCCTTTGCCTCTACCCACTTTGTCAAGTAATCGGTGGCTACTATGATATACTCGGCATGTGACCCTCTGGCCGGTGGGTTGATGGGTCCTATGAAATCTTTACCCCATTTAGAAAATGCTCTAGCACAAACCATAGGTCTTAATGGCATGTCATCTCTCCGAATCGGGTATTTAGCCCTTTGGCATGTATCGCAACTTCGTACATATGTCTCAACATCCATATGTAAAGTTGGCCACCACAAGCCCGTGAAGAGGATCATTTTTATGGTTCTCTCGACTGAAAAATGACCTCCTGCCGCACCTGCATGTGCCATCTCTAATACGGGTAAATATTCTCCTTCATGCACACATAGTTATAATTGGTTGTCTTTTCCTCTCCTAAACAAGTTTCTTCCTATGAGTACATAATCCTTGCTCATCTCTTCTAGGGATCATTTTCTCACTAAGCTAACTCCTTCCTCGTGTTTTTCGCTTGTCTTTAGGAATTTGACCAATGTTTTGCTCCAATTGGGTGCTATCATTGAGAAAGGTATGGATGTATGATCCTCGGGGATCGTCTCCTAGCATTCTGCACAGTTACTCACATAGTCGTGGACGTCCTTAGGCATGTCTGGCCAGTATACTCCTAATCGCTTTAACTCCCGAATGGTTTCATGAGTTCCTTTGTGTGTCCTCCATTTGTTCACATGAGCTTGCTCGATCAACTTCAATTGTTCATCCTCCTCAACACATCTCAGCAATACACCATTGGGTTCCTTATAGTACACACTTCCCGCCATAATGTGCAAATTCCTTGATTGGAGAATTTCCTTTTTACTCTCTTTATTGATGAGTAAGTATAGGAATTAGTTTCTCTGCCCACTTTGGACACACTTCCAAATTAAACAAATAAGTGTCTGGCAGATCATCGGGTACTCCACTTGGTGGTTCTCCGTGTGTTAACCTAGAAAGATGATCCGCTCTTACATGAGTGTTTCCTTTCTTCACTACCACTTCAAAGTCGAACTCCATCAATAGTAGAAACCATCTTATCAATCTTCCCATGTTACAAGGCTTATTGACTAGGTACAATAACGCCTGATGGTCTATGAAGAACTTGAACTTATTGGCTAGAAGATAGTGTCTAAATTTCTTCATGGCATAGACCATTCCTAATCTCTCTTGTTCCGTAGTCGTATAGTTCCTCTCAGCTTGATTCAATTGTCTACTTGCGTAGGCAATGGGGTGATCTAACTTTCCTTCATCTACTGGTTGGGCTAAGATACATCCTATTGCGTAATTAGAAGCGTCCACATGGATATGAAATGGCTTGTTCCAATTTGGTGTTTTCAGAATTGGAGCTGTGCTAAGCCGCTTCTTTAACTCATTGAATGCCTTCTCACATTCCTCCATCCATGTGAATTGAGTTAAAAGCCCATACAAGGGTTTGGCAATTATGGCATACATGTGGATAAATCGACGGTAGTATCCACAATGTCCCATAAATGCTTGTACCTCTTTCACATTCTTAGGTCTAGGAACCTCTAAAATGACCTTAATCTTGTCTTCATCCATGGAGATTCCATTTCTAGAGACTATGTGTCCTAAGATCTTTCCTTGTCTTACCATGAAGACACACTTCTCAGGGTTCAAAAAAACTTTGTACTATCTGCATTTATTAAATATCTTTCGCAATTCAGGAATGTGGTCTTGTCTTTGATTTGAATATGTACATAGGTCATCTACATACACTTCCATGCTCTTCTTCACGAATTCTTTGAAAACATGACACATCAGTCGCTGGAAAGTAGCAGGCACATTAGTGAGTCCAAAAGGCATCACTCGGAAAGCATAGACTCCCCATTCAGTCGCGGATGCGGTCTTATGTTGATCCTTGGTAGCAATAGCTACTTGGTTGTATCTAGAGAATCCATCTAAGAAGCTATAGACTTCTCTTCCTGCAACTCTTTCCAATAGATGGTCAGTGATGGGTAATGGGTAGCTGTCACGTATGGTGGCTGCATTGACCTTTTTCAAGTTAATGCACACTCTCAGTTTTCCGTTCTTCTTAGGCACAACTACTAGTGGCGATACCCACTCGGTGTGTTCTATTTCATATATGAATCCTGCTGCTAGTAGCTTGTCTATTTCTTCCTTAATTTTAGCAGCATAGACCTCATTGTATGTATAAGGGTGTTGTTTGGATGGTTTTGCATCTGTCGTCATTGGTATTCTATGAGAGCAAATCGAGGGTTCCACACCCTTGAGATCCTTATATGTCCATGCAAACACATCTCGATATTCTCGGATCAATTGTATTAATTCTTCTTCCTCCTCAATTGACACATCTTTTCCTATGTATGTACATCTTTCTTCTCCATCTTCCACTGTTACTATGATCTTCTTTGTTTGTTCTTTGTTGTCGTACACTTCTCCTTCTCGAGCTTCTCTCTTAGGCATTTGGATGGATATTTTTCTTTCTTCTACTTCGTATCTTTTAAAATGCTCTGGAACCTCAAATAGGTCCGGACTTGGTCCAATTTTACTCATTCTTTCCTCTTGCTCTTGTATTATGGGAGCAGCATCTATTGCCAAGATCTTGGTCGGTTTCTTCTTCTCTTCAGTTCGAATGGTGTCTAGGTAGTTATCTTCTGAATCAAATTCAGGTTCCACTTCTATACTCTCATATTCCTCCTTCCACTCTTTTTCCAAGATTTCCCCTGCTACCACTTCTTGAAGGACAACCATGTACAAATTTACATCATAGCCATCCTCGTCTATGCACTCGTTCATAGTTAGGACTTCCCCATTCACACATACATCTAAGGTTGCTAAGATTTCCATTCATCCATGTGGTTCAAAGGTTTCATCAGGAAAGATTTGAGGCATGTACCTTGGATCCTCAACCGGTCGGTAGTTAGGATGTCCTATTGGCCACAGCTTCCTTTTATTATCCTCCTTCTTGGCTTCTTTACACATCCATAACTGAGCATCCTCATGCATCCATGATTGATCGCTTGATCCAGCGCTATGAATGGATAGGTCATCTTCCTCCTTGTGTATGGGATTCCATTGTAGTGGAGGGACATCTCTATATGAAAATGTATGCAAGTTTATCTTGGTGGTATTTCCTTGATGTTGCAACTATAAAGCATCTCATCCCCAATCTTGCACTACCCGCATTTGTCTCATGAAAGGTCGCCCTAATATCATTTTGTAATTGTTAGCCTTTTCAAACTTACAAATGGCTAATGTGTGTGCAAATTCAACTCCACAGGTGGTTAATTTGATCCTTTCCAATATTCCTAAGGGCTTCTCCACATGACCGTCTGCTAATTGCAGCATCATGCGTGTGGGCCGTAAGGCAGGCTTTCCCCATTTCTCCCAAATCTCCTTGGTGGCAATTCCTACTCCAGCTCCTGTGTCTAGTATAGCCTGTTGAGGATCTCACGACTCTGAGACCACTTCTTGATGGTTGTCGCGGCAAAGGCGTGAACCTTGTCAAGCCTGCGGAAATTGCTGCGCCACCGAAAAATGGCTAAGCTATAGTGAAATTAGAACACCTCTATAATCAGCAGTAGCTTAGCAAAGTTACTGTCACTCAACGTATAAGACTGCGTTTTGATTTTATTGGAAAATTCCACTAGAACTTCACCGGACTGCCACCAGACTGTCACCGTAATTATACCGGAATCAACTCCTATTCTGTTTGTAATTACTTCAAGTGAACATACAAGAAGTAAGGAAGTGATGTGTGAACTTCCTTCACTGAGTGAACACTTTCTGAAGTTTAAGAAAAACTTCTCCGGTTTAGAATGTCTCTTTTCGGTTAGACTTTGTACTGTGTGTACATAACCATTTCATCGAAATCCTTGACGAATTGATAGTAGAGTTGTCTAGCTATAAGATAAGCTAACTCTCATACAAAACCTTAATTTACTCTGCGAGATATACTTTGTTGTTCTACCGGAAAACACGTTTTCTAAGAAAACTGTAACTGACTAAAAATGCGTTTACTGAGATAACTGTAATTGACCGAAACATTCGTTTACTGAGAAAGTACTGGGAGACACGTTTACTGAACGAACTATAACTGTTAACGAACTTTCTACCGTAATACGAAAATACTCAGAGTTCTTCACATACGAACAGTGCGCGCAAACTTCCACATGAACATGTGTTTTCTATTAGAGAAGATGTGTACAAATTAAGCTTGGCCTCTTCTTGCTCAAGCTATAGAAACTCTCCTACACTGAGTAGTTTCTTCTTACCATCTCTCTCAGATGAATACCTGACATTTTAGGTTTCTATTATTCATCTGTACATACGCGATCTCTGGCATCTTCTAAACACACTCTCTCTCTCTCTCTCTCCTCTCATCTCATCTCGTCTGACCTCTATATGTGCTCTATTTAAACTGCGCGCTCTTCTCACGCACGTTCTTGTTCGCACTTCCTCTTATTCTTCTTATGCACATTCTCTCTTTATATACAATTTGATTCGGTGTAACGAACTCTATCAAACTCTGATTCTACAAGATTCTGTGCTATACATAACGGTCGTGAATTTGTCCCTTCACTAAGGCTTTTGATTTTTTGAATATTTGATTCCGCTTTTCTTTATCTTTCTTTTCTTTTATATATGTCTGTATGTCAAATTCGTGAGTGATTCTTCAACAGCTCCCCCTCAATCACTAATTTGACTCTTCCTGTCCTTCATATATTTTTCTTTCTTTTATACCTGCCATTTCTTTGAATCTGCTTGTCTTTGTTCCATCCAAGCTCTTTGTCAGAATATTTGCAATCTGATCTTTTGTCGGAGTGTATACTATTTCTATCTCCTTCTCCATTACTTTTTCCCTCAGGAAATGATACTGAATTTCTATGTGCTTTGTTCTTGCATGAAATACTAGATTTGCTGCAAGATACAGCGAGCTCATATTATCTCCATGTATGATAGGTATACCTTGATCAATACCCATGCTTTTGAACAAAGTCTGCATCCATATTACTTCTTTAGCTGCTTCTACAAGTCCTTTATATTCGGCTTTTGTTGACGATAAAGCTACTGTGTGTTGCTTCTTCGAACACCAGCTCACTAGCTTATCTCCTAGGTATATCATATACCCATGTGTTGATCTTCTGTCATCTTGACTTCTTGCCCAGTCTGAGTCACTGAATGCTCTCAGCTTTATATCTGACATAAAAGGATAATATAATCCTTCCTTTATAGTTCTTTTTATATATCTAAGTACCCTTTGTCTTGCAACCCAGTGTTGATCCTTCGGACAATGCATGAACTGTGAGAGAACTCCCACTGCATAGCTAAGATCCGATCGTGTTAGTGTAGCGTAGATTAAGCTTCCCACTAATGACTGATATTTCCTCAGGTCTTTGAACTCTGCTCCACTGGATTTGTTGAGTTTATGATTTACTTCAAGCGGTGTTGAAGCTTCTCTGCAATTCTCCATATTAAACTTCTTCAGTAAGTTTAGGAGATATCTTTCTTGCGTAACATATACACCATGATCTGTGTATGTGATTTCCATTCCAAGAAAGTATGATAACTCTCCGAGATCACTGATCTGAAACTCCTTTTCGAGTATTCTCTTTACTTCTTTAATTCCTTCATCTGAAGTACCTGTGATTATAATGTCGTCTACATAAATGCAAATGTAGATCATACCTTCTTCTATTCTTTTGATGAGTAGACTTGCATCTACCTTCGAACTTTGGTATCCAAGTTCATTGAGATATTTCACAAGCCTGTAATTCCAAGCTCTTGGAGCTTGCTTCAGCCCGTAAAGTGCTTTTCTTAATCTGCAAACAAAATTTGGGTATTTGGAACTTACAAACCCTTCCGGTTGTTCCATGTAGACTTCATCTGATATGTATCCATTCAGAAATACGTTCTTTATATCTAGTTGACTTAGCTTCCATCCTTTTGATGCTGCTATAGCAATCACTGTACTTATGGTTGACATCTTTGCCACCGGACTAAACGTCTCATCGTAATCTATGCCATGCGTCTGAGCATAGCCCTTGATAACCAGTCTAGCTTTGTGTCTGGCTATCCTTCCATCTGCAAGTTTCTTTATTTTGAAAACCCATTTATTTCCAATTACTTTCTTACCATTTGGTTTAGGAACAAGCTCCCATGTCTTGTTCTCTTCCAATGCGCTGAAATCTTCCTTCATTGATTCTTCCCATTGCTTCTTGCCTTTAGCTTCATCATAATTCTGAGGTTCTTCATCATTTTTGACCATATATGCATAATTCTTCTGAGTTATGTACGAAGTATCATAAGAATACCTTTCTGGTTGTCTTCTTACCCTGTTTGACCTTCTTGGTTCAAACTCTTCATGTGTATCTGAATACACTTCTTCATCTTCGTTTCTCATACCTGCATATGATCTTCATCTTCGTTTCTCATACCTGGACGTACTTGCCTGCATATGATCTTCATCTCTATTCACCTGCACAATTAATTTCCTTTTCTCTTTTCTTCTTACCTCTTCTTCAAATTCTTCTGTTGTATGACTTTGATCTATATACCAGCTTTCCTGTTCATCAAATGTAACATCTCTGGAAACAGTAAACTGTTTGGTTAGAGGGCTCCATAACCTGTAACCCATCTGCTTTTCATCATATCCGACGAACACATATTTCTCTGCTTTTGGTTCAAGCTTATGCCTGAGTATTGATGGTACATAAGCATAAGCTACTGATCCAAACACTTTGCAATGATCGTGTTGGCTTCTTTCCCCACCAAGCTTCATAAGGGGTCATTCCATCTAAAGTTGTACACGGTAATCTGTTTACCAAGTATGTAGCTGTATTTACAGCTTCAGCCCAAAGATAATTTGGATAATCTTTTTCTTTTTTCATAGCTCGTGCAAACTCAACTAGAGTTCGGTTCCTTCTTTCTGCTACACCATTTTGTTGTGGTGTATACCTGCAGGTTATTTCTCTCTTAATACCTGCATTCCAAAGATAATCATTGAATTCTTGGGAGAAGTATTCTCCCCCTCCATCAGACCTCAGTCTTTTCAGCTTACGTCGTGTGAGTCTTTCAGCATATGCATGAAAATGTTGAAAGCTCCAAACACTTCTGATTTCTCTTTCAAAACGTAAAGAGTTATCCATCTTGTTGCATCATCAATGAATAAAACATAATACCTCGATCCGCTGATTGATCCTTCTTTTGTTGGACCCCATACATCTGTATGAATGAGTTCAAGTACTTCATCATGTTTGAATCCTTTCTTCTGGAAAGGTAACCTGTGGGCTTTTCCCATCTGACATGCTTCGCACTTGTGAATCATGTGTTGGTTCTGTACATTCGGTAATCCCAGTACTGACTGATTTGAAATCATAGCTTTAATCCCTTTTTCATTAAAATGACCTAATCTCTTATGCCAGAGATCAAGTTCTGTAATCACCTTTTCACCATGTATGAACAACGCTTGATCGATGTTCCCTTGTACTCTTAAGTAAAGAGTCTGCCTTCTTTCTTACCAGAGACGATTTGATTATATCCATTCTCGGGATCTTCTACAAATACTCCTTCATTCGTAAATCTGACCTGAAAACCTTTCTCAACTATCTGTCCCACACTAATTAAATTTTTCGGTATTGTCGGAACATAAAAAACATTGGTTAGCAAATCTGCTCCACTCTTATATTTCACTTTTCCAATTGAATGTACACTGTGTCTCGTATTGTCACCTGTTTGAACAGTATGACTGGAACTACCTTTTTCCAATTCTGTCATCAGTTCTATATTTCCTGACAAGTGATTAGAACATCCATAGTCAATGTAAAATACCTTTAGATCTTCGTTATCTGATGTGCTGATTGAGTTCATCATCAATGATGTATGACTTTCATTCTGTGTGTCATTTGCGTAATTGTTGTAGGTGGTGTTGTAGGATTGATTCTGCCCCCAACTTCTTGCTCCACCTCTACCATAGCCTCCTCTTTGATTCTGTCTTCCTCTTTGAAAGTTATTCTGATATCTTCCGCTTCTGCCTCTGCTGTTACTGTTCTGATTTTGATTTGATCCTTGTTGATTGTGCCAACAATCATGAGCCAGATGATTACTGAGTCCACAAATCCAGCAAGCCTTCTTGTTGTTATTCTGAGTACCTCTTCCTTTACCAAAACCTCTTGCTCTTCCTCTGCCAGTGCCCTTCTCCTCTTGTATAATAAGCCTAAGAACTCGACTCTTCTTCATCTTTTGACTTACCTTTATCTGCTTTCTTCTTGTTCTTCATGTACATTGCAGAACTTTGTCCTTTATCTCCATCTCTTTTCAGGTCTTGCTCATATGTGAGCATCAAACCAAGCAACTGATTTAGATCTGGTACAAAATGATTTAAAGAAAGTTCAGTTGAGAGTACGAAAGGTTTCCACCTTTCATCTCCTCTCAAACCTGTTAGCAGTTGCGCTATCAATATGTGATCTTCGATATCTTCATTTATGGATCCAAGACTATCTGCTAGATCCTTCATCTTAGTAACGTAGTCACTAATGCTTTGATTCGACTTCTTTTTGAACGTTGTGAATTCGGACCATAAGCTAGCCTTCCTAGCTTTAGTAGTATTTTGGAAATGATCTTCCAACGCACTCCATATGTCCTCCGCTTTCTCCAGACCTCTAATGTGCGGTAGTAGATGGTCTGAAACGGTATTATAAATGTAAGCTCATGCCGTTGCATCTTTCTTCTACCACAGCTTCAAGGCTTCTAATTCTTCTTTTTCCGGTTGACTATCATCTTCGAAGGTCGGCTTCTTTTCTTCTCCGGTCACATACATCATTAAGTCCTTACTCATAAGTAAGGCTTCCATGCGCATTACCCATGCGGGATAATTATCTCTGTCCAATTTGTCAATTTGGACATGATCTGCCATGATCTTCTTATTTCTGTTACTTCCGGTGAACTTTTGAGAATCTTTCTGCTCTTCAAAATCTTTCTCGTTCTGGTTCCACTTGTTGTGGTTAACCGGCTCTGATACCAATTCTTGGAGATTAACCTGCTCTGATACCAATTATTGAGGATCTCATGACTCTGAGACCACTTCTTGATGGTTGTCGCGGCAAAGGCGTGAACCTTGTCAAGCCTGCAGAAATTGCTGCGCCACCGAAAAATGGCTAAACTATAGTGAAATTAGAACACCTCTATAATCAGCAGTAGCTTAGCAAAGTTACTGTCACTCAACGTATAAGATTGCGTTATGATTTTACTGGAAAATTCCACTAGAACTTCACCGGACTGTCACCAGACTGTCACCGTAATTATACCGAAATCTTATCGGGATCAACTCCTATTCTGTTTGTAATTACTTCAAGTGAACATGCAAGAAGTAAGGAAGTGATGTGTGAACTTCCTTCACTGAGTGAACACTTTCTGAAGTTTAAGAAAAACTTCTCCGGTTCAGAATGTCTCTTTTCGGTTAGACTTTGTACTATGTGTACATATCCATTTCACCGAAATCCTTGACGAACTGATAGTAGAGATGTCTAGCTATAAGATAAGATAACTCTCATACAAAACCTTAATTTACTCTACGAGATATACTTTGTTGTTCTACCGGAAAACACGTTTTCTGAGAAAACTATAACTGACCGAAAATGCGTTTACTGAGATAACTGTAATTGACCGAAACATTCGTTTACTGAGAAAGTATTGGGAGACACGTTTACTGAACGAACTGTAACTGTTAAGGAACTTTCTACCGTAATACGAAAATACTAATAGTTCTTCACATACGAACAGTGCGTGCAAACTTCCACATGAACATGTGTTTTCTATTAGAGAAGATGTGTACAAATTAAGCTTGGCCTCTTCTTGCTCAAGCTATAGAAACTCTCCTACACTGAGTAGTTTCTTCTTACCATCTCTCTCAGATGAATACTTGACATTTCAGGTTTCTGTTATTCATCTGTACATACGCGATCTCTGGCGTCTTCTAAACACACTCTCTCTCTCCTCTCATCTCATCTCGTCTGACCTCTATATGTGCTCTATTTAAACTGTGCGCTCTTCTCACGCACGTTCTTGTTCGCACTCCCTCTTATTCTTCTTATGCACGTTCTCGCTTTATATACAATTTGATTTGGTGTAACGAACTCTATCAAACTCTGATTCTGCAAGATTCTGCGCTGTACATAATGGTCGTGAATTTGTCCCTTCACGAAGGCTTTTGATTTTCTGAATATTTGATTCCGCTTTTCTTTATCTTTCTTTTCTTTTATATCTGTCTGTATGTCAAATTCGTGAGTGATTCTTCAACATAGCCTTGGTCATGTACCCATTGTAAGTGACAGGTAGACACGTATTACCTTCGTCTCCTTCACTAAATTCTCCCACCTTATCTACTGGGATTTGTATCTTAGATGAGTTTTCTTTTCCCTTGTCTTCCTTTTCATTCTTCCCTTGCACTAATTCCAGTTGACTCGCTAATTGCTTCCATAGTTGCGGTTTAACCTGAAGTAATTCTTCATGTTAGCTCAAGAAATGGTTGGTTTTGGTGCACTAACATGCTTCCATTTTTTCAGATTATATGTGGATTGCAGGTATCCGTCAAGGAAAGATGTTGGTCGATAACAATAAATTCTGATTAAATGTGGTAACATCAAGGCTGAATAAAAGGGGTTCGGAAATACACATGCACAATATTCAACGCGGGTTGTTGGAGAAAGAATTTTCCTTGGCAGTGTCTTAGGGTGTTGATGCAGAACGATCATTTCCAAAACCTAACAAAAGCATGAACCAGTCAGATATGAATCTAGCAACAATTGTAATAGAAATGGGCTGCTCATTTGATAAAGCTGTTCGAGCAATCAACTTATGTGGGAAAGGAAGCAGGATAGAAGATCTTTTTGACTTCATCCAGGTAGCAGTGAACGGCTCCTTAAGCGCAGAGGCTACTGATATTTGTCAGTCATTCTCAGTGGAAGCAGTGATAAAGTAGCTCAACATCTGTGTGCAAAATTGTCATATTCAGATCCTCGCACTCTAATCTCTGTTAGCTGTACAACTTGCAATCCACATTCAGGCACAATCATCTCCAATTGGGACAGTGTGGGACATACAGAATGTGGAAACAATTTGGAAACTCTAAAATACTAGAGCAGACGCTGGCAGAGGGTATTGTTGCTGATAATGTAGCATTGATATGCACTATGAAAGCATGTAGCTCTATCAAAGATATTGGCAAGGGGGAAGAGATACATGCTGAAGTTGCAAGACGAGGACTTATAGAGGATCCAAGCACAGACAATGTTTTAATTGACATGTATGCCATATTTGGTTTTCTGCAAAAAGCACAAGAGGTGTTTGACAGGCTTCAGTTTAGAAGCATTGTTTTATGGACTACATTGTTGGCAGGATATACTGAGCAATCAGAAAGTGACAATATCTACAAGTTGCTAGAGTGCATGCAACTTGAGGAAATTTCAAGAGATTCTATTGCTCTTATTTGCAGCTTACAAGCCTGTTGTATTATTGGGGCTACTTCCATAGCACAAGAAGTGCATTCTGAGATAGAGAGGAAGGGTCTTCTTGAAAAAGAGCTACTTGTTGGCAACACACTCATTGACATGTATTCTAAATGTGGCTCCAATTCAAGAGCTCACGAGGTTTTCACAAAACTTCCCATGAGAGATGTGGCTTCATGGACTGCATTAAAATGTGGATATGCTCAACATGAATGTGACAAGGGAGTCATGTGTTGATTGAGCAGATGAGGTAAAAAGGCCCACCAGCATCTGGCAAAAGTGCATTAAATTATATTCTGTCTGGCAACTTGCATTCTGGAGCATCTGTCCAAGGTTCTGTTACATACAACAATGTACCGTTGCAAAACATTAAAACTCATCACTTGGCTGCCGTCGTGGCGTAGAAAAATGATCATATTCCTCTTCTCACGGTAAGAGAAATCCGTTTTTGCCAGAAAAGGGGCGCAGGCATTGAAGACGAGGGGGCAGGGAAGAGCGTGTGTTTTTTTGTTGTTACGAAAGGTAGAAGGGGACCAGCGAGGCGAGCTGGGCTTAGCCACAGCTCTACTTCCTTGAACCGGGCATCAACACTGACAAGACATTGCATAGATTGGAATGTGCGGAAACAGTTTAGAACGAGTTTTTCTTCATCATGGAATGCGTGCGGGAGCAGCTGGTCCATCTGCAATGATAAAGTCGTTTCTCCATTGAACGGGCCGCCTCAGTTCATCCATTCCGTTTCTCGTTCCGTATTCATAGCTTGTTCTAGTGATCCGTCGCTGTCATCATCGTCGATTTCTCCTGCTGATGCTGTTTTTGAAAGAAAAGGGGGGATTGGAGGGTATTCTTCAAGCTGGGGGAAGATAGTCGAGAAGGGGGTGTACAGATGAGCACCCTGTGTTTGTGTATCTTCCGAAAACTGGGGAGCTTTGAGGTGGGGCTTGGATGCACTAGGTCCCAGAGTTTGTGCTCGTGAGCATCTGTGGTTATGGCATGGTCACGCAGGATGAGGCCGCGTTTCCCGCGTTAGTCCGCCTTCTTCAGGGTTTTGCCTCTACCACTGACTGGAAGCAGCTACTTGCGGAGCAGGCGGCGATGGCTGCCGAAGAAGTTGGACAGGAATGGATCCCTCTCAGGAACTTCAAGATCTAAGAGCAGGTAATAAAGGTGAACAGCATGGCATTGCTCCAGCTGCTTCTCTGCCGGTTCCTGGGTCTGTTCCCATGTTTCTCCAGTCACATGCTGAGTACATTTTACCTCATACACAACTAGAGCTTGGTCATTCCATGTTTCCGACCATGCTGTCAGTTGAAAACAGGTACGAGCTGCCTATCCTTGTGTAGATGTTTTTTTGGTGGAACGATGACAGCATATGGAGCACAGCACATAGTGCCGGCATATCTTTTTGGAGTTCAACAAGCTAGAATGCCTTTACCCTCGGAGATGACTGAAGAGGAGCCGGTATACGTCAATGCAAAGCAGTACAATGGTATCCTGATGAGAAGGCAGATTGACGTGTTATGAAGAGTGCAGCTTCCCCCTTCCTGAACATAATCTTGGAGCTACGATGATAGAGAGATCAAAATGAGGAAAGACCGGGAGCAGAGCACTGCTGCATTAACAAGGAGGAGAATTATGGATCTCTTCATTGCGTACATCACTTCTCATCACACCCCGACTGCTGGCATCCTCGTTGTTACCGACATCTTTGGATTTGAAGCTCCAGTTTTGAGAAAGTAGTAGATATGTTGACATCCTATGGCTGTTATGTTGCTGTACCAGACTTTTTCAACAAAGATCCCTATGTTCCTCCACACATTGGGGATTAAAGTGCTAGTCATGGTGATTGGATCAAGAATCATCAAGCTCTAGATTCAGTTGAAGCTGCCAAAGGAGTTTTGAAATGTATACTTGACAAGGGTTTGCTATGTGTTGAAGCTGTTGGTTTCTGTTGGGGGAGCAACTCGAGGAGGATTCTTTTGGGGTGCTTGCGGGGATTATTTTTCGTTCTTGCTGCAACAGGTGTCGAAGGGGGATTTTGGAAAGAGGCGAAGGAGGTCTACAGTGATCGGGGGGGGGGGGGGGGGGGGAAATGGCAAGGACCATTCAATCTGACTGACTGTTGCAGGAGCATGAAGATTGACTTTTCCCTTTAACTCCATGATTTGAGAGGCACTAGATATACTGAACATGAGGAGGTAAGTTGTTGTTGTTGTTGTTTCTGGTATGCAAATGTGTATACGTTTGAATCTCTCACTTTGAACTTAAAAACATTTTTTAGATGCTGCTTACTTGGAAATATATTGATTATCAAAGCTCGTTACTCGTGGTGATGTAGAGATGTTTTCTGACAGCTAGCATGGTTTTGTAATTGATTGCTTGACTGAGGCAAATTGGAGAAAAGAAGTTTTTCTGAATTTTGATTATTTGAGAACAAAATGAAAAGATGCGAAAAAAATTGGATTGAAGAATTCATCTCCTCCTTTGTTTTATGCTCTCCCACAATAAAGGTGAATTGTGTGGTGATACAGACCACATCTTTAGTAGGCCACATGTGCGCTTATGCGATGTGCATGTAAATTTATGTGATGTGTAGTTGTGTGATTGGTTATGTCACATATATGTTATTTATGGAGAAATTGCACATACAAACACGTTTTGTTTCCAAGAGTCACACTATGTTACATTTGGTTATTTGATGAATAGGGACTTAATGGTACCTGTTCATGAGCGGTGTGATTGAGTATGAGAGTCAAGTGTAGGTATGAGTGCTTGGAGTTGAATGTGTATGCATTAGAACAGGGCAACATAGAGAATTTGCAGATATGCACTTGAAACATATTGTACGAATAAAATGAGATTGGAGAAAAGGGATAGAAATCGATACATATGCATATGACCAAGAAAAAAGAAGAGAGTGGGTGAGGGTGTTTGAGCCGATGAGTGAGCAGAAGTAAGCACGTGCATGAGGTTAAGGAGAGGTACGTAGAGAGGGAGGGAGAGGAAGAGTGAGTCAAAGAGAGAAGGAAAGTATTAGGGGTATATAAAAGGGTAGGGATGAACATGGGCTTAAGGTCATGAGTGATTGTGGAACAGAAGTAAATGTATGCGAGTGAAGAAAGGAGGGATTGCAAAAGTGACCAATGGATTTGGATAGCCAATTGTGCATGTGTTGTCCTACCTCCTCCATAGACACCTATGAGTGAAATTATGGATTTAGGGCGATAAAAGCTGACCTAGTCTAAGTAAGTTTGGGGCAAAATATCATTGTGTGTATATACTTTCTCTTGGACTAAAAAGGTTATCATTTGGTGCGTTTGCCGGGAAACTTATGAGCTAGTGCATAGCCATAAGAATAATCCATTGCGAGATAGTTGTGGGCTCTAGGTGATCCAAGTAGACCGATTCCGAGGGATTTGCGCAAAATAAAGGCTTCCACAATCATCTTTTCCGTGGGCTTTAGAGGCCTATCATTTGGTGCGTTTGCCGGGAAGCATTGTGAGAAAATTATGGGTTCTAAGTAATCCAAGTGGACCAATTGTGAGGGATTTGAACAAAATAAAGTCTTGTATAATCACCTTTTCCGTGGGCTTTAGAGCCGTTTCACTTCCATAGTCAGTTTGCAGTGTACTTTAGTCTTCTTAAGTTCCGTTAGATTGTGTGAATTCTTTTCTGAGTCTTCCTTTCCTTTTCCATGTACTATTGGTGCTCGGATAATCATGGATTCCTTTTCGTATTCTCCCATGTAATTTGGTAAAGTTGAAATGCTCTGAGCTTCTTCTCTATTTCTGTCTAGTCTTGATACTTCCTCATATACTTCTTCCATGTTGGGATTTGGTTGATAAACTTCTACATCTAATTCCTCAAAGGGAGGCTTAGTCTCTCCATTTTTCTTCCATTGTTCTTCTCGGATTCTATTCCATAACTCCTTTGGCCAATCAGCTTCTAAGTCAGGTATTGTTGACATCGGTTCATCTTGAGTTTTCACTCGTTCACATTTGTCATCCTTCCTTCCAAGTGCTTTATCCTTGGCTTTGACACACTCCTTGTATTGCTCCTCTGCTATTCTTGTCTCTGGAAGGGCTGGGATAGTCTTTTCTAGGGTTGCTTGTGCTACCTCTATAAGTTTTCTGCATATAGCAAGCCTCTCCTTTTCTATTCCTCCTTGTGGATAAAGCTTTTCATGTTGTTCCACGTTCGGTCGAGTCTTAATTCTAGCTTGGTAAGCTTTCAGCCACATGTCTAAGTCGTCCGGTTTTGGGTCAGCTAGAATCGATCCTAGTTTCTCTACTTCTTGGCTAAGCGGTGGAATGGGCACCTCTTCCCGAATCTGTGGTTCTTTATGCTCTTTCTTACTTTTGGTTTGTTTCTTATTGTCTTGGTTCTTGTTTTTCATCCATCTATCTTTGAGCTTCTCTCTTCTTTCCTTCCATCTTGCACTTTTGTGTTCGGGGTACTCTCACGTTTGTCCTCAGAATCTTCCACTATTTGAATTTTGGGACTTACAGTTCTATTGCTTTCTTGTTCTTGTTTTGGTTGTTTCCCTTTTTGTTCTTTTGTTTGAGCTCGAGTGATAGCCTTTAAGGGTACGGTGTATTCCTTATCACCTCCAGGTGCTTCTATCACTTCAATTACATTAATAGGTGCAGTGTCTTGGACTTTGGTTGGATTCTTAGGGCAATCCCTGAAAAGATGTTCCTTTCCGCAATCATTGCAGTATCCTTCCCAAGTCCTAGGTGGTGGTGGATTGTAAGGTCGAGGACATTCTCTAATAAAATGGTCTCCTCCGCATCTATAACATGGTCCTCTTGGCATAGGTGGTCTAATTGGTGGTCTCATGGGTGGTTGTGCTTTAGGTGCAGTATACATTAAAGTTGCTACCTCGGTTTCATAAGCCTGATCATAACCTTCATATCCATAGTACGCCGAATCATATGTTGGTTCATACTCTAACATGTTGGCTTCATAGGAATAGTAATCTCTTGGGGGCAGCTCATATCCAGGGTTTGCTGACTCTACACTGGTCATCGTTGAGGCTGGCACTATGGCTCCTTCCAAATTTTCTTCTTGCTGGGCATACTTTACCGGTACTACTTGCTGTGGTTGTGACAATTGTGGTCCTAACACTGGTTGGGGTGGTGGATATGGTACTTGCTCGTATGGCCTCGGTGCTCCTATTGGTGTTGGGTAGGGATTGTACCTGGGCATCTCCCTGCCTGGCTCTCTAGGTGGGTATCCATATGGTCGATACTGAGGTGGTTGTAAAGGTTGTGCCTGCCTATTGAATGGACAGTTTTCCATGGTGTGGTTGGTGTATTTTTGTTCTATGTGGCAATACAAGGCAGTTCCTTGTTGGGGCTGTCTGTTGTAAGGATATGTCTGAGGTACACCAATTCCTCCTCATACACACATGTGTGTGGGGTTGTTGGCAGTAGTCAGAGGCATAGAAGACGCGAAAGCATGTGAAGATAAAGCATAACAAGGAAGCAGGGAGTCAATCGAATCATTTTTTCAAATACTTATATTTTATAAATACTTTTCAAAACCTCCAACAATGATTTTCATCACTTTTGTACCATATGTAACATAGAAAAACCCTTTTTGTAATTTATAACTCCATTTTCTGCAAGCCGAGGAGTCCTCGAGCTTGAGGAGCTTAGGTAGAATGAGTGTACCAATTTTGGTTATTTTTAGACACTGTTTACCTTGTCAAATAACATCTAGAACCTATTTTTTAACTATGCCGGTCACTAGCTGTGAAACCGGTCAAAACTAACCTAGAATCTATAAAAAGAGCTAGAGAGCTCATTTTTGAGGTTAGCTTGTTTGAGTAGAGAAGAGCTTAGAGCTATTTTGAGCTTGTAAGAGTGTTCTTGAGCAATAGAGTTGATTTCCTACCTTCCATTGTGTCTTGCTTGTCTCTTCATTGTGTGTGTGTATGTGTGTGTGCATCTCCATGCTTCTCACCTTCACTCTCACTTCATCTCATATTCACGATCTTCATATCACTCCTATCTCTTCCGTGGATTGACATTAAGGAGGTGGAGCTTCTTAACGTTCCTCACCATTGTGCTAGTGCAACACCAAATTTGGCGCCGTTGTCGGGGATCAAGTTTAGGACGAATGTGTGATGGTAAGAGTATAGCAAGAAGTGGCATTGGAAGGTAAAAATTTCAGTTTTTGTTGTTGTTTTTAGTTAGTTTTTAGTGTTTTTCACCTCCCCCACACTCCATCTTCATCACCACATCATCATCTTCCACTCCAAAAAAATCAGAAAATTCACCATATCCACCCATTCTCCTCATTTCCCCTCATTTGTGCATGCGAGAGAGAGAGAGCTTTTGTGCTTGCATGTGCTACTGGGTTTTTGAGTTTTCTTGCAGGTATAGTGCTCCAGTGCATCAGGAAAGCTTGCAAAAGGTAAGAAAATCACTTTCTGTCAGAAAATGCCGACTGTGTCAGACCATCGCGATGGTCTGCCAAGTTCGGAATTTGAGGTAAGCGAGTTCACCACCGTATAGGCGACCCTTGCGCATATAGGAATCCATTGTTGCATTTGCAAAATTTGCATTTTGGTGGACCATTGCGATTGGCTCACGCCATCGTGATTGTGTCACACCATCGCGATTGGCTCATGCCATCACGACGGCTCGGCCGGACCATCACGACGGTCTCACGCCATCGCGACGGTTCACTTGAACCATCGCGACGGTCCTGGACCATCACGACGATCCAGTCGACCCCACGCCATCGTGATTGGCTCATGCCATGGTGCCGATGCTTCCACGTGGCAAGTTAGACCATTGCGACGATACCCTTAGACCATCGCGATGCCTCGACATTTGAACCATCGCGATTGACTTACGCCATCGTGCTTTGTGACCATCGCGATGGGCTCACACCATCGTGATTGTCCCGTTGACCGTTGATCGATGCCATCGCGATTGCTCGTTGATTAGATCATCGCAATGGTTCATTCACACCATCGTGATTGCCCACATTTACGCCATCGTGATCATTCACTTCATGCCATCGCGACAGTTCGCTCCTTCGGACCATCACGATTGTGCCACGCCATTGCGATGGTTCACCTGGACCATCGCGACGGTCCCAGACCATTGCGATTATCTCAGACCATCGCGATTATCTCAGACCATCGCGATTGCTCACCCCAATTGCAATTTTCAGGGTTTGATTTTTTAACCAATTTTGGGGCTATTTTTGGCAGATTTTTGGGTGATTGCACTCATAGGAGACCCCTTAGCTCATATTCGGAGAAAAACCTGTTTGTCAGTTTTTACACCCGAGGGCCTGAACGGTCATATCTTTTTCATCCGAAGTCCCTTTTTTGAGCTTTATAATTCGTTAGAAAGCTCTTTACGAGTACTACATGACCTCAACTGTTTTTTCAAAAAGAAGAAATTTTTTAGAGAGGATATTTTGAGGTTGACCATCTGTGGGACTAGGACAGAAACGGGGCCTTGGAAGAAAATTTTGCCAAAGATTAAGGGACTTAAAAAGTGTATATACTCAAGTGCTTGATCATCCATTTGAGAATTGGTCTAAACATTGAATTTTTATAGGAATAGCAAGGGCAATCAAGGGCAAAAAAAGCAATGCAAGGCAAGGCAGAGAAGAACGCAGGGCTTGGGAAGCGCGGCTTCTTGGGCATCAAAGCAACCAACAAAGCTGGCTCGAGGTTGGAAGATTACTCAACCCCCTCAATCAATTATTAACTTAGGATAAACGGTAGCATTGTGGATTAATGACGATAGGAACGAGCAAGTTCAAGAGATTAAATTTCTTAAGTCCAAGACTAAAGTAAAGGTGTGTGATACGAAAACCTAAAGGAAATAATTAAAGTATGAAGAAACGAGAACTCAAAAGTACCATGGAAAGTCGATTCCTCACGCAGACATCTAGACAAGAATTTAAAGGAATTTAAAAAGAATCAAGAAAGTAAGAAAAAAAGGAACCATTGACGATCAAAGAGTGCCACGAGGTAAATTCATGAACCTTAGATCGGGCAAACACATAGGTAAGTTAGACCGACGAAGCCTTAGATCATCAGACGCAAGTGTAGGAACTACTGCACGATGGTGGGCACAACAATTGAATAATAGTTATCCTTACGAGTTGAGCTCAGAAACGAGTGAATCAGAAATGGCTTTCAACACAAAAAGACCAGAAGGAGGGTCAAATGTAGCATATCTAGAAAGACCCGAAGGACCCTATAGAACTCAGTTAGAATTTCTCCGAACCAACCGCTTAGGTGCTCGCATCTATAAGGATGGTTTGCGAAGACAAGTGGTGCAGATGCACAATCCTGATCAACCCATTGGATTGGAATGTCCAGTGGTGAAATTCAAAAGAGACGCATACATAGACAAAGAAGGAACGATGTACATCATAAGTACTCAGCCAAATAATACCAATGAGTTTGGTGTAATTCAGTTAGAGACGGAAGCGAGAGCCCAAGGAAAAGAACCATTAGAAGAACCTAGGACACCTAGAGGGAAATCTGTACTGATAAGAGTACTAATTCCAGAGTGGATCCCTCAGGATAACAGAAGCATAGAATTGTTCGTGAATAAAGAGACAGACTAAGCATTTTGGAGGTACAGAATGGAACAACCTAGTGAGGTAGGCACCATCACAATCTATGAATTTAAGGACCCAGATACACCTGGAAAGATGGTATACCTGGATGAAACTTCAGAAAGAGTATTTGTGGTACCTGACCACGCAAGAAACACATATACATGGAGAGGTGATTTAGTCTTCCCTCCATCTCGAGAAAACGTAAACACGAGCCAACAAGGGGCAGGAACATCCTCAGCCCATGGTATGCAAAGAGAGAAAAACAAAGAAAGACCTGAAGTAAGTTTCAATCATCCCATAGGGAGAGATAGAACCACCATAGACACGGACAGAGTGGATAGACAAAGAGAACCTAGAATACCAGGTGGTAGAGATGATTTTCCTCTACCTAGACTATGCGAACATGCAAGAATATTGAGACCCACTCACTTAGTAAAATCCATGAAAAACTACTTTGATGGGACAGGAGATCCCTATGACCATGTGCAGAGTTTGAGCAAGTGCTACGAGCAGAACAATTCGAAGACATGTTCACGCAATATAATGCATTTGGACTAACGTTAAAGAATACAGTCTTTACTTCGTAGATCATTCCTAATCCTTCTCGTTCCGTAGTGGTGTAATTTCTTTCTGCTGTGTTTAATTGTCTGCTCGCGTAAGCTATGGGGAGGTCTATATTTCCTTCATTCGTGGGTTGTGCTAACACACATCCTATGGCATAGTTGGATGCATCCACATGTACATGGAATGGCTTACTCCAATCCGGGGTTGTCAATATAGGTGCTGACAAATGTCGTTTAAGTTCATTGAATGAATTCTCACACTCATCTGTCCATTCAAACTTGGTCAAAAGAGAGTACAAAAGCTTAGCTATGATTGCATACATGTGTATGAATCGTCTGTAATAACTGCAATGGCCCATAAATGCCTGTACCTCTTTTACGTTATTTGGCCTAGGCAGATCCGCGATTACTTTCACTTTTTCTTCATCTGTCGAAAATCCATTCTTTGACACAATGTGTCCCAGAATTTTGCCTTGTCTGACCATGAAAACACATTTTTCTGGGTTCAGACAAACTTGATATTCTCGACATTTGTCAAAAAATTGTCTTAATTCTGGGATATGAGTCTGCCTGATATTCGAATGAGCACATAATTCATCGACATAAACTTCCAAATTCTTGCGTAAGAATTCCTTAAACACATGACACATGAGTCGTTGGAAAGTGGCGGATGCATTTGTTAAGCCAAATGGCATCACACGAAATGCAAATATGCCCCATTCTGTGGCAAAAGTCGTCTTGTGTTGATCTTCTGGAGCAATGTCTACCTGATTATAGCCTAAGAAACCATCAAGAAAGCTGTAAACTTCCTTGCCTGCAACTCTTTCCAATAAATGTTCCGTGATAGGAAGAGGATAACTGTCTCTAATTGTGGCAGCATTAACTTTTTTAAGGTTAATACACACACGCAATTTTCCATTCTTCTTGGGCACAACCACAATGGGGGATACCCATTCGGTATGCTCAATTTCGTAAATGAATCTTGCTTCTATCAAACGATCTATTTCTTCTTTAATCTTCGCAGCATAGTTATCATTGTACGTGTATGGTTTCTGTTTCATAGGGTTTGCATCTGGAGTCATAGGGATTTTATGAGAACATATATCTGGATCTACTCCTTTCAAGTCTTTGTAACTCCAAGCAAACACATCTCTATATTCGCGCAATAGGGCAACTAACTCTTCTTCTTCTTCAGTCGTCAAATCATGCCCTATGTAAGTACATTTTTCTTCTTCTCCTTCTATGGCAACTATTATTTTTTTGGTTTTCTCTCGATTATCATATACTTCTCCAATGTCAGCTTTTCTGTTAGACTTCATTCATACCATGATTCGTCTATCTTCTATTTCATATTTCTTGAAGTTCTTGGGTACCTCAAACAAGGATTCTTCTTCTGACATCGCTTCTTTCTTCTTCCTTTTCTTACCTTCACTTTTAGTGGTCACTTGTGTGGTCATCCTCACATCATTCACAATTTCTTCGTGCCTCTGAGGGTAAGTTTCTACTTCGTGGAAGTATTCTTCGTCTGATGCAAAGGGTGGGTCGATAATAATTGACTCTAGATCAAAGTCACTTGCATCCTCAAATGCATCAGTGCTAGGTTCACATTCTTCTATAATTGAATCACACATGATTGGCTCTATTGTGAAGACTTAAATGTCATAGCCATCTTCGTCACAGTGGGGGGTCCATTGTTCTTCATTGATGGCTACATCCATGGTTGCTAAGATTTCTGCCCAACCATGGGGTTCAAATTCCTCATCTGGAAATACTATAGGTGCATAAGCTGGGTCTTGAAGGGTTCGTGGATGTTGTTCTGCACCTAAGGTCTTGGCTCTAACCGTTCTTCCTCTTGTTTTGCTACTTTACACATCCATAAATGAGTATCCTCGTGCAACCATGAGGGGTTTGATTCCAATGAGTGTATTGATTGATTCTGTCTCTTCTTGTGTTTTATGGATGGTATTCCATTGTATTGGGGGTACGTCTCGATGTGAATAGTCTTTAAGATTGACTTTAGTAGTCACTCCTAAATGTTGCAAGTATAAAGAATTAGTTCCCCAATCTTGTACAATTTGTAACTGACGCATGAATGGTCGTCCTAAAATCATCTCGTACGCATGATTTTTACTAAAATCACAAATGGCAAAAGTATGCTCAAACTCCACACCACAAGTGGTGAGAGATATGCCTTCTAGTAAGCCTAATGGTTTCTCTATATGTCCGTCAGCCATTTGTAGTTTCATCCTGGTAGGCCTTCTTGTGTGATCCTATCTATGAGGGAGTAGTAGCAAGCTCGGGGAATTGATTTGCTACATGCTTCCACAGCTCTGGTTTAACCTTCAATAACTCCTCTAGAGTGAGGTGACATTGTACTTTGGTGTTCTTTACCACTTCCATGTTTCTAGGGATTACTGATTCCTCATTCCTCACTATTATAGTGGGTGCTCTCATGCTAATAGACTTTGGTTCCCAAGGTCCTATGAACTGAGGTAATTCTTGCAAAGAATTGGATTCAACACCTGTGTGTTCACTCACTTGTTCTTCCTCTACATCATCGTAGATAGAGTGGATGTCTTGGGGAAATTGCTCTTGCAAGTCATCTATTTCTTGAATAGGAGGATGAGTTCCTTGTTCTTTTCTCCATTTCTCTTCCTGTATTTCTCTCATAAATTCATGTGAGTATCTATTGTATATTATTGAACAATGCATTGTTAAAGTATTATATTCTTAATGTATTAATATGTTTTTGATGTTTTTGATATATAGCAGCTGAAGGTTCGTGAGGAGCGTGCAAGGCGTGAAAGGGCGAACATCAATAATCGGAATAATTATTATTTAGCTTGTAAATAAACCCGCGTAGAAGGTTCTATTGTTAGAAAAGTAATGGTTAGAATAAGGGTCATTAAAGACCGCAGTTTTTGTTATTGAAAGCAATGGCTTTCTGTAAAAGTTATCAACTTTTAGTTTCACGCCTGCTTTTCGAAGCCGCCCTCTTGTAACCACTCTTTTCGACGTAATGAAAAGTCCTATAAATACATGCACTCTGTGGACTGTCGAAACAGAGTGCATGGGGGGAGATTGCACCCAATCTTGCATTCTGTCTCGTCTCCTGTTTTCTCTATTTTCTGTGTGTTTTTCTGCGTCTGTAATCTCTGTATGCGCATTAGCAAGATCCTGACAACAGTGGTATCAGAGCTCTGCACGCGTCAATACAGAGGGTTCTGCTCTCTGTTCGCGATTCTGAATTTCGATTCCATCTCCATCTCCGTCTCCGTCTCCGTCTCCGTCTTCGGTTTCAGTTTCCATTTCGGTTTCTGTTTCTGTTTCTGTTTCGGTTTCGGTTCCGGTTTCTGTTTCAGTTTCAGTTCCAGTTCCAGTTCTAGTTTCGGTTTTTGTTTCTGTTCCTGTTCCAGAACCAGAACCTACGTTTACACCTACGTTTACTCCTTCGGCTTACTCCAAGGCGTCGACTAAGGCGTCGACTAAGGCTAGAAAAGTAATGGTTAGAATAAGGGTCATTGAAGACCGCAGTTTCTGTTATTGAAAGCAATGGCTTTCTGTAAAAGTTATCAACTTTTAGTTTCACGCCTGCTTTTCGAAGCCGCCCCCATGTAACCACTCTTTTCGACGTAATGAAAAGTCCTATAAATACATGCACTCTGTGGACTGTCGAAACAGAGTGCATGGGGGGAGATTGCACCCAATCTTGTGTTCTATCTCGTCTCCTGTTTTCTCTAATTTCTGTGTGTTTTTCTGCGTCTGTAATCTCTGTATGCGCATTAGCAAGATCCTGACAACAGTGGTATCAGAGCTCTGCACGTGTCAATACAGAGGGTTCTGCTCTCTGTTCGCGATTCTGAATTCCGATTCCATCTCCGTCTCCGTCTCCGTCTTCGGTTTCAGTTTCCGTTTCTGTCTCCGTCTTTGGTTTCAGTTTCAGTTTCTGTTTTGAGTTCCAGTTCCAGTTCCGGTTTCTGTTTCTGTTCCTATTCCAGAACCAGAACCTACGTTTACACCTACGTTTACACCTACGTTTACTCCTTCGGCTTACTCTAAGGCGTCGACTAAGGCATCGACTAAGGCGTCGACTAAGGCGTCGACTTAGGCAATACATTGGCACCCAAGGCTCCCTTGGCGACCGTTGGCAGCCGTTGGCTACGCGCGAGGCAATTTTAATTTTTGAGTGGTAATAGAGAGGTTTAGAGTCCCTAAGGTAGGAGGATTTGAACCCACAACCTCCTACTTTCAAGGGAAGTACTTTGACCACTCCACCATCTCTTGGAGTTGTACTCAAGTCTCTCTCTCTCTCTCTCTCTCTCTTACTTGTGGAAGGCGCTCATGGCGATTTCAAGGATGGACCCAACAAAGAATCAAGTGTAACTTTCAATCCGTAGGTCGGATTGAGGCGTGTAATATACCATTGGAAAGCTCTCGGAACGAACTTTCCAATGAGTTAGCTTGGAAGTGTGAATTCCTTCAAAATCCTTGATGGCACTTGATTGAGTGTTCAAGATACCAAGCAAGGTTGAGAACACAGGATTGAGTGTTCAAGATACCAAGCAAGGTTGCAAACAAGAAGGTTCAATACACCGAGGTTGAGAGCAAGGGTCCAAGAGCACCATGGAAGATTTCTGTAATTCACCTTTACCTGGAGTTTCATTCGAGCAAGAGTTAGAGATTATGAACCAAGAACTTCAAGCACTTCAACAAGCCATACAAGGACGTTATGCTATGCTTCAATTCGCTGGACGAAAAGATGGCCGCTTTGTCTTATCATGGCTATCCCTATTCAACGATTTCTTTTCCGATGAGTTATATTCAGAAAATAAGAAAATCGAGTTTGCCACTAATTACTTAGTAGGAAGAGCGCAGCAATGGTGGAATGATCTTTCTCAGACTGCAGATTGTCCACGCACATGGAAGGATTTTCAAGAAGAGTTTCGGGATTCATTTCTACCTTTAAATTTTACCCTACATGTTTGAGTATTGTGATTCATTTACATATTGAATTTAGTTATAGGAGCATATTCAAGTTTTGCTTGCCCAAATTCATTAGAAAGACTATGTCAGCATCTTACAGATACTCTTAATAATGTAACAGCTCCATGAACATTTCCATGCATGTATTTTTACATGGCACATGCCTATTTTTATTCAGTGATGAAACATGTGACTAGCCATCTAAGTTTATTCTTTTATCACCTGAGGTCAGTTGCTTGTTCAACTGCGGGGCATGTTATACCTTATGGAATATGTTGAACAATGCATTGTTGGATTGTAACATGCAATATGTTAGCCAATGCATTATTGGATTGAAATATGGAATAGCCAATGCATTGTTGGATTGTAACATGGAATATGTTAGCCAATGCATTGTTGGATTGTAACAGTAACATGGAATATGTTGAACAATGTATTGTAATTGTTAGAGTGTTAAATTATTTTATCAACTGAGGTTAGTTGCTTGTCAACTGAGAGGCATGTTGTATATTATTGAACAATGCATTGTTAAAGTATTATATTCTTAATGTATTAATATGTTTTTGTTGTTTTTGATATATAGCAGCTGAAGGTTCGTGAGGAGCGTGCAAGGCGTGAAAGGGCGAACATCAATAATCGGAATAATTATTATTTAGCTTGTAAATAACCCGCATAGAAGGTTCTATTGTTAGAAAAGTAATGGTTAGAATAAGGTTCATTGAAGACCACAGTTTCTGTTATTGAAAGCAATGGCTTTCTGTAAAAGTTATCAACTTTTAGTTTCACACCTGCTTTTCGAAACTGCCCTCTTGTAACCACTCTTTTCGACGTAATCAAAAGTCCTATAAATACATGCACTCTGTGGACTGTCGAAACAGAGTGCATGGGGGGAGATTGCACCCAATCTTGCGTTCTGTCTCGTCTCCTGTTTTCTCTATTTTCTGTGTGTTTTTCTGCGTCTGTAATCTCTGTATGCGCATTAGCAAGATCCTGACAACAGTATCTATGTATGGATGACAGGTTGTCTTCACCCTCTGTGCTGGGTACTTGAGACAGGGATGGTGCATTCCTTTCTTGTGTCTCTGAGGCAATAGGATTCCTATGTTCATTCTTTTTCTCCTTGCTTTCTATCAAGTATTCTAGCCTCTCCAGTCCTTGAAAGTGTAATTCTGGTTTTGCCATGTTATTCCAATTTAGATATCTAGAGGCTTCAAACATAGCTTGTGCTAATTCTACCATCTTCATACAAAGTTTAGTTCTCTCAATTTCTAGGTCAGCCCTCGGATAGTTTTTGCTCATTTCCGCTATTTGAGGTCCTTCTTTTAATCTTGCTTGATACACACAAAACATCATGTCTAGGTTTTCTGGTATGGATTCCGCTAAAACTGATCCTGATTTTTGAGCTAGGTTCTCATGATTCAATTCCTGTGAAGTCAATTCTAGGATTTTGGCTCTTAATACCTTGAGACTTCCTTGCAATTATGTTATCCTTTTACTCCACTTTCTCTTGATTCTTTCTCTCGAATCTTTCCAAGATTTTGTCTTTTTACTGTTGGATTCTCCCACTTCACTAGTTCTGGCTACTTTCTCATGATTAAGCTGTTGATTCTGTAAGAGCGCCTGGGCTCTTGTTATAGCTTGGATAGGCACGTATGTAGGGTTGGAGCCATCTGCATTATGCACAATACCTATCACATTGATGGGTGTCACATTTGAAGCATTAGCAGGGTTCTTCGAACACTCTTTGATGATATGTTCTTTACCACAGTCGGTGCAAAAGCCTTGTACTTTATAGTATTGTGACTGTCCTGCTATCGGAGGATGTGGACAATCCTTTATGAAATGATCTCCTTGGCACCTAAAGCATGGTCCTCTAGGGCCCTGTGGTCTTTGTTGTCTCAATTGGGGCCGTGGATTAGGGTTGGTATACATCACGTTAGCATAGTCGGGCTCCCAACTGGGTTCCAATGGTGGACTATCGTATTGATATATCTCCACATGTTCTGGTGACTCTGTGTAATAAGCGGATGGACTATCTACATGTGTAGAGTCAAAACTGTTTGAGTTTGGGTCACTTTTCGTGATCAAAGGTGAAGAAGGCACTAAAGCCCTACTTAGGTTCTCTTCTGCAGCAGCATATTTGACTGAGATGACATTAGCTGGCGGGGGTGGCTGCTGAGCTAAGACAGGTTGTGGTTTCTGTTGAGTCTGATAAGGATAGTTTTGTGGAGGCCTATAGTAATGAGGCTGAGTATTATATTGACCTAGATACCTACCTGGCTGTGCATATGCTTGCGGGTAGTTTTGTCTCACTGCCTGTTTTTTGTATGGGCAGTCTTGAGCCGTGTGATTCGTATATCGTCTCTCAATTGTACAGTATTGGCCACTAGATTTGGCTTGTGGTTGTGTTGCATTGGGACACACATTTGCTATATGATCACCACCACAGGTGTAGCAACGCTTGTTTGTTGTTAACCTAGGCATCTCTTTACTAGAAACTCCTAGTTTGTAGGCCACTTTTTCTGCTAGGTCCTCTATCGAACTAGACAGTTTTGTGGATGCTAGAGATGAACAATCTGAGTCCTTATAGACCTTTGAGAGTTCCAACTCATCTCCTAAGTTATCTTCAATGTCGATGCAAATCCTTACACATTGCTCTAGCGTTCTCGGTTCCTTCAAGTATACATAGGAGCATAGTTTAGAGCTCAACAGGCCATTTAGAAACAATGACACTTGCTTGGCGTGTGAGGGTAGCTCTTGCATAGGACATCTTTCCACATATTGTCTAAACCTATGTCCTGCGAGTCTAACTGTTTCTTGAGGAGTTTGTTTGAAACTATGAATCAATGAAGACGTGTCATTTTTTATCCCACTTTTAGAGAATTCAGTGATGAATGGCTCTAAAAAGTGATGGATGTCTCTAAATTGCCTTTGTTGCAAAGGTTGGAACCAAGTCAGGCATTATTTGTTGGCAAACAAGTTCAAGTTCTTTACAGATCATCAAGCGTTATTGTACTTAGTAAACAAACCATGTAACACGGGAAGATTGATACGTTGGTTTCTATTACTCATGGAGTATGACTTCGAAGTAGTAGTCAGGAAAGGAAAGACACATCTTAGAGCTGACCACCTCTCAAGATTAACCACAGGAGAAGCTCCTCAAGGAATAGTGGATGAATTACCAGATGCATATTTGTTTAATCTTGAGATAGTACCAGAATGGGCAAAGCCTATTGTCCCTATTCTCACATATGAACCCAAGAATCCTAGGATAAGAATCAAGGAAGGAGAGATTACCAAGTCTCAAAGATATCAAATCATAGCAGGAAGTATATATAAACAGGATAATCAAAAGATTCTTGCTTGTTGTGTAGATGAATCAGAACACGCGAATTGGTTGCAATTAGCACATGTAGGTGCATTAAAGCAACATCACTCGAAACATCGTACATTGCAGACTCTGCATAGACTAGGAGTATATTCGCCTTCTATGGAAGCAGATGTCTACAAGTTATGTAAAGAATGCCTTCTTTGTTGTGAAAGACCACCAGTAGAACATACTACATTATATCACGTGTCTCTCACACCAGAATGGAGTGAACCCTTAGTGACATACTTGAGGATGAATGCATTCCCTCAAGGAATGACCTTAGCACGACAACGAAGTCTAGAGCAGGGAGCTCAAGACTATTCACTTATTGGTGACAATCTATACAAATGAGGACAAGATGGATACTTAAGACAATGTGTTCATGAAAGCGAATATTTGAACGTACTAGAGACTGCACACCAAGGTGTTGCAGGAGGTCATTTTGGCCCCGATAGGATCATCAAAGCCATCCTCTTTGCAGGATTATGGTGGCCCACTCTTCACATGGATGCACATACCTATGTTAAGAGATGTGATGTGTGCCAGAGAACTCAGTTTCCTACTCGCAAAGATGAAATGCCATTGAAACCCATGATGGGAGGACGTGCATTTTCTAAGTGGGGTATAGACTTTGTAGGACCCATTAACCCCCCTGCAAAAGGTACACATGCTGAATACATTATGGTTGTGCCAGATTATCTTACCAAATGGGTAGAGGCAAAGGCCAAAAAAAAGAATGATGCACACACGACTGCAAAATTCTTATTTGAAAATGTCTTTACAAGATATGGATTGCCTATAGAGTTAGTGAGCGATCGAGGAACTCACTTTCTAAAACAAGTCATTGAATATTTGTAACAGGATTTTATGGTGATTCACAAGAAATCCGCACCATATCATCCTCAGGCCAATGGTCAGGCTGAAAGCACTAACAAGATCCTTTGTAACGTACTGACAAAACTCGTGAACAACAAACGTTCAGACTGGGACAAATAGTAACACCACACTGTTTGGGCATATGGAGTGGCCTGCAAGACCGTACTCAATGCAAATCCCTTTTAGATGGTGTTTGGTCAGAATGTTGTGCTTCCTTTGGACTTCTTGATACCGACCCTTAAGGTTGCACAAGAACATCAGTGGACCGGCCATGAATCATCAACGAGAATAATGGACTTGGAATGATTAGGAGAAACCAGGCTGAAAGCAGCAGCAGGAATATATGCAGCAAAGAAGCGACAAAAAGCATATTTTGATGTGCATGTGAAAGATAAAGGCTTAAAAGAAGGAGATTTAGTTCTAGTATATATGCTGAAGCAACACGCACGTAAGTTAGAAAAGCGAGGTTATGGACTTATGATCATTAACAGACTCTCAACAAGTGGAGCAGTACAATTAGCCACCCTAGAAGGAGACATAATGCCTAATTACATTAGTGGATGTAGAGTCAAGTTATACCAAGAACCTCTCACCGAGGATATGCTTAGAAGACTCACGTTGGCAAAGAAGCATAAGGAGGAAGAAAATAGAATACGAGCTAAAGCTCAAGCAGAAGCTATAGAACGCATTAAGCGCATGAAGTTGAGAAGACAAGGACTAGGGAGAGAACATTATAACCATCTAAAAACAACACCCAAATACCCCATGGCCATGTGTCAAGCAAATTCAAGTACTCATCCTAGCATAGTGGATAGGAGACCATTCATTACAGTCAGGCTAGAGCACGGCAACCCTTGCCAAGAGCTCAGGGCTTTAATTGACTGAGGTGCTGCGACTAGTGCGATTAGATGGTCCCACTATAAGGAGTCAGAAATAGAAATGCGGCCAATTGAGGCATACCTCATAGGGCTAGGAGGCATCGAAACCCCTTGCATGGGTGAGGTGGACCTTCCTGTCCTCATACATGATGTGACCATGACAACGAAGCTACTAGTGTGCCATGACGAGGACCTGATAGAACCCCTAATCCTTGGCCAAGATTGGGTATATGATGGACAATTGCCAATCAAAAGGACGTCAAGAGATTTTCCCTTGGGCTTCCTGCAAATTAGAAGGGTCAACCACCCAACCGCTTGGTCAAATGGACACTATCAGCGGTCAAATGGACACAATCAGCGGTCAGGTGGACTGCATCAGTAGCCACATGGGCAAAACACCCTACAGTGCCCATCCTTCCACACTTACTGCGGACTGGCCTAGATCTGTGGTACAGAATGCCTCACTTCCTAATGAGCAGGTTTCGCAAGTGTTGGACCTCCCTTCTTTTCCAAAGCAGAGTGTCCATCCGACCTCTCAACCACAACCACAAAGGAGTCAACCATGACGAAGGAACCCAGACCGACGACAATATCAGACGACACAAAGAGGAAAGCAGTATCAACATCACAAAGCAAGAGGCACGAGACAAATATGGGTGCCAAAAGAACAGAAACCACCGATAGATTTCAACAATGCAGACAATGACAAGAAGAAGTCAAGGCAGAAGCAGAGTCAATATTCAACATTTGACAAATTTGGATCGCCAAGAAGCACCTTATGAATCGACCCACACCCACGCAGATTTGGGTACCCAAACAGTGTATTATAGCTCAACCCTCAAGCCATGTAATATATACCCCTCAGAAATCTCTTCACCCTTCAAGACCACCACATCCGATATCACCTTTTGTCCCTCAGCAGAAACATACCACCCGCTTAGAAACTCTTAGGAAATGGATACCGAAACGTATCCAGTTGTCTCCTCAAAACCCATTGTCTAACATCACTCCCACCCCGACTAATCTACAACCTTGTAATGACTCACTCATAACTGAACCTTGTACAAATCCACACACTATAACCCAACATCACTTGTAATAACATCTCATCAAGAAATGTATGCATCATCTGAAGCATGTAGGTGTCTAGAGACCTGCATTAGTCTTGCACAACATCATTCCATACACCACATCACAACACTCGGCTACATGGGTTACACATCGGTTATGGAAAGGGATTGCGGTCTCACTTTAATGGGATCATGATTAATTTCCATACTAATGTGTTAATCTTTTGTAGCAGATCTTCTACGCACTCACATCATTCATCATGCAGGCAGAAGGACCATCTGAAGCTGGCACCAGTGTACCTATGGCAAATATTGATGAATTACTAGCTGAACCACATCCTACGGCTCAAGCACCAAAATTTCAGGGATTTCGAGGACCTATGCCAATTGACGATACTCCTAGCGGATATACTGAGAAGATTCATCACAACTCTCATTGGTTCCAAGGATTAGCAGGCCCATTGGCGGATGCAGATTTCATTTCTGAGGCCAATTTGACTTTTGATACCCGTACATGGGCAAAGTACCAATTTTTCTCAAGAGAATTCGAAGGACTATAGAACATAGAAGACTTAACGCATGTTTGGGCAAGAGCAGGTTTCACAGAATATTTCAGTGATCCTTTGCCTAAACCAGATTTCTACAGATGCTACTATTTGGTAACCACATTGACAGCTTCAGAGAACAAAGATTTGCCAAGAACATTCATTTTGCCGTCTTTGGTAAATGATTCGCCATATAAGAAGTTTTATCTGTCTAAAGATTTGATTAGAGCTGCTATTAAGATACATGGAACACATACACCGACAGAATGAGAAAGGCTAATTCCAGAGCCTATGAATTGTGGGGATGTTACTAAGTGGGAAGATATTTCAGCAATCACACCTGAGCTCTCTAAACCGTTGAGGATATGTATGCAACATTTCACTTTCCCAACTCAGGATCGATTCACCATGCCCCACAAACGCATCTGGTTTGGTTTATATTTAGCATGTACTGGACCTCAAACGGTAGACCTAGCAAGCTGGATAATTGATCAGTTGTACTTAGCACAACATAGATGGGAAAGAAAGAAGGTAATCAATGGATGTTGCGCTCTCACGCGCATTGTATATATGTGTTTGGCATACGATTTACCAATCGAGCATGCAATGACAAGCGAGGAGCTGAAAGCATTCAAGGGGACAGCAAAGAAAGCTAGGAAGTCTAGCAAAGGACGAGCAAGAAAGCGCATGAGAGGAACCATTCCATGACTACAGGTCCCAGAATCACCGTCACCGCAACCCTCTCCAGAACAATCTCCGATGGAAGCCCCTGTAACTGTACAACCTATTCGCATATGGTTATCCCGACCTCTTGTTACAAAAGGCACTACGTGTGCATTTACCTCACAGGCAACATCAGTTCAAGAACCTACAACCACTGCAGCAGAAGCTCCCACCACTATTGGTGCGGAAGCGTTTTCTTTTCCAATACCCAACATGGAAGCAGAACCCATAGATAGAACCTTTGATTTTGAAATGCCGGATGCTTTCTCAAATGAATTTCAGTTTTCAGAAGGACAGATCTTTTCTCAAGCATATGAACGTCTGAGCTACCCGACCACTCCCTCGGATCAACAATAGGGACAAGTCTTATCCAGCTCAGAAGACGAACGAACAGAAACAGATGATGATGAGGGCGATGATGAAGCCAGCAAGGGCACTCATGAATCCGAAGAGAATGTACAGACAGACGAACAAGGACAACAAACCGACACCCAAGGTGATACCAGTACGCATGAAGATGAAACCTTTGAGGTAGCAGCTTATCGATACCAACCCGGCGATACGATACCACAAGTGGTATCGCGATACCAAGGCTGGTAGTCGACGATACGATACTTCGGCGAGTACCGTGATACAAGGGAATTTTTGGTATCGCGATACCAAAAACTCAACCGATCGCGATACTCAAGCCAAAATATCTCCAAATTCAAAAATTTTTTATTCCCCCTAGTCTTCTCTCACCCTCTTCACTTATAGCCTACTGTCTCACTCCAAGAAGCACAAAAAACACTATGTCCCTCCCCGCAATACGGGTTGCGCATGTGCTCACGTTTCTATGCACTTCTAGTGTGTTTTTGCCAAGGGAATCTTATGGAATCTTACCCCTGTGAGGTCTTGCTTGCACATTGAGCTCAATATCTAGCTTTGATAGCCTAGAAGACACGATACCTCACGCACGATACCGATCGCTTCTCGCCCACGATACTGCTTCTCTGACAAGTGAGAAATGAACTAAAATTTTTGGTTTTTATAATTTTTTGTGACTGAACTGAACTACACTAATTTGGCAAATTTTTGGGGTTTTTTTTCTTGGTGATCTTGACGTACTCCTACTTCACTCCTCTTCTCCTAACCTAACCCTAACTCTTCCTTCTCTCCCTTCTTACTAACCCTAAACCTAAAAACTCATTACACACACCTCCGAGATGTGAAGTAACAAGTACTGGAGTGGTTGACTACTTGCCACTGAACAAGTTCACTTCTACAAGTACGATTTCATCACACTCGAGCTATAACCATCACGAAGGCACCTTGGCTGAGTGTTCCCCGGCAGCAACACCAAAAACGTGTGTACCTAAGCCAAGAAGACTTAAGGACTTGTGCCAAAGAGACTAAACCTCATTTGCCACACAAGTACGTATATTGGGAAATTGACACACGCTTATTTGTCAATCCGATCAAACGACCTAACCAAGTGTATGAGGACATGTGTACGCGTGATGGAAAATGAAGTGGTTCAGCTTATATGCATGAGAAAAGACTAATCCACCTCTCAAACTGACTGAAATACTGAAAGTGTCTGTCGCGATACCACTTATAGCAGTTTTCACTAAATCGAGGATTTCTCTCAGCTCCGAGCTCCGAATATGGCCAATAGTGGGTTCGTTTTGAAGCTCTCAACGAGACGCTTCTATTGGAGGTTGAAACTCGATTCTGACAACCGTGCTTCAAGTTATGACCAAAATAGTGAATTGCGGGAAACACCCACACTCGCTCCACAACTCCTACAAGCTCACACACACACTACAGTAGCTCAAAAACAGTGGGGAGGGGTAGACAACAGTCCCCCACACACATTCCAAGCATTAGACACACATAGAAGCCCAAAGAGAAGATGAAAATCTGCAAGAAAGAAGCAAATCAGAAAATCAGGAGCTCTCCTTCTTCACAAGGTCAAAAAGTCTCTACAAAGAGTCACAAAGTGACTTATATACATGTGCCCTAAATTTGGTCCTTTCACACAAGAGACCGGCACTTTATTTCTAAAAAGTGAATTTCCTACTAATTTACAAGGAATATGTTACAATGAGTTGGGATTAAGCATCTAGAGGACTCCTCTAGTGCATTTACATGGCTTGAGGGAATTTCCTAAGGCTTCGAAGAATAAAAATGTGCCCATTAATTTGAAAATTTTGGGGCTCTCCTTTCTTGTTCCACTTTGCTATGCAACAATCATACTTAAACAAGATTTCAATATCACAGTTGGTTAAGGGATTACCCAAGATTGGACAAGTGCACAATATCTGGCAAGCTTGCACTCAAGACAAGCAACATAGTACTCTTGTTCCCAAAAGACTTTCACCCGAGCAAGGAACCCTCTAGCCCTAGTCCACATGGATCTTTGTGGACCAATGAATAACCCATAACTTAGTGGATCACTCTACTTCTTTCTGTGAGTGGATGATCCCACAAGATATATTTGGATATATTTCCTAAATTCTAAGGTAGATACATTTTCCAAGTTTAGAGAATGGGTCTATCAAGTTGAAAATGAGGCATCAAGTTTAGTCAAGACCATTAGATCAAATGGAGGTGGTGAATTCATTAACCATGACTTAAACAACTTCTTGAAACAAAAGGACATCAAGAGGCAAGTAACTCAAACCCATAATATATCTCAAAATGGAGTATCTGAAAGAAAGATTCAAAGCATCATGGAAATGCAATGCACTATTCTTTAGAATGAAGCTTTACCATTCAAGTTTTGGGAAGAAAATGTACACACTAAAGCTCACATTATCAATAGAGGTTTCACAAGTGAATTACACAACAAGACTCTATTTGAAGCCTACTATGGACACAAGCACAATGTCAACTACTTTAGAGTGTTTGAAAGTGAAGGATTCATACATGTGCCCAAGGAAGATCAACATAAATTGCAATCTAAGTCCAAGACACATCTATCAATTGGTTATAGTGAACATTTTAATGCTTATAGATTGTATGGTCTTGAGAACCACTCCATCACCATCTCAAAAGATTTTATCGTTGATGAAACTTCAAAGTACTCAACCAAAAATCCAAGTTCTAGTTTAAGTCTACCCATCTACACTTCATAGGGGGAGACAATTATTTCTAAGTAAAACTCAGAAGCAAGTATTTCTCCCTAACGTAGGAGATCTCAAAGGATCATCGAGAAGTAGCAACATGAACAAAGTCATTATGCGAATTATGCACTTATGCATTAGCTTCAATAGATTCTAGGCCCAACTAATCTCAAAGAAGCTCAAGGTCAACCTGAGTGGGAAGACAGCTATTGTTAAGTCCTTATGCCCACGAAAAAGATGCTTATTCAAGTCCTTATTTTGCTCAAACCCCGTGGAATTGGTCCACTTGGATTATTTGGAACCCACAATGATCTCGCAATGGATTCTTCTTATGGCTATGCACTAGCTCGTATGGTTCCCGGCAAACGCACCAAAATGATATGCTCTTTTCCTTAGCTCCCCTGATCTCTAATACTGTCTTTGTTGCACTTCCGAGCATGCGGAGAGCAAGGTATCTCCGTCCCTTCAAATATTCCAATCTCCTTCAATATGCACCTCAGCAAATATTAGCAATCCAGTTGTGTGTAAAGATCCTTTAATACCCTTAGACTCATGATCAAGAAAGTCTGAGCAGAAGTCCCTCGTTTCTTCCTATGCTGACATTGAGAAATGTCTCTCTATATCTGTATCTCTGAACCTATGTGGAAGTTGATGGGCCCACGCCTTACTCTAGAATAAATGATCAAATGGACACCATGGTTGTTAGATTCAACATGCAACAATCATCACAACCAAGGCACCATTGCCATGCAGGAAACATGAGGGAAAGCTTCCTAGGTTTTCACCTACCCAAGTACAACTAGTGAGATTTCCAAACTGATCGAGTCATGCAGATCCCAAAAAGTACCTAAGAGGTTGTCATCCAACAAGTGCTCCCATTTTAATACCAATCATCGAAGTATAAATGATGAGAGCATCTGACATAGCATTGAAGCCCGAATGATAAATTGGCCAACATGAAAGTGAAAAGCACAAAGTAAAAAACACGAGTAAAAATGGTCATTAATCAACCACAAACGAAAGAACAAAGATATTTTGTTTTCTTTTTGGTAAGTTGAAAACATAGTTTCCAGCCTGCTCTTCCTCAGAAAAATCATACTATGTATGCAGACTAGAAATTCCAACTCATTGCACATTACAGTAAACAGGTATTTACTCTTTTAAGACGTGACATGCTTCAAAATCTACTTAAGGGCTTTAACCTGCAGATCCATGGGAATATAGCTCGCTCAAGAGATTTAGCTAAAATCCAATAAATCGACAAGTAGCTTCAAAGATAAAGAAAAGCTGACACATCCATGTCTTTTCAGCACATGGCTTCATGTAGCAAGAATAGAGAAGAAACAGCTAGTGTTACATATAAGACTTCAACAAAGGTAGAAAATAACCTCAGAAAGACTTTCAAGGTCATGATCTCTGCCAAGAGCCATTGACTTCACAGCTTGCCACCTTCGCACTATTTTCTCTGCAACTCGGACATCAATGGATGATAACAGAGTTGAACCGTCAATAAACTAAGTATTGAATCGTTTCCCGTGCATGATGATGATTCAAAGTCGTATGGATAATTCCTTATATCTGTTTGGTGATCAGCAAGCCAGTTTATATTCCAAAACCAAAAAAAACAGCTCTGATTCTGTGGAAAATATGCTCTTTCCAGCCTCTCTAAGTGTTCTCTACCACTGTGGCATTTCCAAACCTGTCCTCCTCTGGAACGTCTGTCTGCGTGAGTTTCACTATAGTTACACCAATCTCTGGTTCTTCAAATGTGAGACACACCGTTGAATATTGTCCATCATGCCAATTCTGAAAGCGCCACTTTTGCATGATCAGCTTGTCTTCCTCTAGCTTCATGTTGATCCCTACGACAGACCCATCAAAAATAGAGAAATGACCGCCTACTTCCTTGCTGACATTGGCTTTACTTTGCGTGAACCCTTTCCATCGATTCTCATCAAGAAGTGTCGAATAGATATCATGCGGTCTACAATGGAACCTCTCCGTAAGGGTTATAGTCTTAAATCCTTCCTTACCCTTCGATTTCTGAGAGGACACTTTGCCAGGTGCTACGACAGAAGATGCTACCTTTGTGTCTTTAAGGCCGGTTTTCACTCCTGATCCACTGGCTTTCGGAGCCACTTTACCTTCCAGTTCATCCTTAGCAGGTTTGCTTTTAGAAAGGCGAAGTAGCAATGCATTCTCTGGATTGTAGAAGTTCAATGCCTCTGTCCAAATAAGCTCCCCCCCCAGCCACAGCAGCACATCCCCCCCTCGTCAATGTCTTCCTTCCCTCAGTCCTCGAGCTGTTCTCTCTGATGGGTATCCACCGATTACACACCCTAAAAATTCTCCGTTCTCTGCGCCAGCAGCCATAGTCGATCCGCTTGCGAACCTACACACGAAGAAAAAAGAAGAAAACTCCCTTCAAATGATGCTCCTCGGTCCTCTTCTTCTTCGCATCCTGCACAATCACCGAACCACCTAGCAAAAACCTAAAAGATCGCCTCCCCCTTATCTGTTCGTGGCCCCCCCCCACCTTGCATTTGTTCAAAACAATTCAGAGCTAGCTCACATTCTCCATGTTGAATATACTTTGCAATAAGTGAGCTCCATGAGACCACATTTCGAGATGGGAGTTCATCAAACACTCCTCGTGCTTTTGTAAGTGCACCACAATTTGCATACATATCCACAAGTGCAGTTGCAAGCACAGCATCATTTCCAACCAACCCTTGCCTAGTGATTTCATCATGTATTTGATCTCCAAGATCGATCATATGCATGTTTCCACAAGCCCTCAAAGTGCAGGCATAAGTCACAGCATCAGGAAAAAGGCCTTCATGCTTCATGCGTTCAAAACAAACCCAAGCTTCTTCATTGTGGCCAAGGCAGGCATAAGCAGAAATTAATGCAGTCCAGGAAAAAACATCCTTGCTCTTGTACTTGTCAAGAAGATCCTTTGCTCTCTGAAATTCACCACACTTCGCATACATTGTGATAAGAGCATCAAAGCATTCTTGGTCCAAGCCATTTCTGGACAAATCATTGTGTATTTCAATTCCTTTGTGCAAGTCTTTACTCCTCGAACAGGATTTTAATCGAGCAACAAGGGCGGCAACTTCATTCTTTCTAGGAGGAGAGCGTGCATGCCTCTCAGGTAGCTCTCGTGCTGCCCATTCTCGTTGGTTGAACTCTTCTGTCACAGACCGATTGCGTAGACACACAGCATGCTTTTGATCGCGCTGATGCAGATTCTCCTGCTCAATAGCAACACATTAGTGCATAAAAACCAACTGTTTCTTCAGCTAACATACTCCCCTCTTCTTAATTGCGAAGTCGTCCCCGACGAGCCAATTGTTCCTACGTCCCTGCAACCCACATCAAGTCAGCCAA
Organism: Ceratopteris richardii; assembly: GCA_020310875.1. Lineage (NCBI taxonomy): Eukaryota > Viridiplantae > Streptophyta > Polypodiopsida > Polypodiales > Pteridaceae > Ceratopteris > Ceratopteris richardii. Next base: position 93,857,225 of record CM035418.1, read on the forward strand.
ATATTTGCATAGATTAATTACCTGTTCCATCCTTTTCCTAACAAGGTGCCTGCAATCATACACTCAATGTCAATTAGTACCCAAAATCAATTACATTACTTATCGACCTCGTATACTTCCTTGCATCTTCACTTGTCATGTCCTTCGTGTCTGCAAACTCATCAAAAGCATTAGACCACTTTTCATAAAAAAACAAACATACATCAGAACAACCATAACCAACACATCATGAATCCGCATCACACATGCATGTTTGACATTCTCTTTGCACACACCATGTATTCATGCAAGCAGAAATCATTCCCACATTCCCTTCTCAACACTCTTCTTGACTATTCGTTCAACACGTCACGAATATTTTTTTTTTCCACATGCACACTCAACACACTTTCCACACACACCATATATAATCAAAACCATTCCCCACTTTTAATTTTTTGATACTCTTCTTGGCCGTACGATCGCTTTCCTGATTTCTTTTTCTCGTTTCTAACTGGGTTCTCTCGCCAATTTCCCATTTCCTTCCCACCTAGGGTTTCCTATTCCCACTTACCTTTCGGTCTATTCTGTGCTCTTTCGTTCATCAATCAAATTCTATGCTTGGTCGCCACCACCTCTCTAACTTGACGAATATACGGCAAAGACCTCTCAAGTATAACGTCGGGTCACCTCGACAAGACCGCTCGTCATCAACGTGATTCCGGATTTCACAAGTTGTTGTACCACCTAAGAGCCAAACTGAACACTTCCCGAAGGTTTGTAGACAGACACGGTACCTAGCACGATTGGATCTCTCAAGTCAAAGTCTTCCACAGACACGTCGCAACCAAAATCCTAGCCGAGCTTAAGCTTCAATTTGACATGTTTCATCGGGAGCCCACACATAACCCAAATCCCCACAACACAAACACAGATATTCCCATCCGAGCATCATGCTCTCTCACCTCTCTTATGTCCCCCCTCGAGCGAGGAATTCTTCTCATTCATTTTTTCCACATTTTTTCATCATTCTTTTTCACATATTTACTCACACTTGCCGGCCTACGCCGAAGCTGGATGCGACTCGTGGACTCGACCACCCGATCGAGTTTGTTCCACCCATCTACCAACCCAACGCAGCGCGCGACACACAGACAACTAGCCCTATGCGAAACCGACGCCGGTTCGTGGCTTTGACCACCCGGCCAAAGTGGGTCCACCCACCTATCGGCCCACATAGGCGCGTAGCCACACTCACACATACACAAACATATATTTTTTCATTTTCTTTTCATTCCCGCATCTCGAGAATTAGGAGACAAAAGAAAGGACTTTTTCCCAACCATCCCGATCACAACACACACATATAGATTCCCTGTGGACATCCCGATGAGACATATCTCCTCTCTGCTTCCACTCAAGCCAAAATTCAGCCACTAATGCTATGGTCAACCCGTCCTCGCAAAACCCGCACACACTAATTACTTTGCCGACCTGAAACCTCAAAAAGTGTCACTTCAGTCCTAAGTGTACAGCCAACTCGATCCATCCCTCCTCACATCTCTGACTCGCAATCCGCAAGGCAAACCCTAATCAGACTCAAGCCGTCCTAACCGGCATCCATTGCCTCGTCTATTTTTTCATCTCCAACCTCTGCCTCGCAGAGATTCCACATGATTCGACAAATGACCTGAAAAATTATTATTGCTCATTGTGCTCCTAAATGATTCAAGCCTCGCCGCTAAGTCCCTTAATCCTTGTTTGTTGTGCTCAATATCACTCTGATATTGGAACAGGTCACAATCCATGCCTCGGAACCGATTCCATATTTGCTCCATCTCTTTATCCTCTCTCACCCTTTTTGCAGATCCGAGGGAACATCCTCCCTCTTCTCAACTCGAACAGTCAACTTCTCGACTTCCTCTCTAATCAATTTTTCCTCCCAAATCCTACTCATATTTTCTTCATTTAGATCATCTACCTTCTTCAACAATTCATTCTTCATTTTTTCTAACTCCGTTCCGAATGCATCCAACCTATCCAACACCGCTTTCAGCTCTTCCTCCATTTTTCATGCTTTCGGGTCCTCTACCTGTACTCGCATCTCATCGTCTTTCCGATTCATCCACCTACCGAGCTTGCTACTCAGCTTTGCGTTCTCTTTTTCTACCCGTCCAACTCTCTGATCACTCTCTGCTTGGACACGTTTCATTCTTTCTAATTCCAAGTGGAACTCTTCCACTACCTTACCCGCTTGGTCACTGTATCGACAGATTATGCTTTGTACCTTCTCGATTTCATGCTCCATTCGCTCGACTCTCCTTATTAGGTCATCCTCGTCTCTTGAGAGCTCTCCTTCGATCGCAACTCCAAAGCAGTCGGCTACCATCAAGCCGGATCTCAAGTCCCAGACCACGTTTTCACTCTCGGGCTTCACAAGATCTTGCCTCCAGCTTTTGTTTACTCTTTTCCACTCCTTGTTTTCATTTTTCCACATCCGTACTTGCTTTTCCCAAGTTCCTAGGACCTCGGCCATTTTCACTTGATTTTCCTCTAATTTCTCGATCTTGATCCTCTTGTTATCTCGCTCTACTTGAAGCAAATTGACTTGACATTCCAAGCTCTTTACGAGTTCTACCAAATCTCGATCATGAGATCCAGTGTCCTTGCTTCCACTTGCTCTCGCAGTCTCCGTTGATGAAGTGACTCCACCTTTGTCAACTTCCACATACAAGGAGGATAAGCACCTATCTGGTTCATTCGTTGCGACCTTTAGGTCAATCACCTCTTGTGAGCCACACACGTGCTCGCATAGTCTCTTTTTCCCACAGTCCTCACATGCGGGGACAAAATCCAACGGGGTGCATACACGAGGGCAATATTTGGCTATATGCCCAATCTGCTCGCAACACCAGCATCTCACATAATTTGATATTGGGCCAAATCGCCACCCTCGGTTCACATGACGTCTCATGGTCGGATGAGAATCTATCCATCTCCTATTTTGTCCAAAATTCGGTTGCCTCATATTGGCATTCTCCAAACCACATGCTGGCTTTTGTTGGGCCATTTCTTTAATGAAGATCAGAGCAAATTTGGGATCGACTTGGCTGTGCCACACGATTGGGGCACCAAGCGAACTCGTAGCACTCTCAATGAGATGTGCTAAGCCAATCCCCAGTAGGATCGCCAAAATGTTAAGTCCTTATGCCCACGAAAAAGATGCTTATTCAAGTCCTTATTTTGCTCAAACCCCGTGGAATTGGTCCACTTGGATTATTTGGAACCCACAATGATCTCGCAATGGATTCTTCTTATGGCTATGCACTAGCTCGTATGGTTCCCGGCAAACGCACCAAAATGATATGCTCTTTTCCTTAGCTCCCCTGATCTCTAATACTGTCTTTGTTGCACTTCCGAGCATGCGGAGAGCAAGGTATCTCCGTCCCTTCAAATATTCCAATCTCCTTCAATATGCACCTCAGCAAATATTAGCAATCCAGTTGTGTGTAAAGATCCTTTAATACCCTTAGACTCATGATCAAGAAAGTCTAAGCAGAAGTCCCTCGTTTCTTCCTATGCTGACATTGAGAAATGTCTCTCTATATCTGTATCTCTGAACCTATGTGGAAGTTGATGGGCCCACGCCTTACTCTAGAATAAATGATCAAATGGACACCATGGTTGTCAGATTCAACATGCAACAATCATCACAACCAAGGCACCATTGCCATGCAGGAAACATGAGGGAAAGCTTCCTAGGTTTTCACCTACCCAAGTACAACTAGTGAGATTTCCAAACTGATCGAGTCATGCAGATCCCAAAAAGTACCTCAGAGGTTGTCATCCAACAAGTGCTCCCATTTTAATACCAATCATCGAAGTATAAATGATGAGAGCATCTGACATAGCATTGAAGCCCGAATGATAAATTGGCCAACATGAAAGTGAAAAGCACAAAGTAAACAACACGAGTAAAAATGGTCATTAATCAACCACAAACGAAAGAACAAAGATATTTTGTTTTCTTTTTGGTAAGTTGAAAACATAGTTTCCAGCCTGCTCTTCCTCAGAAAAATCATACTATGTATGCAGACTAGAAATTCCAGCTCATTGCACATTACAGTAAACAGGTATTTACTCTTTTAAGACGTGACATGCTTCAAAATCTACTTAAGGGCTTTAACCTGCAGATCCATGGGAATATAGCTCGCTCAAGAGATTTAGCTAAAATCCAATAAATCGACAAGTAGCTTCAAAGATAAAGAAAAGCTGACACATCCATGTCTTTTCAGCACATGGCTTCATGTAGCAAGAATAGAGAAGAAACAACTAGTGTTACATATAAGACTTCAACAAAGGTAGAAAATAACCTCAGAAAGACTTTCAAGGTCATGATCTCTGCCAAGAGCCATTGACTTCACAGCTTGCCACCTTCGCACTATTTTCTCTGCAACTCGGACATCAATGGATGATAACAGAGTTGAACCGTCAATAAACTAAGTATTGAATCGTTTCCCGTGCATGATGATGATTCAAAGTCGTATGGATAATTCCTTATATCTGTTTGGTGATCAGCAAGCCAGTTTATATTCCAAAACCAAAAAAAACAGCTCTGATTCTGTGGAAAATATGCTCTTTCCAGCCTCTCTAAGTGTTCTCTACCACTGTGGCATTTCCAAACCTGTCCTCCTCTGGAACGTCTGTCTGCGTGAGTTTCACTATAGTTACACCAATCTCTGGTTCTTCAAATGTGAGACACACCGTTGAATATTGTCCATCATGCCAATTCTGAAAGCGCCACTTTTGCATGATCAGCTTGTCTTCCTCTAGCTTCATGTTGATCCCTACGACAGACCCATCAAAAATAGAGAAATGACCGCCTACTTCCTTGCTGACATTGGCTTTACTTTGCGTGAACCCTTTCCATCGATTCTCATCAAGAAGTGTCGAATAGATATCATGCGGTCTACAATGGAACCTCTCCGTAAGGGTTATAGTCTTAAATCCTTCCTTACCCTTCGATTTCTGAGAGGACACTTTGCCAGGTGCTACGACAGAAGATGCTACCTTTGTGTCTTTAAGGTCGGTTTTCACTCCTGATCCACTGGCTTTCGGAGCCACTTTACCTTCCAATTCATCCTTAGCAAGTTTGCTTTTAGAAAGGCGAAGTAGCAATGCATTCTCTGGATTGTAGAAGTTCAATGCCTCTGTCCAAATAAGCTCCCCCCTAGCCACAGCAGCACATCCCCCCCTCGTCAATGTCTTCCTTCCCTCAGTCCTCGAGCTGTTCTCTCTGATGGGTATCCACCGATTACACACCCTAAAAATTCTCCGTTCTCTGCGCCAGCAGCCATAGTCGATCCGCTTGCGAACCTACACACGAAGAAAAAAGAAGAAAACTCCCTTCAAATGATGCTCCTCGGTCCTCTTCTTCTTCGCATCCTGCACAATCACCGAACCACCTAGCAAAAACCTAAAAGATCGCCTCCCCCTTATCTGTTCGTGGCCCCCCCCCACCTTGCATTTGTTCAAAACAATTCAGAGCTAGCTCACATTCTCCATGTTGAATATACTTTGCAATAAGTGAGCTCCATGAGACCACATTTCGAGATGGGAGTTCATCAAACACTCCTCGTGCTTTTGTAAGTGCACCACAATTTGCATACATATCCACAAGTGCAGTTGCAAGCACAGCATCATTTCCAACCAACCCTTGCCTAGTGATTTCATCATGTATTTGATCTCCAAGATCGATCATATGCATGTTTCCACAAGCCCTCAAAGTGCAGGCATAAGTCACAGCATCAGGAAAAAGGCCTTCATGCTTCATGCGTTCAAAACAAACCCAAGCTTCTTCATTGTGGCCAAGGCAGGCATAAGCAGAAATTAATGCAGTCCAGGAAAAAACATCCTTGCTCTTGTACTTGTCAAGAAGATCCTTTGCTCTCTGAAATTCACCACACTTCGCATACATTGTGATAAGAGCATCAAAGCATTCTTGGTCCAAGCCATTTCTGGACAAATCATTGTGTATTTCAATTCCTTTGTGCAAGTCTTTACTCCTCGAACAGGATTTTAATCGAGCAACAAGGGCGGCAACTTCATTCTTTCTAGGAGGAGAGCGTGCATGCCTCTCAGGTAGCTCTCGTGCTGCCCATTCTCGTTGGTTGAACTCTTCTGTCACAGACCGATTGCGTAGACACACAGCATGCTTTTGATCGCGCTGATGCAGATTCTCCTGCTCAATAGCAACACATTAGTGCATAAAAACCAACTGTTTCTTCAGCTAACAGCTATATAGATAGAGATGGATGAAATTGATAAGAACAACACTTGGAAACTTATTTCAAAGCCTTCAAATCATCAGTTAAGAATGAAACTTGGATGCTTGTTCCAAAGCCTTCAAATCATCAAGTTATTGGAGTTAAGTGACAATACAAAGTCAAGTAGAAATCAGATTGTACCTTGGAAAAGTATAAAGCAAGACTTGAAGCTAAGAGTTATAAGCAAAAGCATGGCATTGATTATGAAGAAACCTTTACCCCTACTACAAGGTTTACAACTATAAGAGTCATTCTTGCACTAAGTGCACACTTCAAATGGCCCATCTGCCAACTCGATGTCAAAAGTGCTTTCTTAAATGGTGATCTTCAAGAAGTATACGTCGAATAACTTGAAGGCTTCAAGATCAAAGACAACAAAGATCATATATACAAAATTCACAAAGCACTTTATGGACTTAAGTAAGCTCCCAAGGCCTGGTATGAAAAGATCCACAAGTTCTTCAAACCTAAAGGTTTAGCAAGTCACTTTTCATACCCTGCACAATACTCCATAGTCCTTTAGTGACCGATACATGATGAATCATCTATACCCACAATGGGTAATTGGTATCATCCAACTTGTCCTCAACAACCAACATATGGACTACATCATTGCTTTTAGTCATGGCCACTAACTAAAATACCTTGATGCAAAACAATGATTGTATCTCAAAAATTTGAACAGAACTACCCTATTGAACTCTGCTAAACTTGTAGCACACTTTGAGGCACTTGTATTGGTGAACCAAAACCTGTATATATGTTTGGCATAAAAGGAGAAATTTCCTACATAGGCATTGTGATAGTGCATTCAAAGGGTGGAATGAGCTCAAATCCAAATTTTGACACCAAAAGCAAAAATTTTTTGAACTCCTAATCACCATGAGTATGCTCACCAAATTTCATGTGATAATGAGACTATGACATGAGGAGTGTTGATGATGCCCTAAATGAAGCGGAAAACTGCTCTGATACCAATTGTTGGAGTCTGAGGTTTGTGGAAACATGCAAAAAGCACAACAAAGAAGCAGAAAGTTGGAGCACAACACACAATACTGAATGTATTATCAAGTGAATATACAATGATAAGTGACCTTCAAAGGTTATAGGCGTATATACAATCGGGGGAAAAAACCACCTAAAGAGGGAAAAAAGTGCCCAAAGGGTCCTAAGTGTGTGCACACATTTCACTACCAAAATATATCAAGAAGAAGGCTTTGAGGATATGCACAATCCCAACCTAACTTCGAAGATATGTCCACTATAGAGGATGAATACTGAACTTTGTTTTACTTTTTCTCCACAAACTCTTTTGGAGTTGTTGTATATCTAGAAGGAGTCGATAGATTAGTAGTGAAACTCAAAGATTCCAATGATAATCAGGTGAGCTCTAGACCGACAATCAAGTTTGAGGTAGGCTTTTATGTCAGAATAGAAGGGAGTATCTACATGGTAACCGAACAACAAGAGAGAACCAATGAAATAAATATCATTGAGGAAATCTTACAATCAAGTAATCCTGGTAGTAGACAAGACATAGTTACCACACCTAGGGATAAGTTTGTAGTAGTTACCATCGTGAATGGTGATCGTATTCCACAAGATGATGAACTAATTAAAAATTACTTTATTTTGGGGACTGATAGGATGATGCATACATGTCTGGTTGTGGGTAATCTAAGTGCCAATCTAGCCCCCATTTATGATTTGAATGACCTTGGGGATCCAAATTTGATCATGTATCTAGACTAAACCAAGAGAAGATACAAGGATTTGCTAGATTTTGAGAGGTTCAAATACAAGGGACAAGTAGTGTTCCCTATGAGGGGATCTTCCTATATCTTAGACAATCCAATGAAAATGAGGGCAATCTAGGGAATCCTAATCTAGGGAAATTCTCTTGGGCAAATATCGCTTCTCAACCTTAGATGCAGTTCAATCCTACCACTATTTTTTTGGTGCAAATGCCAAGCCTTCACACTTGGCTAGGCATTGAAGGAGCTATGTGCAAACATTTGAAGGACCACATGATACCTTGCTTATAATTTTTTGACCATTAACTACTGTAAATGCCATTTGACTTGGAAGAATATTGTAAGTCCACATATCTCGTGGAGTTTGGAGATCTAGAAGCTACGAATTGCATTTGGTAAAGTCACTCCTAACTTAGAGGAGTATTTTTAGGTGGAGCATCTATTTGAATTTCAAAATTCGAACTTGGAAAAGTCATTATAAAAGGAGATTGTAATCTTGCGGCCAGAGAGAGCCCCCATTACTGAGCTTATTGCTGATCATTTGTATATGTTGAGTGCCTTACATCATAGCCTACTCTTAGCACTATCATTAGCCATCATTTCTATGCCAATGATCATGTATATCATTGTTCTATAATACACTACATTATTGATTATCTCTGCTCATCTCTTTGCCATGAGCACTCAGAATGGTGTACTTGTGTTGACCATATCTTAGTGATGTCTCCATCATTTTTCATGTTATATGGCTTCTTGGAACAAGCTCAAAATCTACTACAAGCTGGCAAAATTTGAAGAAGTTTGATTTACTAGATTGGGAGAAAAATGCCTCGAAGTTCTCATTGGTCATTCTCTGTGTAGCTCCTAAAAAGTCATAGGTAAGGCTTTAGTTGCTAAATTGATTCCTTAGTGTTTAGTTTATCATTTTAAGAGATTTCTTTTGTAATCATTAGCTCTCTAAGGTAATCTGATTGAACCAAAAGGAATTTTACTAATTGCTACTGTATTGTGAGCACTGAGCAAAATATCTAGTAGGTGGCAAGACCAAACTATCAAGTTTTTGGTCACAAGCTAGTTGCAAAGTTGTCTGTTTTGATTCAATTGTTTGAAGCATCATCTCTGTCCTTGAGGATGAAGACATACTTACAAGGAAGGAGTCTCCATGGATACTTATCAGGAGATGAGGAGATGCCCATGTTCAGAAGCAAAGGACAACCTACAAGACAGGAGCTTGAAAGACTCAACTCATGGTGTGCCAAAGATGCATTAGCAAGGTCATACTTAACTCTATCTCTGAATTTCTTCTTCCACACATTAAGAATTGTAAAACTTCCCAAGAGACTTGGGAAACATTGTCTTCATAGTTTTCTTCCAATACAAGAGCTAGAAAAAACTAATTGTGGATTGAGTTTACCACTCAAAGGAAGAAACCCAAGAAAAGTGTTTCAGAGTATGTAACCAAAGTCAAAGATGTGGCGGACTAATTAGCAAGCATAGGAGAGGAGATTGAAGAGGATCAAACAGTGAGACAAGTAATCAATGGCATCAAGGCAGATGATAAGTGGGAAGCTTTCACAACTACTATGGACCTTTACATGGATATGCAGATTTGAGATCTTACCACACTCATGGGACAACTCTTTACCCATGAAGCCAAGCTCAAAAAAATGGAGAACCATTAAGAGATAACAACTCTTCTGCCCTATACACAAAAAAAGGAAAATCTAAAGAGAAAGGGAAAAGCAAAAAGGTTGAAGATGAAGGTACTACCTCTCAAGCTAACTATGCATGAAGAGGTAGAAACTCAAGAGGAAGGGGCACAGGAGGTAAGCAAGGTAGGTGGAGACCTTTCAACTCTTCCCCATGCAACATATGTGGACTGTCTAATCACACTACAGATGAGTGCTATAGGAACTTCAAGAATCGGAGATTTAGAGGATATCAAAGAGGTGGCTACTCAGAATCAAGAGGAAGATTCAACCATAATCAAGGCTACAACCATGGCTACAACAAAAACTACAACAACAATTACAAGAAAAACTACCAAGGAGGATACAAATCAAGAAAGGACTTCAACAATTACACAGAGGATCAAGAGGATTCTCTTCTCATCATGAATATGACATCAAAACAAGGTATGAATGATGAGCACCCCTTCTCTATTGATTCAGGTTGTTCAAACCATGTAGCAGGCAATTTAGCTCTTCTCTATGACCTTGAGGAACCCAAGGGAAAGCACCAAGTACAAACAGGTGATGACACCAAGCATTCAATGGTCAAGGTAGGAAATGTCAAAACTTCTGATGGGAATAGAAATTTGTTGAGCAGGGTTCTTTATGTACCTACAATCACCAAGAATTTGATGAGTGTTGGACAGATAGTGGAAAAAGGTTTGCAGGTTAGGTTCAACAAATATGGAGCTTTTGTGGAGGAATCCAAACATGGATACAAGAGAATTGTCAAGGGAGAGAAAACAAGTAGATTATTTACATTTGAACTTGAAGATACATGGAATATTGCACTTTATAGTTACAAAGATCAAACATTGTTAGAGCTTGAGATTATGCATTAGGGCATATTGGTGAGAGAACCTTGAAGCAAATATGTAGAGATCAATGTGTGTTGGGACACCTAATGTATCCAAGCAACACATGATCTATAAATGTCAGTTTGGTAAATCACACAGGTTATCCTTCTCATGGAAAGGCTACATGCATGAGGATTACTTGGAACTTGTCCACACAGATGTGTGGGGACCAAGCAAGGACCCTTCAATTTTAGGGTCAAGGTACTATGTGTCTTTCATTGATGATTTCAGTAGGTGGACTATCTTGTATTTTATGAAACACAAAGATGAAGTGTTCATTTGCGTTAAGAAGTATCTTGCACTTGTGGAAAATCAAATAGGAAGAAGCCTAAAGAATGTAAGGTCAAACGGAGGAGGTGAGTAGTTCTCAAATGAATTTGATGCATTCTTGCAGGACAAAGGTATCAAAAGGGAGATTACTACAAGATATACCCCTGAGCAAAATGGGGTAGCAGAGAGGAGAAATAGGTTGATTGTGGAAACAACTAGATCAATGCTTAATGAAAAAAGGTTACCTAATTACTTGTGGGCAGAGAGTGTTTCTACTACCACTTATCTTATTAATAATTTTCCATCCAAATCACTTGATGGGATGACCCCATATGAAGCATGGCATGGTAGAAGGCCATCAATTGATCATTGTAGAATCTTTGGATGTGTTGCTTATGTGCATATCCCACCTTAGATCAGAGGTAAGCTAGACCCTAAGGCAGAGAAGTGCATCTTCATAGGGTATGACTTAAATCAGAAAGGATACAGATTTTATAATCCATCCAGCAAGGGATTTATGGTCAGTAGAGATGCTGTTTTTGATGAGAATGACTCTTTGTTTGAAAGTGAACGCAGAAAGGTCAAATTGCCATATGACTTGGAGGAGGAATTTCCAAGCCTTACCAAGGAGGAGCCAAGCCAAATTGAAGACATCAAATCAGATGATGAGGAAATCATCAATCTAAAAGAATTCAAGGCATGGAAATTAAAGGGCAAGGCAAAGATGAATTTCCAACCAAGCTCTAAGGAGATCACAAAGGGAGAGTAAGAAGCCAATCAGATATGAGTATGACACTTCATTAGTTACTAAGCATTCCATTTATCTTGCTAAGGATTTATCACTTGAAGATCCCTCTACATATGAAGAAGCAAAGAACAAGGCGGAATGGAAGGAAGCTATGGATGAAGAAATAGAAGCACTCCAAGAGAATGATACTTGGGAGCTAGTACCCAAGAAGGCATCAATGAAGGTAATTAGTAAATCGATTTACAAAATCAAGAGAAACTCATATGGATCCATAAACACTTATAAAGCTAGACTTGTGGCTAAAGGTTTTGCACAAACCCAAGGAGTTGATTATGAAGAGACATGTGGCTAAAATGCCAACCATCAGAGTATTGGTAAGTGTGGCTGCATCAAGGAATTGGAATATGTACCAATTGGATATGAAAAATGCTTTCCTAAATGGATGGATTTCAGAGGAGGTTTACATGGCTCAACCTCTTGGCTATGAAGACCCAAACAAGGTAGATTATGTGTGCAAACTGAACAAAGCTCTTTATGGTTTGAAGCAGGTACCTAGGGCATGGAACCATAGGTTAACTACCTATCTTCAAGATCAAGGATTCATGATGAGCAAAGCAGATACTTCTCTATTTGTAAAGAGAAGTAATTCAGATGTGATATACCTATGTGTGTATGTTGATGATATCATATTTATAGGTAGTGATGTCAATGGCATCAAACAAATCAAGAACCTAATGATGCAGAAGTTCAAAATCAGTGACCTAGGGTTTCTGAAGTATTTTCTTAGACTTGAATTGGTCTACACAAATTCTTGAATCTATATTACTCAAAGAAAGTATGTGCAGGACATGTCGAAGAAGTTCCACTTGGAGAATGCCAAGATAGCTAGCACTCCTATGGAGGTAAACCAAAAATTGAGTGCTCATGAAGGTGATTTGCTTGAAGACATTACATGATATCAAAGCATAGTAGGAAACCTAAACTATGCAACATTGACAAGGATTGATATTGCTTATGGAGCAAGTGTCTTAAGTCAATTCATGCAAAAACCTAGAGCACCTCACTTGAAAGCTACCAAAAGGACTTTGAAGTACCTCAAGGGTACTCAAAATCAAGGTTTATACTTTCCATATGCATCACATTTAGACATCAAGCTATACTCAGATGCATATTGGGCAGGTTGTAAGGATGACAAGAGGAGTACTTTTGGTTATCTTTCTTTTGCAGGTGATAAGCCCATTTCATGGTCTTCCAAGAGGCAACCTACTGTTGCTCTATCCTCAATAGAGGATGAATACAGGGGATTAGCCAATGCTCCTCAAGAAGCTATATGGATTAGATTGCTCTACTCAGATTTGGGACTTCATACTCACTCGCCCATGATCTTTGGTGACAATACAAGTTCCTTGCATCTTGCAGCAAATCCTATCTATCATGCAAGAACCAAGCATATAGAAGTTCACTATTATTATGTTATGGAGAAGATATTGAGCAAGGAGATTCAACTTGCATATGTATCCATAAATATGCAATGTGCAGATTTATTGACCAAAGCACTTGATGGTACTAAGCTTTGCAGGTTTAAAGCTATGATTGGATTACATGACATTCAAGAGGATTGATGAAGAAGAGCAAGCCAAGATGTTTGGCTTGAGGGGGAGCTGTTGGTGTAAATGCCAAGCCTTCACACTTGGCTAGGCATTGAAGGAGCTATGTGCAAACATTTGAAGGACCACATGAACCCTTGCTTATAAATTTTTGACCATTAACTATTGTAAAAGTCATTTGACTTGGAAGAATATTGTAAGTCCACATATCTCCTGGAGTTTGGAGATCTAAAAGCTACGAATCTCATTTGGTAAAGTCACTCCTAACTTAGAGGAGTATTTTTAGGTGGAGCATCTATTTGAATTTCAAAATTCAAACTTGGAAAAGTCATTATAAAAGGAGGTTGTAATCTTGCGGCCAAAGAGAGCCCCCATTACTGATCTTATTGCTAATCATTTGTATATGTTGAGTGGCTTACATCATAGCCTACTCTTAGCACTTTCATTAGGCATCATTTCTTTGCCAATGATCATGTATATCATTGTTCTATAATACATTACATTATTGATTATCTCTGCTCATCTCTTTGCCATGACCACTTAGAACAGTGTACTTGTGTTGATCATATCTCAGTGACCTCTCCATTATTTTTCATGTTCTATGGCTTCTTGGAACAAGCTCAAAGTCTACAACAAGCTGAAAAAATTTGAAGAATTTTGATTTATTAGATTGGGAGAAAGCCACCTCGAAGTGCTCATTGGTCATTTTTTGTGTAATTCCTAAAAAGTCGAGGGTAAGGCTTCAATTGCTAAATTGATTGCTCAGTGTGTAGTTTATCATTTTAAGTGATTTTACTTGGAATCATTAGCTTTTCAAGCTAATTAGATTCACCCAAAATGAATTTTCATAATTGCTATTATAATGTGAGCACTGAGCAAAATATCCAGTAGGTGTCAAGACCAAAATAGCAAGTTTTTGGTCACAAGCTAGTTGCAAAGTTGTCTGTTTTGATTCAATTGTTTGAAGCATCATCTCTAAAGTTCATAGGTACTTTATTTGTGTCATTTGCAATCTAAGAGGGCCTACAACACAACTCTAAAATAAAATAGGCTAGGTACTAAGTAGGGTTTGTTAGTAGCAACTCATTTCTTGTGATATTTATCCATCTCTTCCAACATATTTATGCCAAAACCAACCTTGTGAGGAATAATACCTAATAGAACACCCTTTCCAAACATGAAGGGAAATTGTGTGTAGAAAAAGAGGAGGAAGGAGGAGATGGAGGGAGAGAGAAGAGAGGAGAGACGCGCACAGGTGCGTGGGAGCATCGAAACCCACATAATAATCTCTCTTGAGGAAATGCTCTATAAATGATGTATATATATGAATATAGGGGTAAGGTCACATGAGCCTTACATCCCCAACAATCTCCCATTTAAGGGTCAATGTGTCCGTAAGTGGAAAAATATACAAAGAATGATGTAGGACTATACAACAATGTACAGGAAGAGTTCGGATCTCAACCCATACGGATCAGCCTAGACCAACTGCCTCGAACAAGGTGTATCCATGCACCTCAAACTACTCTAGAATCATATCGATAAGAGTCGAGCTCACATCTGACTGATGCAAGAATTGATGAAGTTCTTGCAAAGCTCCCACTCACTCTATGCCTGTGTCAATCATTGAACGACTGACAAATCCAAGTGCAAATGCTCCAATACCAATTGCAATGTCTGGTCTCGAGCATAACAACTCATACATCAGACTCCCAAATGCTAACGAAACATGTGTTATCCAGGCTAATGTAAGCATGTCAGCCATGCCTATATCCAAGGCATCCAAAGCACCATCCTCAAGACCAACATTTCCTGACATATTTGTGTCAACATCTGGCATGAGCGAATCCAAGAATGACTGCATGATCGCTGACTCATCAACATCTAAATCAGTCATCCTCTCAACAAAGGATGTGTCTTTCTGTGCACCCTGAGAGCTAGTATGCTCTAGCATACACTGTGTATCATAAGAGCTATCCTGCTCTACCACACAAAGTGTATCATCATGCTCCGCATGAGCTAATCATCATGCTCCGCATGAGCTAATCATCATGCTCCGCATGAGCTAACTGCACAACATCAACACCAAGATCAAACTCTAACTGAGTATCATCAAAATGCTCTACATGAGCATTCGCATCATGCTCTAAAGCATCCAAATGATAATCCAAAGTATGCTCTATAAGAGCATCCATATGATCAACCGAACCATGCTCTGCATAAAAATTATGAGCATCCAAAATATGCTCTATATGTGCATCCGTCTGAGCATCTCAATCCTGCCATACATGTGCATCATGAATGTCAATAGACCTATCTGTAGGTAGAAAAAATGAGACATGACGAGTCTCACACCGCACATAAGGCTGAACTCCCACTAAGACAAAATTTTCTCTCACATGAAGCACCTACAGTGGATACCTATGCCCTATCCTAGCACCTCTAACAAGCATAAGTTGTCCCAACTGCAATTGAAAATGATGCTCACCAACGAATGCATAACATCTGCAACTGGCTAACTAAAATCAAGCTCATAGGGAATGAAGGCACATAACATACATGTCTAAGTGATGCTCCACTAGGTAGCATAAGGCATACATCTCTTGCACCCTCAATGTCATATGTCGTACCATCAGGCATGTGCACACATCCATGACTCTCACCTGAGAATTGACAAAACCACTCATGATGTGGAGTAACATGAAAACTGGCTAATGCATCAAGCAACCAAGCCATATGTGTGCTATCCAATGAACAAGAGGAATCCTGAGATGAACCATAGGAGAAAGTGATATCATCATCACACGCATAATCAACTGCCATAGACTCTCTTGAAATCACTACCTGACCTGCACCACATGCATGTCTCTGATGTAATTGTCGCATCCGCCTAAAGAAACATCGTCAGATATGGCCCTCATGACCACAATTCCAACATCGAAGTCATCCATATGATCTACATCTCACATGAGTCGATGGACTCACATACATATCATGTATTCTCTGCCATAATGCACTACTCTTCTCCTCATACATAACAAACTCATATATAGAATCCACAAGCTGTAATCGGATAGTGGAGCTGGCCAATGCATCCATATCCATCCATACGTGGTCGGGCATGTCACGAGGTGTAGCTCAAGCATAAGCACCACCTCCTTTACTTGTCAATCCGCGGAGACGTGAGGACCGGTATGAAGACGACGAGCAAGTGAAGGCACAAGTGCATTAGTGAAAGCACACTAACATGCGCACACACACACACACACACAAGGTAAGATCAAAGAGAGGAACAATGGAAAGCTTTGATTGCAAAAGAGTTCTCTTACAAAAGCTCTATTCTCTAACAAGCTAGCCCCAAAAAGGAGCTCTCTAGCTCTTTTTATAGTTTTTGGACTAGTTTTGGCCCTATCCAGACCTAGTGTCCGGCCTAGTTAAAAATTAGGTTCCAAGGCTTATTTGAGGGCTCAAACGAAGTCTAAAAAATATGAAAATTGGTAGAATGATACTTCTAATACTCCTCAAGCTCAAGGACTCCTCGGCTTGAACAAAATGGAGTTACAAAAATAGAAAATGGTATTTACAATGGTTTTTAGTGATGAAAATCACTATTTTTGTAAGGGGTTCTTTTGAAAATCTGACATGTACTTCTTGGAGCTCCCTACTTGCTCCTTCTTCTTGTATGTCCACTTCTTTGATGTGCTTCCCTGCTTTGTGCTTGACCTTGATTTCCAACACTCCCCCCCCCTCTCGAGTCTATTGTCCCTGACAAACCCTTGTTGTAATGGTTGTTCCAGGTAGTGCTGTGAGAGCTAGTGTCCATTCTGTAGAAACGAGAGCCATCTAGCTTCCAAATGTGGCAAGATCGATTGGCAAGTTCTTCATTTGTCTCTTTGAGCCTGTGCAAGTGGTAGTTCCGTGATATGTGCTTCATCCTTGGATTCCAGCATGAATGTGTCGTTGTGAGTCTCCATTGATGGCCTCTAGATCTTCCAAAGGTGATGTTCATAGGAGTCATGCCAAGTACCCGTAACCCATAATGAATGATGGGTAAGTGTGTTCGTGCATGGGTTGAGTAAAGTATGTGCCTTGTGCACGGCCTTGTAATGTAGCCCTATGCATGCTTACTTGGAAAATGCATTGGAAGAAGTATGGTGCAAAAATTGGGGATCTTGAGCTAAGTGCTCAAGGGTATGCCGACGAAGAGGTTTCCTAATCTATCATGGTTATGGTGTTGCCAGAGCAAAGATACTTACCATGGTGAAGGGTTGATCAATGTTTATCTCTTCGTGTTGTACACCCGATATTTGTGATGGAACATTGTCGATGAATGTCTGTGTTGATGGTCCACTGATGAAATTTTTTGAGTGTCTGGTCCTGTCTCCTCTTTGCAAAGCAACATTTGCCAAATACTGAGAATTGAATTTCTTTATATTCCTTGACAAACAACATTGGGTAACTACACCAAGCTTAGTTTCACATATTCTGTTTAGCTCACCATAACCAGGATTCTTCTCACCCAGTATACAAACAAGGATTTTCAGGGTACCAAACTACCCTTAGTAGATATCTCCTTGGATGCTCTCGTACATACAGTAGTTAAGCATCTCTCAAGCTGTGGACCTTCAAGATCTTCCCTCCTACCATGGCAAGGGGGAACCATAGTTGTGGAGGCCAGTTTCATGCCAAGTTCTTGACATCTACCAGATAAGGCAGTAATTATATCATCTGCTAGCTGAGACACACTTCTATCCAAATTGATAAATGCTCAGTAATCAACAGTTCCACCTTCAACTAAGCATGACTCATTCATGTTTCATGAGCCAAACCTGGGAACAAGTTCTCTCTCTCTCTTTTTTTTTTGAGAGGAACAATGTCACAAAACAAGAAGACAGATGTTAGTATCAGAAAAAATGATTGACATATGTCAATGTGCTTTTGTGCATGGGACTCTCAAACGTGTCTATGCATGGCCATGTAATGTGGCCCTATATTAATGCATACTTTGAAAATGCATGACCTGAATGGTGCAAAAGACATGGTTGTGCAAGGAGCACATGGTTGTTGCTCATCGCGGCTTTTGATGTTACTTGTGGATGTTGATGCCATTTGAGAACCATGTTCGGTTGCGTCGAGATCACCGTTGGCTTCTTCATCTCTAGATGGTTTTGTAAATTTTGTATCACATGTGGTTGGTTCTTTGGATCTGCGAGGGCAACTAATGCTTTTGGCTTCCAAACCCATATCCTTGATGATGGCCTTCTTATTTTTGCCGAAGAGGTGAGTTTATCTTCTTTTGGTCTTTGTGCTTGGTTCTTACCCTTTTCTCCCCTTGGCTTCTTTTTTGCTACTTTTTGCATGTGGGAGAGCATAGGTTGTGGTGTATGTAAGAGCTTCTTGGGTACCCATATCTGTAATCACCCTTGTTGAGCTGCAGCTAATTTCTTAGGCACCCAAACTTGTTGGATACCTTGTGGTTGAACTTGTCCGAGCTTCTTCCTTCGTTTTCTGGCTTGTTTGGCTTGCTTGGATGGGATTTGTGGGGGCAAGCCTGGTGGGTGCTCTCCTTTGCGTACCCAGATCTGCTTCATGCTCGGAACTGCTTTCTTGTTGAAGGATGACTTTCTATTTGCTATAGCAGTTGTCTTGAATTGTTGTGCTTGCTTCTGAGGTTGAACTATTGTGGATGCTTTACTCTTCAAAAAAGAAGGAGGGTTTGCTTGCCTTTGTGACTCTCCTTCCATGATTGAGTCCTTCTGGATCATAGAGCTTTTTACACGTATAACATCTTGCTCGTGAAGATTAGTCTTAGAGGAACTAGGAGAGTTTGTGGTGCCATGATCTATGAGCATGCAGTTCTCTAATTCTAATGTAATGCATTATTCATGTACCCAAACTTGAAGAAGTTGACTTCTGAGGTTCAGGTTGACTACATGGTCATAAATCCAATCTTGACCGAAGACAAGTGGTTCCATAAGGTGCTCATCTTGACACACTAGAATTTTGACTCTCATTGGAACATCTTGAAGGTAGATGGGAAGTTCCACCTCGCCCAAACAAGGGGTCTCCACACCTCCCATTCCTATGAGATAGGCTTCTATGGGATTGATGTTTAACTGCAAGTCTTGGCAGTATGAGAGTCTAACTGCACTAGTTGCTGCACCCCAGTCAATCAATGCTTTCACAGTTCTTGCACTCTTTCCTTGTCCTATCTCTATGGTCACAAAGGGACGTCGGTCAATGCTTTGAGAAGTAATTATGCCTGATTTTTGACACATATCCATGTGATATTTTGGGGCTTTTGAGTTGACATCTAGGCCTAGTCGCCTTAACTTATTTTGCCTAATACGCTCTCCGGCCTCTGCCTGTGCTTCTTCTCTCACCCTTAACTCTTCTTCTTTTCGCTTCTTAGCAGTGTTGAGCCTCATTAGCATATCCTCAATAAGAGGTTCTTGATACAGCTTGAATCTACATCCACTAATGTAGTTTGGCAAGATGTCTCCTTCTAAAGTGGTCAACTGAACTACACCGCTAGTGGAAATTCTATTAATGATCATGGGTCCGTATCCTCGTTTTTCCAATTTACGGGCATGTTGCTTTAGTGTATAGACTAACACTAGATCTCCCTCTTTCAGTCCCTTATCCTTGATGTGTGCATCAAAGTATGCCTTTTGTCTTTTCTTTGCAGAATAGATGCCTGCTGCTGCTCGTAGCCTTGTCTCACCTAAGCGTTCTAGATCAAAGATCCTAGAGGACAACTCATGTCCATTCCACTCATGCTCTTGTGCTACCTTTAAAGCTGGGATTAGGAAATCTAATGGTAGCACATCGTTCTGGCCAAAGACCATCTGAAATGGGGTGTCATTGAGTACCATTTTGTAGGCAACTCGGTAAGCCCAAATAGCATGATGAAGTTGTTTGTCCCAATCAGAGCGTTTATTATTTACTATTTTAGTCAAGACATTACAGAGGATCTTGTTTGTGCTGTTAGCTTGTCTGTTAGCTTGTGGATGATAGGGGGCAGACTTCTTATGTATCACCAAGAATTCTTGGAGAAGATTTTCAATGACTTCATTCAAGAAGTGTGTGCCTCTATCGCTCACTAACTCTATGGGTAATCCATATCTAGTGAACACATTCTCAAATAAGAACTTAGTTGTTGTCTGAGCATCATTCTTTGTTGTGGCTTTGACCTCTACCCACTTTGTAAGATAATCTGTGGCTACAATAATGTATTCTGCATGGGAGTTTCTAGCTGGGGGGTTAATAGGACCTACAAAGTCTATACCCCATTTCGAGGATGCACGTCCTCACATCATTGGCCTCAAAGGCATCTCATCTTTTCTAACTGGATATTGTGCACGTTTGCATGTGTCACATTTCTTCACATATGTATGTGCATCCATATGAAGAGTGGGCCACCAAAGTCCTGAGAACAGAATGGTCTTGATTACTCGATCAGGACCAAAGTGTCCACCCGCAACACCACTGTGTGTAGTTTCTAAGACTTTCAAATAGTCTGATTCGTGAACACACAATCTTAGGTAACCATCTTTGCCTCTTCGATATAAGTTGTCTCCAACTAAGGCATAGTCCTGAGCCTCTTGCTCCATGCTTCTTCTTCTTGCTAAACTAGCCTCTTTGGGTAATGTCCCTGATCTCATGAATTCTACCAATGGAGCACTCCAATCTAGAATTAGCGACACTTGATAAAGGGTGGCATGCTCCACTGGGGGCCTCTCTTGGCACACTGGACAATTCTTAATCCACTCATGTATTTCTTTGTCCATGCTAGGCCAATACACTCCTAAACATTTTAGATTCTACAATGTTCATTGTTTAGAATAGTGATTTCCTAGCAATCCATCATGGGCTTGTTGCAACCAACTACTGTGTTCATCGTCCTCGACGCAACAAGCTAGTACACCCTTAGTATCTTGTTTGTACATGCTTCCTGCCAATATGTGATATTTTTGTGATTTTACAATTTCTTCTTGTGATGTTTTCACATTCTTATTTGCGGGTCCAGAGGTTAGGACTGGTACCAACTTATTTGCCCATTTAGGAACAACTTCTAAATTGAACAGATAAGCATCACGTAGTTCATCAGACACTCCTTGCACTGACTCTCTTGAAGTGATGCGAGAAAGGTGATCTGCCCGGAGGTGGGTTCTACCTTTTCGAACAACAACTTCAAAGTCATATTCCATTAGTAAGAGGAACCATCTTACTAAGCGTCCGATATTACAAGGTTTATTGACCAAATATAACAAAGCTTGATGATCAGTGAAAAACTTGAACTTGTTGGCCAATAAATAGTGTCTAAACTTCTTCACAACATATACCATGCCTAAGCCCTCTCACTCAGTTGTGGTATAGTTTCATTCAGCTATGGTTAGCTGTTTGCTAGCATATGCTATGGGTAAATCTAAGTTTCCTTCACCGATGGGTGGTGCTAGCACACATCCTATGGTGTGATTGGATGCATCCACATGGACATCGAATGGCTTATTCCGATCCGGAGTGGTAAGTATTGGCGCTGTGCACAAACGTCTCTTCAGTTCATTGAAGGAATTCTCGCATTCATCGGTCCACTCAAAATTTGTCAACAAACCATAAAGAGGTTTAGCTATGATCGCATACATGTGGATAAACCTGCGGTAACATCCACAATGGCCCATAAAGGCTTGTACCTCTTTAACATTCCTTGGTCTTGGAAGCTCTGCTATGGCTCTTACTTTATCCTCATCTGTAGATATTCCGTTCTTAGAAACAATATGACCTAAGATCTTACCTTGTCGAACCATGAAAACACACTTCTCTGGGTTCAGACACACTCGATATTCTCTACACTTGTTGAAGATTTGTTTGAGCTCAAGGATGTGGTATCTTCTTTCTTGGGAATGAGCACATAAATCATCCACATATACTTCTAAGCTCTTTCACAAGAACTCTTTGAAGACATGACACATGAGCCTTTGGAATGTTGCAGGTGCATTTGTGAGCCCAAATGGCATCACACGAAATGCAAAGATTCCCCACTCGGTGGCAAAAGCCGTCTTGTGTTGATCTTCTGGGGCAATGGCTACTTGGTTGTAACCTGAAAATCCATCAAGAAAGCTATAAACTTCCTTGCCTGCAACACGCTCCAATAAATGTTCAGTGATTGGAAGTGGATAGCTATCTCTGATGGTAGCGGCATTAACTTTTTTAAGGTTAATACATACTCACAACTTTCCATTCTTCTTGGACACCACTACGATAGGGGACACCCATTCAGTATGCTCAATCTCATAGATAAATCCAGCTTCAATCAACCTATCAATTTCTTCTTTTATCTTTGCAGCATGAGTATCATTATATGTGTAGGGCTTTTGTTTGGTGGGCTTGGCATCAGCGGTCATGGGAATCGTATGAGAGCATATTTTTGGATCTACTCCCTTCAAGTCTCTATAATGCCACACAAACACGTCCATATATTCCCTTTTGACTGCTCTCACTTCCATCCTTTGAATTTACCGTTTTAATACTTGTGAGAGGTTCTTCTTCTTTCTGGGTAAACACTCCTATATCTTCTAGATAGTGCTTCTTTGAGTTAAAGCAACTATCCATCACAATGGACTCTAGATCATCGTCGTCCTCTTCCTCTTCTATGACATCACTAGGGTCACATTCTTCTAGCAAGGGCTGACACATGAGCACTGAAATATCATAACCCTCCTCATCACAATGAGGTGTCCATTGTTCTTCATTGACTGCAATGTCCATGGTAGCTCAGATTTCTGCCCAACCATGAGGCTCAAATTCCTAATCTGGAAAGATCATCGGTGTATAGGCTGGGTCTTTAATTGGTCTATCTCCTAGAGAAGTTCCTTGTTCTCTTGCCTTTAAGCATTTTTCCTCTTCCTCTGCGACCTTGCACATCCACAAATGAGTATCTTCATGCAACCAGGATGGATCGGGTGAACTTCTCGAATGCACAGAGATAGAATCGTCTTTCGCTTTGTGGATAGGATTCCACTATAGGGGTGGTACATCTCTGAAGGTGTAATCCTTCAAATTGACCTTGGTGGTGACCCCTGAGTGTTGTAAGTACAAGGAGTTGGTTCCCCAATCCTGTACTATTTGCAATTTTCGTAGGAAGGGTCTTCCTAGGATCATCTCATAGAAATTACTTTTCTCAAAGTCACATATAGCAAATGTATGTTCAAACTCGACACCACAAGTGGTTAGAGTTATCCCTTCTAGCAATCCTAGAGGTCTTTCAAAATGACCATCGGCCATTTGAAGCTTCATTCTAGTTGGTCTTAATGTGGGTTTGCCCCATTGCTTCCACAAGGAGGTGGTCGCAATAGCAACACCCGCACCTGAATCTATGATTGCTTTGGTTGTGTAACCTTGGTAGGTGATTGGAAGATAAGTATTACCTTCTTCACCCTCACACATGTCCCCCATTTTGTCTAGAGGTATCTCTGGTACTTTCTGCTTAGAGCCTCCTTTTGGCATATTGGAATCTAGTGTTGGGACCTGATCCTTCACATGATTCCATAGCTCAGGTTTTGCTTTGAGCAGCTCTTCTACACTGAGATGACATTGAACCTTAGTGTTCTTCACGACATCAATGTTTCTTGGAACCACTGAGTCTTCATGTCTTACCAATATTGTGGGAGCTCTAATATGAAGAGACTCAGATTCCCATGGGCCTGGAAATTGAGGCAGTTCTTGTAAGGTATTAGACTCAAAATCTAACCTTTTGTCTTCTTGTTGGTCTACTTGATCTTTGTAAATAGATGGAATGTCTTGGGGAAATTGATCATGAAGATCATCAATCTTAGGAATAGGAGGGGGATTACCTTTCTCCTTGGCCCATTTCTCTTCTTGTATTTCCCGCAAGAACTCTTGAGAGTACTTTTGAATTGAAGGAGGTATTCCAACATCCGTGGAATTAGGAACATAAGCTGCCATTGGTGGTGAGCTTCCTCTCTCAATAATTGGTTGAGCCTATGGAGGTAAATAAACTTGTGGTTTGTTTACCAACTGCTCTAATCTTTCTAGTAAGCCCTGGAAATGCAAATCCAGTTTGACAGAGTTGGTCAGATTGAACTTTTGACTAGTATCGAGTATAGCTTGAGCTTGTTCTACCATTTTCATGCACATTTTCATCCGTTCAATCTCTAAATACCTCTAGGGTAAGTCTTGTCTAGGTTTGTAGCTATTGGCTCTTCTTGAAGTCGAGCCTGGTAGGCCTTGAACATCATGTCCAAGCCTTCTGGGGTTGGATCTGCAAGAACAGACCCTGGTTGTGGTCTATTTACAATGGGTGGTGAAATGGGATGAGGTGGAGTGGATGGAGTTTCGGCATGCGAGGGACTTTGAGATGCAATGTCATCTATCTTTGTTTTCGCTTCTTTCACGCTCTCTTCTAGTTTAGCTAACTTTCTATTCCACTTGCCATTGGCCTTCTCCCTGGTATCCTTCCATGTTCTTGTTCTTCTCTTACTGGACTCTCCTGATTCACTCGACTCCGATTGCTCTGCTGGTTTATCTTGTTTTAATGCTTATGCCCTGGTAACTGCCTGTACAAGAGCCATATTACTACTACTTGCACTTGAATCCACCACTAAGCCTACCACATTAATGGGTGTGACCTTGGGCACACTAGAGGGGTTCCTCGAACATTCTCTTGGAAGATGTTCTTTTCCACACTTAGGACAAAATCCTTGTATTATGATGTTTGTCCTTGTCCTAGAGTTGGTGAGTGGGGACATTCACGAATGAAATGGTCACCCTGACATCTAAAGCATGGTCCTCTAGGGGCTTGTGGTCTTACTTGTCTCAATTGGAGCCTCGAGTTAGGATTTGTATACATGACATTCGAGTATTCAGGCTCCCAATTTTGTTCCATATGTGGTGTCTCATATTGATACGGGTAAATCTCACTATGCTCAGGTGACTCTGTGTAATAAGCATGTGGACTACCTTCATGGGAGTAGTCTGAACTATGAGCATGAGAGTCATTCTCTGAGATCAGTGGGGTCACTAGCACCAATGCTCTATTAAGGTTCTCTTCTTCCACTGCATAGTTAACAGGAATTACATTGGAAGGCGCTGGTGGTTGGTTTCCTAGGACTGGTTGTGGCCTATATGGTGCCTGATATTGTTGTTGTGGTCTATAATATGGTTGTTGCTATTGGTTCTGATACCTACCTTGTTGGTAAGGTTGCTGATAATTCTGTCTAACAGCCTGTCTATTGTATGGATAATCTTGAGCCATGTGGTTCGTGTATTTTCTCTCAATAGTGCAATATAGAGCATTCCTTTCTCGCATGTTCTAGTTGTGCAATGGGCATACATTAGCCATGTGGTCGCCTCCACAAGTATAAAACCAATTCCATGAGGTGACTCTTGGTATTGGTCTTCCTAGCTTCTTGGCAACTTGCTCTGCTATCTCATCCAGTTCAGTGGAGGCTCTTGAGGTATGACTAGTAGAATTTTCAGAGTCTTTATAGAGTTGGGATAGTCCTAACTCCTCAGCCAAGTTGTCTTCTATGTCAATGCAGGTCCGCACACACTCTTCTATGCTTGTAAGCTCTTTCAAGTACACATATGATCTTAACTTTGTGCTAAGTAAGCCATCTAAGAACAAGGCCACTTGTTTGGCAGGTGTGGGCAACTCTAGAACAAGACATCTTTCTAAGTACTGTCTCAACCTTCTTCCTGCTAGTCGCATTGTTCCTTGGGGTGTCTCCTTGAAGCTGTGGATCAAGGATGATGTGTTATGCCTGATACCACTCTTGGAAAATTCTACAATGAATTTGTCTAGCAGTTGACCTATTTTTCGCGATAGTTGCGACTACTCAGTGGTTGAAACCAAGCTAAGGCAATGCCCTTAAGAGTCAAACCAAATGCCTCGTATTGGGTGAACAAATCATCAACCTGATCAGCTCTTAACACTTGTTTGAACTCGGCCACGTGATCATAAGGATCTCTTATAAAATAATTCTTCATTGCCTTGATCACTTGAGTGGGTCTAAGGGTTCTTGTGTGCTCTCGGGATCTAGGCAATGGAAAATCCTGTTCATCTCTTTGTTGCCTATGTGCTTGATGTCCCTCTCTTTCAGATCTTTCGTTTTCAAATCCTGATATATTCCTGCCCACAGTGTGTGCAAAACTTACCTCATGTCTCTCTCTACTTCTTTCTCTCTAGGCTTCAGGAGCTTGGGATGTTCCTACTCCTTGGAGGCCATGGAAGGAAAATCAATTCACTCTTCCAAGTATATGCATGTCTATCATGTTTTGTTACCAAGAACATTTTCTCTGATGTGTTATCCAGATAGACAACTTTGCCTAGTATCTCTGGATCCTTGAACTCATAGATGATGACTATTCCCAATTGGCTAGGTTGATCTGGCTTGAATCTCCAAAAGGCTTCCTCTGTTTCTCTATTCAAGAATAGTTCTATGCTTTTGTTGTCTTGAGGAATCCAATCTGGAGTGATCACTCTAGTCAAAACTGACTTACCTCTAGGAGTCTGGGGTCCTTGTCCTACATTTCCTTGTTCTAGGTCTCCTATCTCATTCTCAAGAATGATATTTCCTAACTCGTCTATCCTATCAGGTAGGTTGGTGACGACATATATGGTTCCTTCCTTATCAATGTATGAACCCTCTTCAAACTTGACCACTGGGTGTTCAAGTCCAAAGGGTTGATTTGGATTTTTGAGTTGGACCACTAATCACCTTAGGCCATCCTCATAGATGCGAGCACCTAATCGGTTGGTCCGAATATATTCCAACTGTGTCTTATATGGACCTTCGGGTGTTTGTAAATAGGCAATGCCTGAGCTACCTATAGGTTTCCCCATGCTAAAAGACATTTCTGAATCACTTGTGTCTAAACTTAGTACGTAAGGATGACCACTTAGTTGTTGTGCTCAAGACTTAGCTGTATGGTTGACACTAGCCTCAGAAGATCTAATGCTTTGTCTATCCTTGCCTAGGTGTCTACCAGATCTCAGGTTCATAAGCTTTGGTTAAGAGTCCAAAATTTCCCTTTGGTATGGTTCAAAATCCTTTGGAGTCCCCTTGGGTTCTTGGTCCTACTTGAGGGTCAACTTTAAATTATCCTATCTGAAAATCAATGAGCTATAGAGCTCAAAAAATGGACTTTTGATGAAAAAGTTATGTCAAATCACGCTCTTGGGGGTCAAAACAGGCAAACATGACCTTTGGGAAAAATCACGATTTTGTGTGAAAATCGCAATTTTGGGGGGTGTGAAAATCACGATCCTGGACTCTTATGAAAATCGTGATTTTGTGAAATTATGAAAATCGTGATGTTGAGCAACTGTGAAAAGCGTGATTCTGAACAATCCCAAAAAAGGCGATTTTGATTGAAAATCGTGAAAAAGACGATTTTGAGTGAGAATCGTGAAAAACACGATTTTGAGTGTGACCACAAAATCGCGATTTTGAATGAAAATCGTGTTTTTGAAAATCGTGTTCTAAAAAATCGTGATTTTGTACCTTAGTGAAAATCGTGCTTTTTTTTAAAATCCCGATTGCCAACAGAGAATCGTGGTTTGATTACAATCGTGTTTTTGGCTGAAAATCGTGATTTGTGAGAATCACGATTTTGAGCCATTGAAAATCGTGTTTTCTCAGAGTCGTGTTTTTGAGATGAAAATCCCGATTTTGGATGAAAATCGTGTTTTTGAAAATCGTGATTGCCAACAGAGAATCGTGTTTGATCACAATCGTGTTTTTGGTTGAAAATCGTGATTTGTGAGAATCACGATTTTGAGCACAACCAAAGAATCGCGATTCTGAGAATGACCCCATAATCGTGTTCTTTTCAAAAAGCTTTTAGGTGGGAATTAGAGAATCGTATTTTTTTTTTTAATTTGAATTTTATGAAAATCGCGACTTTCAATCAAAATCGTGTTTTTTGGCAGAAAAATCAAATTTCTGAGCACCGAGCAATGGTGAGCTCCGCATGTACAGAAAATCATGAAAAGCACAAGCGCTTGCTCTCCCTTGCACCTCCTAACTCCTTCTCACACAATAATGCATGAAAAATGGTATGAAAATGGTGAAAATGCACTAAAAAACAAGAAATTTCTATGAAGAAGAAGATGGAGATGGTGATGATGATGAAGATGAAGAGGAAAAATCACAAAATGATCAAAAATGACAGTTTTTTTACCTTCCAACGTCGTAAATCTACGATCTTACCATCACAATGCTCGTCCTCGAAGCTCTCTCCCCGGCAACAGTGCCACAATTTGGTGTAGCTCAAGCATAAGCACCACCTCCTTTACTTGTCAATCCGCGGAGATGTGAGGACCGGTATGAAGACCACGAGAAAGTGAAGGCACAAGTGCGTGAGTGAAAGCACACTAACATGCACACACATACACACACACACGCACAAGGTAAGATCAAAGAGAGGAACAATGGAAAGCTTCGATTGCAAAAGAGTTCTCTTAAAAAAGCTCTATTCTCTAACAAGCTAGCCCCAAAAATGAGCTCTCTAGCTCTTTTTATAGTTTTTGGACTAATTTTGGCCCTGTCTAGACCTAGTGTCCGACCTAGTTAAAAATTAGGTTCCAGGGCTTATTTGAAGGCTCAAACGAAGTCTAAAAAATATGAAAATTGGTAGGATGATACTTCTAATACTCCTCAAGCTCAAGGACTCCTCGGCTTGAACAAAATGGAGTTACAAAAATAGAAAATGGTATTTATAATGGTTTTTCGTTATGAAAATCACTATTTTTGTAGGGGGTTCTTCTGAAAATTCGACATGTACTTTTTGGAGCTCCCTACTTGCTCCTTCTTCTTGTATGCACACTTCTTTGATGCGCTTCCATGCTTTGTGCTTGACCTTGAGTTCCAACACGAGGCCTCTATGCATCTCTATGCACATACATGTGTAACCCTGCATGAACCAATGTATGCCACATTTGAGCTTTTCATCTCAAAAAGTCAGTGCCATCAAACCGAGAAGACACCATATTGGCAATCCAAGATACTAGAAATATAAGAAGAGACTAGAAACTATACTCTATCCTTAATAGGATCACACCTACATATCCATATGCATAACTCACATCACATATGTCTCACTGAAGAAGAAACCATATGAATCACCTGTCACATACGCATGCATCTAGCATGCACATAAAACCATGAGCATAAGCCTGCTCACCAAGTCTCCAAACTGACCAAGTAGATGTGAAAGAATCCTCAGAAAAATTCGATAGAGTATCCCTTATAAACTGAGCAATCAAACAAGATAACCAATAACAAAAGAACAATGAATAATTTGTCACCACCTGTCACTGATCCAACCAAAGATAATGGCAAATACACATGCCAAAAACTGATGGCAATACACAAATACAATGACGATACACCTCCCACTCAAGAATAAATCCTGCAAGATGGTCCAATCTATCACGGATAATCTGTGATCAAGTCCAAGTGAATGGAGATAAGCAATGATCCAAAGCTATCACAGAAGCTTCAAGATCCACTAGAGTTCTCTTCTAGCATAAAAACACATAAAATTTCAGTAGCATCTCCTCTGTAAAATGGAGTGTGAACCAAATAAACCATGTGGGAATCACCATCCACACATGCCAAGAATGACACTGGCAAATATATATCAAATCAATGAACAAATGCTAAAATAATAGCCAATCAAGATGATAAATAAGTGTGCAATTGAGGCCCAATATGGATCATGTACCTACAAAGAAAACAAAGATACAAGTACCAACTAAGATCCAATGTCAACTCTCATAAAATGATGTGCAACGGACAAGTAAATCCATAACCAAGTGGCATAAGCAAGATATAAACCACAATGCCACTATACATCCATGATCGAAATCATGATGACATAAACCTTAAAAAAAGGTGTACCACAATGTCATCTTACATGCCAAACACATGACAAGATCATGCTCTACTCTCATATGGGGAAGCTATCATAGTGATCATACATGGATAATGCCTTCAAGCTCTAAACATAAGAGCTCACACACCAAAAAATCTCTCTCGAAGAAGTTCCAAAGCAAATTGAACCTCCAAAAGCAACTAGGGTTCCTTTGGTGAAAATATACTGCTCTGTGTTTTGTTGTTTCAGAGGTGATAACCTCTAAATCTAAACTTTTGTTCTTTAGAAAACTTCAAGAACTCATCCTTGGCTACGGAATGAGATAAAGAACACCTCAATCAAAGGTGTATAGCTCAAAATATGCACAAAACAAGCATCAGCTATCAATTTCACCTTCACCTTCAACACTGCTGCTCTGTATTCTGGAAATCGGGCAACCTTCCACTTAGAACTTGGATACGTGTTCTTTGAAGCTATGCATAGCAAGTTGAATCATTTCATTCCGATTTGTAGAGCTCAACTTATAGCCAAAACACTTATCTGCTATCCAAGTGATTGTAGATTCATCTTCTACATTAGTCTACATTTTTCGAATTTTCGGTGATGTAGCACTCAAACCAGGTTCTGGACTCTTCTGTGAAGTTGTAGCTCTATGTGTTAGCTACACACAAAAATACTGAACTATTGTTGAGAGATTCGGACCTGCACTTTCACCTCTTGTGATCTAAACTTCCATTGGAGCTTCTTGCACACAAACCTTCAACATGCTCTGATGGCAATGAAGGACTTTGCTGTGCAGAACAAGAGGACGAAGGAGGAGATGGAGGGAGAGAGAAGAGAGGATAGATGCACACAGATGCATGGGAGCCTCAAAACCCACATAATAATATCTCTTGGGGCAATGCTCTATAAATGATGTATATATATGGATATAGGGGTAAGGTCACATGAGCCTTACATCCCCAAAAAAACACGCCACAGATGGCTTGAGGGCAAGGTGTGCATCTAGTGGTTAATGTATTATCAAGACCAATCGATGGAGGTAGAAGATTGAGACCCTTTCAAGTAGCCAAGTGTATGAAAAATCAATATGATGACTCTAGAGATCCCTTTGACCACATGGTTGAATTGAAGCAAGAACGAGAGAAGATGTAGTGGATAAGTTCTTTGTCTAATATGAAGCATTTGGCTTGACATTGGTGGAAGCAACCTTAGCTCACTTCCAATCATTGAATCGAGACCTTTTTGCTAGTATTTAGTGACTCTTAGAGGAGTTCACTGATCAGTTTGCAAAGAGAGGAGTTAGACATAACATCTCCTCTTTGATCCATAACCTCAAGCAAGCTAATCATGGAGCGGTGAGGTTAATAGCCAAAAGATTTAAGCAATATATTGATAGGTCTCTAGAGGTAGAGATGTTGACAACACAAGTTCTTCTACCTCATTTCCATTTGTATTTGCATGATTGCATCTCCATTTTGTATCTAAGCTTCCTAGGTCTTATGAAACCTTTGCCACAACACTTTACAACCATGGCTAAGTGTTGAACTGGGAAGAAGTATAGAGACTTTTTCTCCCCCATGACTCGCAAGTGAAATCATCATCATCGAAAAAAGCTGCCATGAAGGCTAAGTGTCCATTCTACAAGGACATGAATGTTAGTCATAACTCTATCAACACTCTTAAACAAGGCTCTAACAATTCATCCAAGAAGTTCACTTGCAACTATTGTAGTAAAACAGGGCATCTTGAGAACTTATGCTATAAAAACAATAACAACTCTAAAGCCTCTACCTCCAAGCACCAAACTAAGTCCTCTTGATATAGGTGTCACTGTTCAAGCGAAGATCTATTTATCTCCTTAGAGGCCAATCCCCTAATCACTTCTAGCTCCTCATAGGAGTGGATCTTAGATCGTGATGCAACCTCTTACATGTGCAAAGATTGAGAATTATTTCAGGAGCTAGAAGGTCACATTTGCAAAGTTCACTTAGAAAATAACAAGATTATTCCAATAGAAGGCAAGGGAAAAGTACAAATTATAAATCATTGAGGATAGTGCAAAGCCTTATCAAATGTTCTTTGTACCCAACTTGTGTATAAACCTCCTTTGTGTCAAGGCAATCACCAATCATCACAAACAAGTTTTATTTGGCAACATATCAGTGAAGGTGATTGATCCTAGCACTAAGGATATCATAGCCCAAATAGTTGAAGACAAAGGCTTACACAAGCATTCATGCTTTCTTTCTAAGGAGTCAAATTATGGTCAATGGCCCTAGATATATGCACGTAAATCATACTTAACCAAGATTCCAACATCTCAATTGGCTAAGGGATTACCCAAGATTGGGTAAGTGCAGGATATCTGCCAAGCTTGCACTCAAGGCAAGCAACATAGGACTCTTGTTCCCAAAAGGCTTCCACTCGAGCAAGGAACCATCTAGCCCTAGTCCACATGAATCTCTGTGGACCAATGAATATCCCATAACTTCACGGATGACTCAAATTCCTTCATAGAGTGGATGATTAGATAAGATATATCTGGGTATATTTCTAAAGCCTAAGGTAGATACATTTTCCAAGTTTAGAGAATTGGTTTATCAAGTTGAAAATGAGGCATCAAGTTTAGTCAAGACCATTAGATCAGATGGAGGTGGTGAATTCATTAACCATGACTTTGAAAATTTCTTGAAATAAAAGGACATCAAGAGCCAAGTAACTCAAACGCCTACTATAGCTCAAAATGGAGTATCTGATAGAAAGATTCACATCATGGAAATGGAATGCACTATGCCTCACAACAAAGCTTTACAATTCAAGTTTTGGGAAGTCTTTGTACACACTATAACTCATATTATTAGTAGAGGTTTCACAAGTGCATTTCACAACAAGACTCTATTTGAAGTCTACTATGGCCACAAGCCCAATGTCAACTACTTTAGAGTGTTTGGAAGTGAAGGATTCATACATGTGCCTAATGAAGATCAACACAAGTTGCAATCAAAGTCCAAAACACATCTATTCATTGGCTATAGTGAACACTTTAAGGCTTATAGATTGTATGATCTTGGCAACCACTCCATCACCATCTCAAAAGATGTTATCTTTGATGAAACTTCAAAGTACTCAACCAAAAATCCAAGTTCTAGTTTGAGTCCACCCCTCTACACTTCCGAGGGAGAGATAATTATTTCTAAGTAAAACTCAGAGGAAAGTACTTCTCACCAACATAGGGGATCTCAAAGGCTCATCAAGAAGCAGCAACATGAATAAATTCATTACATGAAGTATGCATTTATGCATTAGCTTCAACAGATTCTAGAGCCTACTAATTTCAAAGAAGCTCAAGGTCAAACCTGAGTGGGAAGAAAGCTATGCAGATAGAGATGGATGCAATTGATAAGAATAACACTTGGACACTTGTTCCAAAGCCTTCAAATCATCAATTGAAGAACTACTCTTGGATCCTTGTTCCAAAGCCTTCAAATCATCAAGTTATTGGAGTTAACTGACTATACAAAGTCAAGTACAAATTAGATGTAACTTGGACAATTACGAAGCAAGGCTTGCAATTAAGGGTTATAAGCAAAAGCATGGCATTGATTATGAAGAAACATTTGCTGCTACTACAAGGTTTATAACTATAAGATTCATTCTTGCACTAAATGTGCACTTCAAATGGCCCATCTACCAACTCGATGTCAAAAATGCTTTCTTAAATGGTGATCTTCAAGAAGTATACATCAAACAACTTGAAGGATTCAAGATCAAAGGCAACGAAGATCATGCATACAAACTTCACAAAGAACTTTATGGAATTAAGCAAGCTCCCAGGGCTTGGTATGAAAAGATCCACAAGTTCTTTGAACCTAACGGATTTCAAAGAGCACTACCGATGCCAACTTATACATGTAGCAGAAAGAGTCCTTAGTTAAAATCATCATTGTCTATGTAGATGACTTGATTTTGATAGGTTCAAATGATGAATGCATCCAATTCATCATCACACAACTTCACCTTGTTGAGATATTTAGGTAGTGATGTGTGTGAACACACTAGGACCATCGGGGCAGACGAATGCATCCAATTCATCATCACACAACTTCACCTTGTTGATATATTTAGGAAGTGATGTGTGTGAATGCACTAGGACCGTCGGGGCACACTTTTTCCCTCTTTAGGAGGTTTTTTTCTCTCAGCTTGTATATATGCCTATAGCCCTGATGGGTTACTTATCTTTGTACATTCTAGTGGTAATACATACAATATTGTGTGTTGTGCTCCAAGCTTCTTCTTCTTCCTTGTGCTATTCATGTGCATCTCCACACCTCAAACTCCAACAATTGGTATCAGAGCAGGTTGGCGCTTCATCTAGGGCATCGTTGTCACCTTTCCGGTCATAGGCTTAGAATCACATGAAATTTTGTGAGCATAATCAAGGTGATTAGGAGATCAAAGCATCTTCACTTTGTGGTGCCGACATCGCAATCTGAGCTCATTTCCGCCTTCGAATACACTATTGTAGTGCTTATGTCATCAGTAGACTCAGATGTTTAGTACTTTCATAGTGGGGAAACCAAACATATTACCTCACAGCACAATTTCTTCACTTCACTTGAGCCTTCCCCTATAGGAAATTCTATCACATGTGCCAACAACTCCTCTTATCCTGTCATGGGAGTTGGAAAGATCATTCTAACTACTACTAATGGTAGTTCTTTTACATTGTCAGATGCTTTATGTGCGCCAAGGATCAAGAAAAATCTATTATTAGTTTGTGCATTAGCCAAGATTGGCATGATTGTGAAATTTGTTGATGATAGATGTACAATTCATGATCTGTCAAATGACGACATGATTATTGCTTATGGAATTTTATGTCCTGGGTTGTATAAGCTCATAGACTATGAGAAATCTGTGAATGATTCAACATGTGCAGTACGTGATTCTCAGGCTATGTCAGATGCAAAGCTTTGGCATGCATGCTTTGGTCATCTGCATTTTGCTAGTTTGTTATGCCTCTAGAAATCTGAAATGGTGTCCTCTTTGCCCAAACTTGAGGCACTTGGAAAACATGTTTGTGAAGGCTGTATTTTGGGCAAAATGCAACGTTCCTCCTTCACAAAAGATGGTTCAGTTCATGCTACCCAAAAATTGCAGTTTGTTCACAGTGATGTCTATGGTCCTATGCAGACACCTTCTTTTGGGAACTATCTTTACTTCATGACTTTCATTGATGATTTTCTAGGCATGCATGGGTATATCCACACTCTAAGAAAATTCGGAAGTGTTTATGTGCTTCAAATAGTTTTTGGTATTGGCTAAAAACCTATCAGCATGTAAAATGGGCACCCTTCGTTTTGATCGGGGGGAATATATGTCCTTTGAATTTAATGCATTTTTGGTTGAACATGGGATAAAACATGAGTGTACAATGCCGTATACACCTCAAAAGAGTGGATTTGCTAAATGGAAGAACAAGTCACTCATGGAGTGGCGAGTTGTATGGTCAAGAGTGAGGCTTTACCACATAGTTTTTGGCTTGAGGCTATTATGTGTGCATTATATGTACTTAATAGGTGTCCCACTAAACCACTATAGTCTATCACTCCATACGAGGCTTGCCATGGTTGCAAGCCATCTGTTGTTCATCTACATGTTTTTGGTTGTTTGGCATATGCATTAGTGCTTGAACAACATCACAGGAAATTGGATGATAAAGCAGTAAAATGTATTTTTGTTGGATATAGTTATGAAAGTAAAGGCTTCATCCACAGACTAAATGCATTTTGGTTAGCCGTGATCTTGTTTTTGTGGAAGATGCTATTCAGCCTTTACTTTCATATACGAAAGAGACATCTGTTAGCTCCAAAGACATGTACGATACTTTGTTGCCTCTTTTTACAGATGGACAGTCTAGTGTTGGTCCTAATGTGGCAACTTCTCAATCTTTACAGGCTTCTGTGATGATGCAGAGCATTCCATTTTTTATGTAGATTTGCATGATGCACTTGTTGATGAGAGAGCTGATATTGAGGAGGTTAAAAGTATGCCAAAATGGCTGGTGCAGACTTTGCTTGATAGCAAATTAGATGCACCTATTTCATACCATACTCGATCAGGCTCTCATAGTGCCTCTTTTGCATCAGATTTCTATGCTATGGCCGCCTCTAGTCTCTGTGATGAGATTGAGCCTATTTCATTTGATGAAGCACAAAATTTTGAACATTAGATGGCTGCAACACAATCTAAGTATGATGCTATCATGAAAAATGGTACCTCGCCTTTATGTGACTTGCCTCCTGACAAGAAGGCCATTGGCACTAAATGGGTATACAAGTTGAAGCGTAAACCTGATGGAACAATTGACATGTATAAGGCTAGGTTTGTTGCAAAGGGTTATGCATAGAAAAGAGGCATTGATTTTGATGAGACCTTTGCACCTACATGCCTGACTACTATTCGTAGCATCTATGCACTTGTAGCTCATCATGGTCTGAATGTACATCAATTGGGCATTAAAACTGCATTTTTGAATTGTAACTTGCATGAAGAAGTGTATGTTTTTTAGCGCCATGGGTTTGTGTAGAAAGGGCATGAAAACCAGGTGTGCAGGTTAAAGAAGGCATTATATGGTTTAAAGCAAGCACCACGTGCTTGGTATGAAAAGATACATGCCTATCTGATTGCACATGGTTTTGAGAATAGTCTAACTAAGAACACCTTATATGTTAAGCGTGCTAATGATGTGCTTCTCATCATTGTTGTGTATGTTGATGACATGATGCTCACTGGTCCTCATGAGAAGCATACCATAGATTTTAAGGCTGGTTTGCATGCCACATTTGAGATGTCTGATTTGGGGCATTTCCATCATTATTTGGGCCTTCAATTTATGCAAGTTGATGGCGGAATCGCTTTGTGTCAAATGAAATATATTGACACATTATTGAAGCATTTTGGCCTTGAAGGCTATAAACTTATTGCCACTCCTATGGAGATAGGTTTATGATTGAGTCTTCATGATGCTAGAGATGCATTTGATGTTGTTCTATATCAGCACACTGTTGGATGCTTGATTTACTTATGCGTTACTCAGCCAGATGTTTAGTTTGTTGTCTCACAGATGAGTAGGTTTAGGCATTGCCCAGCTCTCAAGCATTGGCATGCAGTTAAGCACATCTTTCGCTACCACTCATATTTGTGTCAACATGTGGGATGAGTGAATCCAAGAATGACTGCATAACTAATGACTATGCAACATCCAAATAAGCCATCCTATCAGCCAAGGATGTATCTAGTTGTGCATCTTGAGAGCTAATATACTGAACATACACTGTGTATCATAATAGCTATCTTGCTCTATCACACCAAGTGTATCATCATGCTCCACATGAGCTAATAGCACAACATCAATAACAAGATCCATCTCATGATCTAACTCTTAGTGAGTATCATCACTATGCTCTACATGAGCATCCACATCATGCTCTAAAGCATCCAAATGACCATTCAAAGTGTGATCCACATGAGCATCCACATGATCAGCAAAATCATGCTCTATATAAGCATCACGAGCATCCAAAACATGATCTACATGTGCACCCATCCGAGAATTTGAATCTTGCCATACATGTGCATCATGAATGTCAATAGACCTATCTATAGGTAGACAAAATGAGACATGATGAATCTCACACTAGAGATAAGGTTGAACTCCCATTAAGACAAGACTGTCGGTATCATAAAGTCACCAATTATTAGGATATGAAGAAATGTCAATCAATAGGAGAGAATTGATTAAGGAAATTAAAGTGTGGAAGCTAGAATCTTGGTTGAAGTAGTTTGACAATGAAGTTCAATAATCGAGGACATATTTTTAACTAGATGCTTGTACAAATGCTCTATTGAAAGCTCACATTCAGGAGTTTCTTGAATTACAAATTAAACTAGTAGAGTTGATAGATGAGATAGAATTTGATGGTTATTATTTGGCAAAAGGATATTTTAATGCTTTGAAAATTTCTTGTTAATAGAGCTTCAGGACTTTTGGCTAAGGATGCAATCACAAATTTTAAGCTTGCTAGAATCAGCCAATTAGTTTTTCAAAGGAAATGATTTTTAGAAAGAAATGATATTTTTATAAAGGCAGTTTCATGATAAAAATGTATAGATTGAAGATTTGATGAATCAGTTGCAAAACCATTATTGTCAATAGCAAACAAATGTATTGAGAGAATTAAAGTAACGACATAATCAAAAGGAAAACAAGAACATAAGGATGTTCAATATAGTGATGATGTAGTACTGATTAACGTTGTAGAAATTCAGGCGACTACAACACTTACTTAAATTTCCAAAGATTTAGCAAAAGCCCAACATTGTGTAAATTACTTACATAAGGAAAAGGTTGCTAAGGAATCAACATTATGTTTAGCTCCTATGGATATGACAATGCACATTTTTGCAAAGCAAATAATTTCAAGAAGTTTTTATGGGTTTTGGCACACATGATCTTCATATAGGCACTCCATCAAGCAATGCTAGGTGTGAGCCCTAAGCTCACAAAGGCATTGTTCCATCACATACTTTTGAATTTCAATCCCTAGGATTTTGATTCTCTAGCATTTTCAATGTAATTAGAAGGTGTTTTTTTCTTTGGGATTTGAAAAGGCATCATAGCTATGATGAACAAAGGGATCTACGAAGTTGTGTCTAATGAGAAGTTCTATGTAGGTGTTGCCAATGGAAATTGACAATAGTGCAAGGAGCGATAGTGTCTTGATTGTATGACTTGGCTACTAAACTGATGTTATATGCTACTAAATCAATAATGAAATGTATTTTTGGTCTATGTCTATTGTGTAATGTTGTGTAAAACTGAGCATTATGAGTGTAATTAAATTGTGCACTGTTTGGATTGGGAATTTTACTGCGTATATGAGAATTTAGTTGGAAACGATCGAATTAAAATTCACATTGAAGAATTTTACTCTATGAGAGGTTCTTGTTCATTGTTTGCTAAATCATGGTGGTTCATCGTTGTTATGTAAATGGAACTATACTGAATTTTGATATATTGCGAGTATAATATATTGAATTGTGAATACTCTAAATCAGAGGCAATAAAATTTGGAAGGTGTGTGTTGTATGGTAGACACACACCTTAGAGTAGTCAACACATTCTTTATCTTTGCTATCATCTACTTCTTGGCTTGCTGGAGAGTGTGCGACATAGAGATGCAAAATTTGGAAAGTATATGTAGAAATTTCATTTGGAAGAGGGATCCCAATAGGAGATGGGTGCCGAATATATTCAAAACGAATGAGAAAAGAGACTAAAAAAGGAAAATTTAAAAAAATAAAACCTCTCTCAACATTTGAAGAATATGATGAGGGAAAAAGTGAAGTGAAGAGATAGCAAACATAGAACCAGACAGAATCAATTATAGCTGATCCAAAACTTGAAGATGTAGACATGCTTTTAAGAGCCTATCAATCCAAATAGAGATATAACTATATCTTGATCAGCACAAGAAGTGCTATCCAATAGGGGACATGGAAAACAACTAGAAATCTGTAAAAGATTGATAGAAATTGCTCAAGGCACTAGTAGAAAAACCCACAACCCCTATTTCGGATTCTTGGATCCCACACAAAATCAAAGAATGTATTTAGAACCAAGAGACTAATGCACAACAAGATGATAAACATGTCCCCCTCAATAACATACATTTAATAGAAGAAGAGAAAATTGATGTAGGCTCTATGGCACCAAAAGTAGAAGAGTCTTGGTCTCAAGAGCTATGAGCTAAAGTCCAAGAGCCTCGGTGGAAGAAGGAAGAAGATTTCCAATCTCCATTTATGGAGATAGATGCCTCTAAATGCCTACATCCATTAGAACTTAGCTCTGAGCTAGATGGTGATCTAAGTTTAATCATGAAGGAAGATCATGCTATTCAATCATCTTCCTTCAATTAGATGGGACAATATGAGGAAAAATCAAATAGTCATCATGCCTTCATCATGAGATACAAAAGCCAAGATCAAGAAAAGAAAAATCTCAAACCATAGAGGAGATGAAGAAGGCTGAAGTGTGGTGCACTACAAGTTTGGAGGATTTTCTACAAATCAGACCCATCTTTGGAACAAATTAACAATTCAATTGAAGGAAATAAGACCCAATGACATGACCAAGTTGTTGGAGATAGACGTCTGCGGAAGCACGCGAACAGCACAAGGAAGAAGAAGAAGCTTGGAGCACAACACACAAGACTGAAATGTATTACTAGAGAATGTACAAAGATAAGTAGCCCATTAGGGCAATAGGCGTATATACAAGCCGGGGGAAAAAAACCTCCTAAAGAGGGAAAAAAGTGCCCCGGCGGTCCTAGAGTGTTCACACACATCACTACCTAAATATATCAACAAATCCCCCCTGGGAGTGATGCGGTGAACAAGGAGCTGGCACTCATGTATAAGGAAGTGCCAAGCTATGTGGAAATCACTCCACAAAAGGAAGTAAGCCCAAAGCTTTGCGGAAAGCTTCAAACTTCTCCCTAGGCAGAGCCTTCGTGAAAAGGTCTGCAATGTTCTCCTGCGTGGGCACATATGCCAAGCTGATCTCCCCAGCAGAGAACCTCTCCCTGACATAGTGATAATGCACCTCAATGTGCTTAGTGCGAGCATGGAACACAGGGTTCCTCGCAACTGCCAATGCGCTCTGACTGTCAGTGAAGATGGTGGTGGCAGAAGACTGGCCAACACCCAAATCAGCCATAAGGCGTCTGAGCCACACACACTCAACAGTCGCTGTGAAAGCTACCCTATACTCAGCCTCACAACTGGAAGTGGCCACAGTAGGCTGCTTCTTGCTCAACCAAGATATACATGAGCTACCAAGCATGAAGCAAAAACCACTGGTGGACACACGAGTGTCATAGCAACCAGCCCAATCTGAGTCAGAAAAAGCATGCAAATCTGGCGGTAGTGATCCCCCCTTGGGATAAAACAACCCAAGTAGCCGAGTACCACTCAAGTAGCGAAAGATGCGCTTAACCGCTTTCCAATGCGTGACTCCTGGGCAATGCATAAACCTGCTCATCTGTGAGACAGCAAACTGAATATCTGGCCGAGTAATGCATAAGTAAATCAAGCATCCAACAGCCTGCTGATAGAGAACAGCATCAAATGCATCTCCAGCATCATGAAGACTCAAGCCTAAACCTGTCTCCATAGGAGTGGCAATAGGCTTACAGTCTTCAAGGCCAAAACGCTGCAATAATGTGTCTATATATTTCGTTTGACACAAAGCCATTCCACCATCAACATGCATAAACTGAATGCCCAAATAGTGATGCAAATGCCCCAAATCAGACATCTCAAATGAGGCATGCAAATCAGCCTTAAAATCAGCAATATGTGTCTCAATAGGACCAGTGAGCAGCATGTCATCAACATAGACAACAATGATCAGAAGCACATCATTAGCACGCTTAACATATAAGGTGCTTTCAGTTGGACTATTCTCAAAACCATGTGCAATCAGATAGGCATGTACCTTCTCATACCAAGCACGTGGTGCTTGCTTTAAACCATATACTGCCTTCTTTAACCTGCAAACCTGGTTTTCATGCCCTTTCTGCACAAAGCCACGGGGCTGAAAAACATACACTTCTTCATGCAAGTCACCATTCAGAAATGCTGTTTTAATGTCCAACTGATGTACATTCCAACCATGATGGGCTGCAAGTGCACAAATGCTGCGAACAGTAGTCATACGGCATGTAGGTGCAAAGGTCTCATCAAAATCAATGCCTCTTTCTTGTGCATAACCCTTTGCAACAAGCCTGGCCTTATACCTGTCAACTGTACCATCAGGTTTACGCTTCAGCTTGTATACCCACTTAGTGCCAATGGCCTTCTTGCCAGGAGGCAAGTCACATAAAGACCATGTACCATTCTTCATTATAGCATCATATTCACATTGCATAGCAGCCATCCAATTTTCTGAATTTTGTGCTTCATCAAAAGAAACAGGCTCATTTTCATCACAGAGACTAGATGCAGCCATAGCATAGCAATCTGATGCAAAGGAGGCACTATGAGAGCCTGAACGAGTACGATATGACAAAGGTGCATCTAATTTGTTGTCATGCAAAGTCTGCACCAGCCATTTTGGCATAGTTTTTGCCTGCTCAATATCAGCTCTCTCATCAACAAGTGCATCATGTAAATCTGCATCAGAAATGGAATGATCTGCATCATCATATGAAACCTGCAAAGGTTGAGAAGTTGCCTCATTTGGACCAGCACTAGCCTGTCCATCTGTAAAAAGAGGCATCAAAGTATCATACATGTCTTTGGAGCTAACAGATGTCTCCTTAGTACATGAAAGCAATGGCTGAATAGCATCTTCCACAAAGACAACATCACGGCTAACCAGAATGCGTTTAGTCTATGGATGATACAGACGATAGCCTTTACTTTCAGCGCTGTACCCAACAAAAATACATTTTACTGCCTTATCATCCAATTTTCTGCGATATTGTTCAGGCACTAATGCATATGCCAAACAACCAAAAACACGCAGATGAGCAACAGATGGCTTGCGGTCATGCCAAGCCTCATATGGAGTGATAGACTGCAACGCTTTAGTGGGACACCTGTTTAGTACATATGCTGCACACATGACAGCCTCAAGCCAGAAACTATGTGGTAAAGCCTGACTTTTGACAATGCACCTCGCCATCTCCATGAGTGACCTATTCTTTCGTTCAGCAACTCCATTCTGTTGAGGTGTATACGGCACTGTACACTGGTGTTTTATCCCACGTTCAGCCAGAAATGCATTAAAATCTGAAGACATATATTCCCCCCCTCGATCAGAACGGAGGGTGCCCATTTTACATGCTGACAGATTTTCAGCCAAAACCAAAAACTGTTTGAAGCACATGAACACTTCGGACTTAGCTTTGAGTGGATATACCCATGCATGCCTGGAAAAATCATCAATGAAAGTCACGAAGTAAAGGTAATTTCCAAAAGAGGGTGTCTGCATAGGACCACAGACATCACTATGTACAAGCTGCAATTTCTGCATAGCCCGAACTGAACCATCTTTTGGAAAGGAAGAACGCTGCATTTTGCCCAAAATACAGCCTTCACAAACATCTTTTCCAGGTGCCTCAAGTTTGGGCAAAGAGGACACCATTTCAGATTTCTGCAGGCGTAACAAACTAGCAAAATTCAGATGACCAAATCGTGCATGCCAAAGCTTTGCATCTGACATAGCCTGAGAATCATGAACTGCACATGCCGAATCATTCACAGATCTTTCATAGTCTATGCGCTTATACAGCCCACGACATAAAATGCCAGAAGCAATAATCACATCGCCATTTGAGAGATCATGGACTGTACACCTGTCATCAACGAATTTCACAACCAAGCCAATCTTGGCTAATGCAGAAACTGATAACAGGTTCTTTTTGATCCCTGGCACAAATAAAGCATCTGACAAAGTGAAAGAACTACCATCAGCAGTAGTCAGAATGATCTTACCAACTCCCATAACAGGATAAGAGGAGTTATTGGCGCATGTGACAGTATTCCCTGTAGGGGCAGGCTCGAGTGAAGAGAAGAAACTGCGCTGCTAGGTAATATGTTTGGTCGCCCCACTGTCAAAGTACCAAACATCTGAGTCTACTGCAGACATGCACTGATCATGAGAAGATGGGTCAAAACTGCAGACAGTAGTAAACGCCCATTCTTCTTCCTGCACAAGATTTGCAGACTCTGTTTTTGGTGTAGAGGCCTCTGCAACAACCATTCCAGCCTCTTTCTTCTTTGCCTCTTTAGCAGCCAGTTTTGGACAGTTCTTTATAATATGATCATTTCCTTTACAGTACTTGCAGAACAATTTCTGCTTTTCTGATTTCTTTTCATCTTTATCCTGGTTCTTCGATTGTGCAGCATTTGCAGATTTCTGCTTACTAGTAGAAGAGCTCCATTTTCCTTTGCCCTTCTCACTAGCCAGGAAAGCTTGATCTGCAACACGCATAATGGACCTGTTCTGCCTGGACTGATCTTCCTGCAATAGAACAGAGACTAATTCCTCAAATGACAAGGCATTCGGATTGCCTTTCATCATCAACCGAAGAGTAGAGGCAAAACTCTGATATGAATCACGAAGACCATTCAGAACGGTCTGCACAAGTGAGCTATCTGGTATAACCTCATCAGCAGAAATCAATTGTTCCTTCAGGTCTTTGATCTTTGTAAGAAAACTGTCCATAGAATCACCTTCATTCATGTGCTCA
Organism: Ceratopteris richardii; assembly: GCA_020310875.1. Taxonomy (NCBI): domain Eukaryota; kingdom Viridiplantae; phylum Streptophyta; class Polypodiopsida; order Polypodiales; family Pteridaceae; genus Ceratopteris; species Ceratopteris richardii. Next base: position 93,901,719 of record CM035418.1, read on the forward strand.
CTCTCCAACTGTTTTCGGAGGTAAGCAACACGAGCCTCATTCCTAGCCTGGTACAAAGTGGTAAGTGTATCCCAAGCATCCTTTGCTGTTCTGCAAGAGCGAATGTGAGGAATAATGGCACGTTTGACAGACAAGGCTATCAATGCATGTGCCTGGGCATCTCTGCCATCCCAACGAATCTGCTCTGCAGTAGGTGCAACAGAAACAGCAGCACGAACAGGAATCTGCGGAGTATCATCTTCGACACCATCTTCATCAGCTCCAACACCTGTATTTGCAGTACCTGTCGTTACAGGTGTAACATGACGTCTTTCAACACCCTGCACAATGTTCCACAATCCTTTTGCAACCAGTACATGTCGCATCATATAAGCCCATAATGGGTAGTTGGTACCATCCAACTTATCCTCAACAGCCAACATACGGAATACATCACTGCTTTCAGCCATGGCCGGTGACTAAAATACCTTGATGCAGAAAATTGACTGTATCTCAAAAAGTTGAACAGAACTGCCCAGACGAGTTCTGCTAGACCTGTAGCAGACTTCGAGACGCTTAAACTGGCGAACAGACACTAGTATATACCTTTGGCACAAAAGGACGAAATAGCCTGCACAAGCGCTGCGATAGTGCGTTCGGAGGCCGAAACGAGCTCAGATCGTGATTTCGGCACCACAGAACGAAGCTGTTTTGATCTCGAAAACACCCTGAGTATGCTCACGAAATTTCGTGCGAATCTGAGACTGCAAACGGAGGAGTGTCGACGACGCCCTAGAAGAAGCGACGACCTGCTCTGATACCAATTGTTGGAGATAGACGTCTGCGGAAGCACGCGAACAGCACAAGGAAGAAGAAGAAGCTTGGAGCACAACACACAAGACTGAAATGTATTACTAGAGAATGTACAAAGATAAGTAGCCCATTAGGGCAATAGGCGTATATACAAGCCGGGGGAAAAAAACCTCCTAAAGAGGGAAAAAAGTGCCCCGGCGGTCCTAGAGTGTTCACACACATCACTACCTAAATATATCAACACAAGTCTACTAGAGATGGGCAACCCACGATGAAAGTGCAAGTGGATAAAGTTGGAGAGTTTGGTGAAGGGGATGTAAAGGGCTTTGATATGCTAAACAAGAAGAGCAAGGAGGAGATGAAGGGAGAGAGAGAGAGGAGAGAAGAGATGTGTGCACACACATGTGGGAGCCTCAAAACCCACATAATGATCTCTCTAAGGCAATGCTCTCTCTCTCTCTCTCTTTCTCTCTCTCTCTCTCTCTCTCTCTCTCTCTCTATATATATATATATATATATATATATATATATATATATATATATATATATATATATATATATATATATATATATATATATATATATATATATATATATATATATATAGAGGCCTATATTGAAAGACCTCTAGTGTGGATATGGGACTATGAAAAAGGCCTATGGCTATCCTCTCATAAAACTGGTTTTGCCATTGTTCAAAGTTGTTTGTATCTATTATAAGAATATCATCATCTTTGACTGTAGGTACCTTTTCAACATTTAACTTATGTGAGTTTGTTTCTTCAAACACCTTCTGCTTACCACAATTCTTAGCAATGATAAGGGGTGAGGAAGGGTCACAAGAATGTCTATAATATTGAAAGGGGACCACAAGGGCATGCGATTCCATGCCACAGGGACGAAGTCTCTCACCACCATAGAGTCAACACTACACGAAACCCTAGCTCACATAGAACAATAAAGGCACATGTTTGATACACTTGAAGAACATTGTCATTATGGGCACATACACTTAAGTCACCATGTTTTAGATTAAGAATGAATAACATCATAGTTAACAAATTAATTTAATGATATAGCAAAACGGTTATAGGTTGTCGAACTTCGGATGACCATTGACTGCATCCCCATGTGCCTCTCATATCTCTCTTTCTCTTTATTTTAATCTCTTTCTATCTCTTTCTCTCTTTTTTTTTTTTGAGAGTACAATGAATGGGAAATACACACTCACACACCCAACCTCTTAAGGTAGAGGCACCCATGATGAGACACTCATGGACATGTCCAACCAAGACTTGAACTTAGGACTTCCTCTGAGAGCTTCAATACATGAGCCATTGAGCCACTAAACTACGTGGGCTCAGACTTTTCTCTCTCTTTCTTGCTCTCTCTCTCTCTCTCTTCACCCATTTTTCATGATACATTGTTATTTGTCCTATTCCACTTTCTGTCCTCTTTTCGTCGTCTATTGAGTGGGGTTTCCAGCTGCAATAATACTCGTTTTCTCGCTGTTTGCAAATTGGCAGGTATGGAGGACCACATGGCGTTTGCATGCTGTATCTTGGTTTGGTGGTATTCATGAGTCATAATCTTTCAGCTGTTGTCGTTGAATAATGCATCAATCAAAATGAAGAAGATCGGAAGTTGTGGAAACACCTTACTGTTGCCTACGCATTACAGAAGGAGAAGACAAACCAATCCACACACACAGAGAGAGAGAGAGAGCTGCTCGCGCATGAATGTCTTCACCAACATTAAAGTTTATATATCATGTGGTGTCCACCCTCTCCAGAGAGAGAGAGAGAGAGCTATGTGGTGTCCACCCTCTCCAGAGAGAGAGATTGCTCACGCATGAATGTATTCACACACATTAAAGTTCACATATCAGGCCGTGTACACCTTCTATGCACGAAACTTTTTCTTTTGAGCAAACAAGGAAATAAGATTTATATTAATGAGGGGATGTTACAATCTTTACAGGAGGCAGGCTCCCATCCAGGGACACTTGGCAACATTACAAGGAAAGCACCATCCTAAATCTCTCTCTTGAGTATAATCTAAGAAGAGACTCTCTCCACTGTGTGAAATGTTACCATACAAGTAGTCAAAGATGTGCACTTTAGCTCCAGGGGCATCTCCGGTGGCATTAAGACAATACAACCGAGAGTTATACAAAGTTTTCTTTAGAGAATACAACGAGTTTAACTTGACCGAGTTGTAGTGCATAAAGTTTTTGCTTAGCCATATGTGTCAGAGAATATAACCTCTCCAAATATTCAAAAGGAACATCCATATTTTTGCAAGAATTGAGGATCATCTCGTCGTGCCCTAAAAATCCCAGATTGAATTTGTTGAGATACACCTGAATAGGTTGTCAAAAACTCTTGGCATGATCACAATGAGCAAACAAATGGGTTGAATCCTCCTGATATTAAGCTTCTTTACCTTGTTACCAAGCCACATACCATTATAGATGATTTTCCATTCTAAAAAAGAGTGTCTAATATTCAAAGGGAAGGCCCAAATGCTCATGAATCTATATTCCATTGGGCCATGGACCATCTTATGTTCCATATGTGGTTGAGCTTGCCAATTATTTGGCCACTGAGCCTTTGTTCTTTTTGAAGATCTTCCTTATTTCTTCAGCTATGTCAACAAGCTTTATCTCCTTTTTCAAGCGTCATCTCATTCTTCTCTCTAGGACCAACTTATGAGTGCACAAGATCTATTGACAAGAGGATAGGTGGGACAAAGAACTAAAAAATGAATCTAGCTTCTATATCCCGTCCTCCATAAAATCTTCCCACTTTTGGAAACTAGCTCTAAAGCATTTATCTTCCTTGATTGACTAAGAGGTCCCATTCCAGAGAGACAACCATCCACACCAAGGACATTCCTACAAAAAAAAAACTCACTTTTGTTAACCAATTTATCAATTGGAGAAAAATTCTTTTTAACTTGCATGGAGATGTTGCAAAATATACGAGATAAGATACTCCCAATAGGAAAAGAAATTTGAGGGCACACAATGATATCGCATAAAGAGTTATTCTTTCAAGCTCTATACTCTTTCATATATAAATATTTTATGTTCCTTTGTAGAAGAGAAGACTAGATATCATCATTAGTTAAAGATCTATAAATCCATTTGGCAGATAGGTTACCAAACATTTTGAAAGGACAAACACTCCCAAGAACCCCCTCAGACTTAGGGAGGCAATAGGTGGTCCAAGCAACTTTGGGAATTTTATTTAGTTGAGCATTAACCTCCACCCTAAAGAAACCTTCTAGACAAAGCAATAATGTAATTCAATTCTAAAAGGGGGCCAAGAGGCTAGGAAATAAATGATAGAAGGGAGGACGAAGTGACTAAGCAAGAAAGGATAGAGAATACCCAGATCCCTTTGTCTTTTTTCAAACAACACGTCTGCCTAGCTAGAGTAATAGCTTGCAAAAGATTCTTCTTATTGGGCCTCCAACAGGACAAGAAGTCAGTTAGGGAGGGTATGATGTCATTATTTAACACAAATACCCTGTGAGACAAGCAGTTGCAAAGACATCCATTTAAAAACCTTACTTCTGAATTTATTCATAACTCACTCCCACCTTTGATTAAAAGAAATGCTAAAACCCCATGGTTATCCCAAGAAGCCTAAAAATAATCCCATCTTAAATATTCACACAATCATTATCCTTGATGCAAGGAGGAATCAGGTCGTTAGTCAACTTGAGTGAAGTATTTCAATGGTGATGCACCACAATGCACTCTCCTTCTTGAGAGCTCCGCGATGATATCCTTAGAGTAGAAAACCGAGCTCCAAGCACCACACATGGTACTCTGCACAATAGTTGCAGAATACACAGAAAACACAATACATAGGGAGAATGAACAAAGACTTCTTAGATGTTACAAATGCGGTCAAACTTATAGTCTGTGACTGACCAGACCACTATATATTTTATTAAAGAACATATTACAAAAGTATTCGGTGGCCATTTGGCCTTTCACATGGACACTACCAGTAACAATCTCCCATTGTCTCCCATTAAGGGCGAATATGTGACTATGGGAGAAAAAATGAAGAATGATAAAGAATACCTGAGTGTAAGTATACAAACTATACCTCCCACCTGATGGGCATGTTACATAGTATACAAGTGATTGTGTAAGATCATGAATCAGGTAACCCCCACCAAGTGGCAATAGTGTCGAAAGCTATCCTTTGGTAGAGCTTTAGTCAAAGCATCTACAGCATTATCTCGAGTATGAACCGTCTCAAGAATAATGCGCTCAATGGCTAAGCAATCTCTAATGAAGTGATATCTCACCTCAATATGCTTGGTCTTTGCATGATGGACCGGATTCTTAGCCAAAGCAATGGCACTCTGACTATCATTGAGCAAACAAGGTACATGCTGAGGTAGACCCTTATCACAAGCAAGATGAGAAAGCGACAATGCTTCCTTACATGCCTCACTTGCTGCAACATACTCTGCTTCTATGGTGGAAATATCCATACATTCTTGAAGAGGAGATCTCCAAGAGATAGCACCTCCAACAAAATGAAAAATGTACCCTGATGTAGACTTAGGATTGTCTATAGAACCAGCATAGTTAGAATCTATGTAACCAATAATGGATGCTTTACCTCTAGCTAAGCATAGACACTTGTCCTTAGTGCCACTCAGATATCTCAAAATCATCTTGACTAGTTCCCAATGTTTGTAGCTACGATTAGACATATATCTACTCACAACTCCAACTGCAAATGCAACGTCTGGTCTCATAGCTAACATAGCATACATGAGACTACCAATAGTAGACTGATAAAGAATTTGGGTCATGAATTCCTATTTCTCATCTGATTTGGGGCAATCATCCTTGCTCAATTTCACATATGCGGGTAAAGGTTTACTCAATGCCTTTCCACCCTGCATATTGAACATGTGAAGTACTTTGGATATGTACTCACTTTGAGATAAATATATGCATCTTCTACTCCTATCACAAGTAACGCACATGCCAAGAATATGTTTGGCATCCCCCAAATCCTTCATATCAAATGTCTAACTCAACTTCTTTTTGAGAATTGACAGGTCATAAGAGGACTTCCTAGTAATCAACACATCATCATCATAAAGTATCAAGCATATCAAGCTGCCATCTGAGCATCTCTTTGTGTAGAGACAATGATCCTCATTGCTTTGAGAATAGCCTTAAGACTTCATAAAAGCATCAAAATTTTGGTACCATTATCTAGGGGACTGTTTAAGTCCATATAAGCTCTTCTTGATCTTAGAAACTAGACTTTCTTTACCAAGAACTACATAACCCTCTATTTGTTCCATATAGATCTCATTTGTAAGATCTCCATTCAAGAAAGCAGTTTTCACATCCATTTGGACTAGCTCTAAGTCCTCCATTGAAATAGATCCAAGCAACATGCATAGGTAAGTCATCTTGACCACTAGGGAGAATCAACACCATGTTGTTGTTTAAAACCCTTTGCAACAAGTCATGCTTTATACTTTGGAGAAGCACTATCTGATGTGAATTTTAGCTTATATACCCATTTAGATGGTAAAGCTTTCCTAACCTTTGGCAAAGGTACTAAATCCCAAGTACCATTCTTATGAATAGAATCCAACTCACTCTTCATGGCATGCTCCCTCTTGACATGATCCGTTGTCTGCATAGCTTCTTTGTAGCAAGAAGTTCATCAACATCTATTAGCATAATAAAATCCAAACCTGGAGCATATCTATCAGGTGGATGTGAGACACATGTAGAGCATCTCAATGGTCATTGAATAGGAACATTTGTAGATTGATCTGATCAGACATTCTCTTGAACATCCCTATGTGTAGCATTTTTATGCATGTTGAATAGAGGACTAGTATCTTCAAACACCACTCTTCTCACTTCAACCTCCTTCATGGGCTGTTTATGCATTAAACTCATTGAAAATGACATAACTACTTCTGATTATTGATTGTGTTTCAGCATCCCATAAACGATATCCAAATTTTCCTTCTCAACCATATCCAAGAGAAATACATTTCTTTGAATTATGGTCCAACTTTCTTCTAAGATTCTTGGGTATATGAACATATGATTTGCACCCAAAAACTCAAAGATGATCATAATATGGTGGCTTCCCTGTCCATAACTCTTGTGCCACTTTCAGACCTTTGGAAATACTAGGTGAAAGGTTAATCATGTGAACTGCAATCAATATTGCTTCTGCCCAGAAGCCTTGTGAAAGGTTTGCATGATGGAGTGCAGAAACTACTCTATCTTGAATAGTTCTATTCATCCTTTCACCTACACCATTCTGTACTCGGGTATAATGAGCTATAAACTCTCTATGAATTCCTCTAGACTGATAGAAAAGGTTGAATTCATGTGAGGTATACTCACCCCCATTATCTGAACGTAAAGCCTTAAGCTTAGTTCCCTTTTCAGTCTCAGTTGAAGCAAGCCATTTTTTGAAAGTAGGGAATACCTTGTCCTTTGCTTTAATAGGATATACCCATACTTCTCTAGTAGCATCATCTATGAAAGTGAAAAAATAAAGAGAGCCCCCTAATGACCTTGTGGGCATATGACCACACAAATATGTATGAATGAGATCTAAAGGCTGAATTGAAGAGTCAATGTGTGTTTTGTGCACATTCCTAGTTTGCTTTCCATATTGACAATGCTCACAAAATGAAAAATCAGAGTAAAATAACATATAGGTAAGTAGCCAGAACAAGAAAGGATTTCCATTACACTACATGATATATGGCCCAAATGGCCATGCCAAATACAAGCCATGGGTTGTTTAGTAACAGTTAACAAGTGTTCTTTCTATGATACAAATAAAGGATAAAGTGAGCCAACTTTGCTTCCTTTTGCAATAACAATATTGCCCTTTGATATGCGAAGGGATTGAGCATAGAAGACCACCTTGTAACTGACCTGCTGATAGAGAATAAGTAATGCATAAGTAAATCAGGCATCCAACAGTGTGTTGATAGAGAACAACATCAAATGCATCTCCAACATCATGAAGACAATCTTAAACTTGTCTCCATAAGAGTGGCAATAGGTTTATAGTCTTCAAGGCCAAAACACTACAATAATGTTTCAATATATTTCATTTGACACAAAACCATTCCACCATCAACTTGCATAAATTGAATGCCCAAATAATGATGAAAATGCCCCAAATCAGACATCTATAAATCAGCCTTAATATCAACAATATGCTTCTCATGAGGACCAGTGAGCAACATGTCATCAACATACACAACAATGATTAGAAGCACATCATTAGCATGCTTAACATATAAGGTGCTTTCTATTGGACTGTTCTCAAAATCATGTGTAACCAGATAGGCATGTATCTTTTCATACCAAGCATGTGCTGCTTGCTTTAAGCCATATAATACCATCTTTAACCTGCACACATGCTGTTCATGCCCTTCTGCACAAAGCCACGAGGCTGAAAACATACACTTCTTCATGCAAATCACCATTCAAAAATGCAATTTTAATGTCCAACTGATGTATATTCCAACCATGATGAGCTATAAGTGCATAGATGCTACGAACATTATTCATTCAGAAAGTAGGAGCAAAGGTCTCATCAAAATCAATTCCTCTTTCTTGAGCATAACCCTTTGCAAAAAGCCTAGCCTTATACCTATCAACTACTCCATCAGACTTATGCTTCTTGTATACCCACTTAGTGTCAATGGCCTTTTTGCCAAGAGGCAAGTCACACATAGACCAAGTATCATTTTTCATGATAGCATCATATTCAGATTTCATTGTAGCCATCTTATGTTCAAAATTTTGTGCTTCATCAAACGAAACAGGGTCACTCTCGTCATAGAGACTAGAGGCGACCATAACATAACAATTTGATACAAAAGAGGCACTACGAGAGCTTGAACAAGTATGGTATGACAGAGGTCCATCTAATTTGCTATCATGCAAAGTTTTCACAAGTCATTTTGGCATAGTTTTTGCCTCCTCAATATCAACTCTCTCATCAGTAAGTGCATCATGTAAATCTACATAAAAAATGGAATGATCTGCATCATCACATGAAACCTGTAATGGTTGAGAAGTTGCCTCATTTGGACTAGCACTAGATTGTCCACCTGTAAAGAGAGGCAAAAATGTATCATACATGTCTTTGGAGCTAACAAATGTCTCCTTAGTACATGAAAGTAATGGCTGAATGGCATGTTCCACAAAAACAACGGCTAACCAAAATGTGTTTAGTATGTGGACGATACAGACGATAACCTTTACTTTCAAAACTATACGCAAAAAAAATACATTTCATTGCTTTATCATCCAATTTTTTGCATTGTTGTTCAGGCACTAATGCATATGCTAGACAAGCAAAAGCAGATGTCTTGCGACCATGCAAAGCCTCATATGGGGTGATAGACTACAAGGCTTTAGTGGGACACCTATTAAGTACATATGCTACACACATAACAGCCTCAAGCCAGAAACTATGTGGTAAAGCTTGACTCTTGACCATACACCTCACCATCTCCATGAGTGACCTGTTCTTCCATTTAGCAACTCCATCCTATTTAGGTGTATATAGCACTGTACACTGATGTTTTATCCCACGTTCAGCCAGAAATGCATTTAATTTAGAAGACATATATTCCCCCTCCCCTCCCTCGATCGAAATGGAGGGTGCCCATTTTACGTGCTAAGGTATTTTTAAGCAAAAACAAAAATTGTTTGAAGCACATAAACACTTCAGAATTTGCTTTGAGTGGATATACCCATGCATGCCTAGAAAAATCATCAGTGTATATTGGAACTAATGGCTCTGCTCATTCAGGAGCGATCTCGACATTAAATAGGTAAGCATCTAGCAGGTCATCTGCTACCCTAGTAGTTGCTTCTCTGGAAGTTATCCTCGAGAGGTGGTGTGCTCTCAAGTGCGTCTTACCCTTCTTGACTACAACTTCAAAGTCATATTCCATAAGTAATAGAAACCAACGTATTAACCTACCCGTGTTGCAAAGTTTTTTTACTAAATATAAGAGATCTTGATGGTCTGTAAAAAAACTTAAACTTACTTGCCAATAAATAGTGGCAAAACTTCTTGATGGCATAGACCATTCCTAGCCCCTTTCTCTCCATCATGGTGTAATTCCTTTCTGTGGCATTCAGCTGCCTACTGGCATATGCAATTGGCAAATCTATATTTCCTTCGTCCATGGGTTGTGCTAACACACATCCTATGGCATGATTAGAAGCATCTACCTGTACATGAAAAGGTTTGTTCCAATTAGGCACAGATAAAATAGGTGCAGAACACAATCCTCATTTTAGTACACTAAAGGAACTCTCGCATTCTTTCGTCCACTCAAAGTTTGTTAGCACGTTGTAGAGTGGTTTAGCAATGATTGCATACATGTGTATAAATTGTCGGCAATAACTGCAATGACCCATAAATGCTTGTGCCTCCTTTATGTTCTTTGGTCTGGGTAATTCATTGATCACTCGTACCTTATCTTCATCTGTGGAAATTCCATTTTTCAAAACTACGTGACCAAGTATCTTACCTTGTCTTACCATAAAAACACACTTCTCAAGATTTAAACAGACTTGATATTCCCTACACTTATCAAAGATGCGTTCAAGCTCAAGGATATGATGTGGTCTAAGCACTGATTGAGCACATAGATCATCTACATACACTTCTATATTCTTTCTCAGAAATTCTTTGAACATGTAGCACATCAACCTTTGGAACGTTGCAAGTGCATTCGTCAACCCAAAAGGCATCACACAAAATGCAAAGATACCCAATTCATTGGTGAAGGCCATCTTATGTTGATCCTCAGGGGCAATGGTGACTTGGTTATAGCCTGAGAATCCGTCAAGGAAGCTATACACTTCCTTGCATGTCACTCTTTCCAACAGGTGTTCTGTAATAGGGAGATGGTAAATGTCCTAATGGTAGCAACATTGACTTTCTTTAAGTTAATACGCACTCTCAGCTTATTGTTCTTCTTAGGCACAACTATGATGGGTGACACCCATTCGGTGTGCTCTAACTCATAGATGAATCCGGCTTCAATGAGTCTATCCATTTCTTCCTTAATCTTTAATGCGTAGTTATCATTATACGTATAGGGATTTTGCTTGGTGGGTTTAGCCTCAACCGTCATGGGTATCCTATGGGAACATATATCAGGATTTACCCCTTTTAGGTCCTTGTAACTCCATGCAAACACATTCCTATACCTTTTCAGTAGAGCAATCAAACTTTCTTCCTCTTCGTCAGTCAAATCATGTCCAATGTACATACATCGTTCTTCTCCACCCTCGATTGCTACTAAAACTTTCTTTGTGGTCTCCTTATTATCATAAGCTTCTCCTAAATTTTTGTCTCTCTTTGGCATTCTTATCATGATTTTTCGTTCTTCCATTGCATCTTTTCTAAAATTTTCTGGCACTTCCATCAATGGTTCTTCTTCCTCTGGCTTCACATTTTTTTCCTTTCTCGTCTTTTGATTTCGTGCACTAGGGCTTGAATTATCCTTTTCCTTCCTAAGGGTGGTGAGGCTTGGGGACATGGCTTCTACCCAACCTAGAAATTCCTCTTCCGATGAACATTTGGGTCTATCCGAGTCTACTTCCCATTCTTCCTCATTCACTTGCTTACTCTTTTCCGAGATCTCACCTTCAAGTTTATCCCCTTCAGTTTCTTCCCCTCCAAGGTTTATAGTGAAGATGGATATATCATAGCCATCTTCATCACAATGGGGGGTCCATTGTTCTTGATTAATTGCTATATCCATAGTCGCAAGGATCTTTGCCCAGCCATAGGGTTCAAATTGCTCGTCTGGGAATACTACTGGCACATATGTTGGGTCTTCAATAGGTCTAGAGGTGTGTCCTATTCTTGACCTTCTTGCTATCACTCACTCCCCTTCCTTTGCTGCAATTTTACACATCCAAAAGTGTGTATCCTCATGCAGTCATGATGGATCTGATGCTAAGGAATGTACTGATTCCTTCTTATCTTCATTCCTATGCATAGTATTCCATTGGAAGGGTGGTAGAGCCCTATGTGAATAGTCTGTGAGGTTCACTTTTGTGGTCACTCAAAGGTGTTGTAAGTACAAAGAGTTAGTTCACCAATCTTGTACTACTTTTAATTGTCACATCAAAGTTCTACCTAGAAGCATCTCTTTGCTTGATTCTTCCCAGAATCATATATCGCAAAGGTGTCATCAAATTCTACTCTGCAAATGGATAGGGTAATGCCTTCCAATAGTCCTAAGGGTCTTTCTATATGCCCATCTGCCATGTGCAACTTCATCCTAGTAGGTCTAAGCGCTAGTTTACCCCAATGCTTCCACAAATAAGTGGTCACGATAGCTACTCTTGCACCTATGTCTAGATGGCTTTGGTAGTGCAACCTTTGTAAGTAATAGGCAAATAAGTGTTACCTTCCTCTCCTTCACTCACATCTCCCACTTTTCCAATGGGTATTTCAGGTACCTTTCCTCATACACTAGGTCTAGAGGAAGTTGTGGCTATCTCTGGGAACTAATTGCCTCATTTTTTCATAGTTCTAGTTTGATTTTCAATAGCTCCTCCAAAGACAAATGGCATTGAACTCTGGTGTTCCTAATGGCCTCTCTGTTCCTAGGAAGAAATGAGTCCTCTCCCCTCACTAGAATAGTGGGGGCTTTCACTTGAATTGATATGTCTTCCCATGGTCCTGTGAAGTGAGGTAATTCTTGCAAAGAGTTAGATTCAAAACTAGTATGCCCATTGGGCCAATTGTCCGCTTGATCTCCGTAGAACAGATAAGTTGTGAGTTCAAAAACCTTTGAGAAACGTTTTATTTATGGGAAAAAGTTCTCTATGTTTTGCTCACTACTCTCAGCTTGGTAGAAATTGTCAAGATAGCTTTTTCACACCTTCAAATGAAGTGTTAAGCAAGCTATAGCAATTAATTTCATGAATTTAGGATGAGCATACACTGTGCAATGTATTTGAGAAGTCGCGGGGGTAAATCAGACTTTTTAGGAACTAGATGATACATAGAACCTATCACACATGGTCACTCATACCTCAAGATCTATACATCCAATGATGATGAAACTTTATAGGCATGCCCATAAAGTCCTAGATAAGTTATCCAATTGATGGATTGGACAATGAGTACCTACCCATACAGAAATGACTTTGAGAATTTGTCAGAGATGGTCAAAGTACTATAACAATAGATAGAGATTCACACATCAATATAAATGAAGTATAATATGTATTGTTAATGGACATATGATGAAAAGTAGATGTGGAGGGCTTCTCTCACTTTAGGGTAGTACATAATCCACTCAATAAGAGTGTGAGATTCTCCATCTTGAACTTAGCAAGCATATCCTTGATGTATTTCCTTTGAGTTAGATACATGCCCTTTTTTGTGTATACAACTTCCAACCCTAGGAGGCATGTGAGTTTCCCTACATCACTGATCTTGAATTCCTCCTTCATTTGAAGCTTGATCCTCGTAGTGCCTTCATCATCATTACCTGTGAGCATTATACCATCAATATATACACAAAGGGTATGAATTTGAAGCTTGATCCTCCTAATGCCTTCAACATCATTACCTATGAGCATTATTCCACTTAAGGATGAATGAAGGATCTACTTTGTTAACCACGAATCCTTTGTCCAACACATAGGTGACAAGCCTATGATTCCAAGACCTTGGGGCTTGCTTCAGACCATATGGGGCTTTCTTTAACATGCATACATGTTCAAGAAATGATTAATATTCAAACCTAGGAGGTTGAGCCATATATACATGTTCAAATATCCAACCATTTAGAAATGCATTTTTAAAACCCATTTGGTAAATCTTCCAATTCTTGGAAGCTGCAATGCTCAAAACAACTCTCATTGTTGGCATCTTTGCCACAAGTGAAAATGTCTCATCATAGTCAATCCCTTGTGTTTGTGCATAGCCCTTGGTCATAATTCTTGCTTTATACCTATTGATGGTTCCATCAGAGTTCTTTTCGACTTTGTAAATCCAACTTGATCCAATGATCTTCATAGATGAGGTCTTGGGTATTAACTCCCAAGTATGGTTTTCCTACAAGCTTCAATATCTTACTCCATGACATTCATCGATTCTGTTTCCCTTTTCCCTCCTGATAAGATGAGGGCTCCTTAGAGTTTGAATCATGTGCTAAATAGATAGAAAGTGTTTAGTGACCAATGATGTATCATAGCCATACCTTGTTGGCTTCTTCTTCTCTCTAGTAGATCTCCTCATGGTTTGTTGAGATGATTCTACTACATCCCTCAAGTCCCACACTTTAGCTTTGCCTTTGGAGTTCCATGAGTTGATTTCTCTCCTTGGAGTTTTTTATCATCTTCAGAGTTACTTGATGCTTCAAGTTTGTGTGAATTCTTGCTTGAGAGAGTTGTAAAATCTTTCTCTATATCATATGGTAGCTTGATCTTCCTACAATCATCTTCAAACCATGATTTGTTCTCATCAAACTGATACACAACCAAGGAAATTTTGGACTCACCTGCAGGAGTTGCAATTGCTACCACTTCCCTATGGAAGCGTTGGGGCAAGCTAGCACTCAGGCCGACAAGAATGAAATTGCAAATGGCCGATGGTCATATTGAGAGGCCCTTAGGATTGCTAGAGGGAATAACTCTCACTACATGTGGTGTTGAGTTTGAGCATACTTTTGCTATATGTGACTTTAGCAAAAACAAAGCCTACGAGATGATTTTGGGAAGGCCATTTATGCAGCAATTGCAAGTGGTATAGGATTGGGGAACCAATTCCTTGTACCTGCAACACTTAGGTGTCACAACCAAAGTTAATATCAAGGACTACTCTCATAGAGATGTCCCTCCCATCCAATGGAATCCCATCCATACAACCAAAGATGATACTGAGTCAATGCATTACATAGGATCAGGATCCTCATGGATGCATGAAGACACCCACTTATGGATGTGCAAAGTAGAAGTAGAAGAAGAGAAGAGAGAAAAATCCAGAGATCTAGGTGCGAAGGAAACCCATAGATCAATTCAAGACCTAGCCTATGCACCTGTAGTATTTCTTGATGAAGAATTTGAGCCTCACGGTTGGGCAGAAATTTTAGCAACAATGGATGTAGCCATGAATGAAGAACAATGGACACCCCATTGTGACGAGGATGGCTATGACATTTCAGTCTTCTCCATAGAGCCAATCATGGGAGACTCAATTTTAGAAGAATGTGAACCTAACCCTGATGCATTTGAGGATGCAAGTAACCCCGATCTAGAGTCAATCATTATGGACCCACCTTTTGCATCAAATGAAGACTACTTCTATGAAGTAGAGGTTCACCCTCAAAAACATGGAGAGCTCACAAATGATGTAAGGTTAACCACGCAAGTGGCCACCAAGAGTGAAGGAAAGAAAAGGAAGAAGAGAGAAGTCATACCAGTAGAGGAAGAGTCTTTGTTTGAGGTCCCTAAAAATTTCAAGGAATATGAGATAGATGATAGGAGATTCATTATAAGAATGCCTAAACGCGAGCACAAGAAAGAGAGGCCTATGATAACAAAGAAACCACCAAGAAAATAGTTGCAGCCATAGAAGAAGGAGAGGAGAGATGCACTTACATAGGACATGATCTGACAGAAGAAGAAGAGCACGAGTTGATAACCTTGCTAAGAGAATACAGAGATGTATTCGCTTGGAGTTACAAGGACTTGAAAGGTGTAGACCCCGACATATGCTCACACACTATCCCCATGACTTCAGATGCCAAACCCTCAAAACAAAAGCCATACACTTATAATGATAATTATGCTGCCAAGATCAAAGAAGAGATAGATCGCCTCCTGGAAGCTGGATTTATCTATGAAATTGAGCACACTGAATGGATATCCCCCATTGTAGTGGTGCCCAAAAAGAATGGCAAATTACGTGTATGCATTAACTTGAAGAAGGTTAACGTAGCCACTATCACGGATAGTTATCCGCTTCCTATCACTGAGCATCTCTTGGAAAGAGTAGCAGGCAAGGAAGTGTATAGCTTCATTGATGGATTTTCTTGTTACAATCAGGTAGCCATTGCTCTAGAAGATCAGCATAAGACGGCTTTTGCCACAGAGTGGGGCATATTTGCTTTTCGGGTAATGCCATTTGGGCTTACCAATGCACCCACAACCTTCTAAAGATTGATGTGCCATGTGTTTAAAGAGTTCTTGAGGAAGAACTTAGAGGTCTATGTTGACGATATTTGTGCTCATTCCAACATTCGGCAAACACATATTCCTAAACTTAGGCAAATCTTTGACAAATGTAGAGAATATCAAGTCTACCTGAACCTATAAAAGTGTGTTTTCATGGTCAGGCAAGGCAAGATTCTAGGACACATAGTGTCAAAGAATGGCATATCTACGGACGAGGAAAAAGTTAGAGCTATTGCATAGCTACCTAGGACAAAGAATGTCAAGGAAGTGCAAGCTTTCATGGGGCATTGCGGCTATTACCGATGTTTTATACACATGTATGCCATCATTGCAAAGCCTCTGTATGGAATTTTGACAAATTTTGAGTGGACTGATGAATGTGAGAATTCTTTCAAAGAGCTTAAATAGAGGTTATGTTCAGCACCAATTTTAACTACCCCAGACTGGAATAAGCCATTCCATGTCCATGTGGATGCATCCAATTATGCTGTCGGATGTGTGCTAGCACAACCTACAGGTGAAGGTAATATGGATCTTCCAATTGCCTATGCCAGTAGACAATTGAATGCAGCTGAACGAAATTATACCACCACTGAACGAGAAGGATTAGGCATGGTGTATGCGGTTAAAAAGTTTAGACACTATTTGCTTGCAAATAAGTTTTATTTTTTTACGGATCACCAAGCTCTACTGTACCTGGTAAACAAGCCATGCAATACAGGTAGATTAGTAAGATGGAACTTGTTTAATTTGGAAGTAGTGCCTCAGTGGGCTAAGACATTAGTGCCAGTATTGACATACGAACCCAAACACCTAGTAATAAACACTCAAGATAGGGAGGTAGTAAAAGCCCAAAAGTACCATATCATGGCAGGAAGTATGTACAAGCATACAGATCGAGGGATATTATCTTGTTGTGTGGAAGAGGAGGAGTACGCTAAGTGGTTGCAATTAGCACATGTAGGTGCATTAGAGCAACATCACTCAAGGCAAGGAACCCTGCAGACACTAAGGAGATTTGGAGTGCATTGGACAACTATGGAAGTTGATGTCCATAGGATGGGTAAAGAATGCCCAATCTGTTGCACTAAACCACCAGTGGAACATGCCACTCTTTATCGAGTGTCGTTAGTGCCAGATTGGAGTGAATCCTTAGTAGCCTTTTTGAGGACGAGAACCTTTCCCCAAGATATGACATTGGCTAGACAAAGGAGCTTAGAACAAGAAGCATTAGATTACACTCTCATTGGAGACAGTCTATAGAGAAGGGGAAAAGATGGGTATCTTAGATTATGTGTCCACGAGAGTGAATATCTGAATATCTTGGAGACTGCTCACCAAGGTGTAGGACGAGGACATTTTGGACGAGACCGGGTGATTAAAGCAATCTTATTTGCAGGCTTGTGGTGGCGAACTCTTCACATGGATGCACATACCTATGTGAAGAGGTGTGACGTTTGTCAGCGAACCCAGTACCCTATACAAAAAGACAAGATGCCATTGAAACCTATGATGGGTGGACGTGCATTCTCCAAATGGGGAATAGACTTTGTTGGTCCTATTAACCCCCCAGCTAAGGGTTCTCATGCTGAATATATTATTGTGGCCACTGATTATCTAACCAAGTGGGTAGAAGTAAAAGCCACGACGAAGAACAATGCTCAAACGATAGCTAAGTTCTTATTCGAGAATGTGTTCACTAGATATGGGCTACCAATAGAGTTAGTGAGTGATAGAGGCACACACTTCTTGAATGAAGTCATAGAAAACCTTCTCCAAGAATTCTTGGTGATACATAAGAAGTCGGCCCCCTATCACCCACAAGCTAATGGGCAAGCCGAGAGCACAAATAAGATTATATGCAATGTATTGACAAAATTAGTTAATAATAAATACTCTGATTGGGACAAGCAGCTACACCACGCTGTTTGGGCATATAGAGTGGCCTATAAAACGGTACTCCAAGCCACACCCTTTCAGATGGTGTTCGGCCAGAATGTGGTGCTACCATTGGACTTTTTGATACCTACATTGAAAGTAGCACAAGACCATGACTGGACAGGCCATAAACTCTCCTCTAGAATCTTTGATCTTGAACGTTTAGGTGAGATGCGATTGAGCACTGCAGCAGGAATCTATGCAGCCAAGAAGAGGCAAAAGGCGTATTTTATGCGCATGTGAAGGATAAAGGATTGAAAGCAGGAGACCTACCTAGTCTACACATTGAAGCAACATGCATGAAAATTAGAGAAAAGAGGCTATGGACCAATGATTATCAATAGGATCTCCACAAGTGGAGCAGTACAACTAGCCTCTCTAGAAAGTGACATCCTACCAAGTTACATAAGCATATGTAGGGTCAAGTTGTATCAGGAACCCCTAACGGAAGAGATGCTAAATCGACTCAATACTGCAACGAAACGTAAAGAAGAGGAAAAGCGAATTCGAGAGGAAGCATAGGCAGAAGCCTTAGAACACATCCGACGAATGAAATTGAGAAGACAAGGTAGAGATCAGCCCATGCCTGACACTCAAGAAGCTCTAGGTTATCACATATCCATGTGCAAGGCTTCAGGTAAACGATCCCATAAGATAGTTGATGGGCGACCTTTTGTGACCCTGGAAGTAGGAAAAGGAGAGAGTGCAAGGACCGTGAGAGCTTTAATTGACTCAAGTGCAGCCACTAGTGCGGTGCAACTTTCTTACTACCAAGAATTGCAATTGGAGGTAAAACCCCTAGAAGCATATCTGATAGAATTAGGAGGTGTTGAAACCTCTTGCATGTGAGAGGTGGAGCTTCCC
This sequence comes from Ceratopteris richardii, assembly GCA_020310875.1. Classification (NCBI taxonomy): domain Eukaryota; kingdom Viridiplantae; phylum Streptophyta; class Polypodiopsida; order Polypodiales; family Pteridaceae; genus Ceratopteris; species Ceratopteris richardii. Next base: position 93,920,581 of record CM035418.1, read on the forward strand.
CTCTACACTCAAGAGGTCTTAATGTCAGCAAAAGTGCTAGTATGTGAAGACGAGGATCTTACAGAACCTCTTGTCTTGGGCCAAGATTGGATCTATGATCACACAGTCAACGTCAACCTAAGAAGTGGACTTCTTCAGGCTTGGGTAGGCCAAAGCCGCCTTATGATTGAATTAGCAAATCAAGCACTCAGGCCATTAGAAAAGGCACCAACTCTTGGTCCCTCTAGGAACCCACTTGACGATAACCATGTTATTATTGTCCAAAGTTCTATGGTGCAGACGATTATCACTCTTGACGAAGTAACAGAAGTCAATGAGGAGTTCCCATTTGTTCCAAAGAAGATTCGAGAAAGGCAGGCTGAGCAACACACAACACTGAGGAGACCGATGATCAAGAAGCATGAGCACCAACCTCGGCAATATGAAGTACCTCGTGGCATGAAGCAGATCTGGATACGCAAAGGGGAAAAAACCACGACTCCAGAGACAGGTTCTCAGAAAAGCAGTAGGCGAGCCACACCGTCAAGGACTAAAACGAAGGAGTTCCCTAGGCAACACTCTAGACATACCATTTCTATTTGGATCCCGAAGCGGTCAATGAAGGCAATTCCCAATGCTAGGCAGATATGGTGCCCAAGACCTGCTTGAAAGCTCAAATAGCTTCACCTCCAGTCACTAGAATAAATCAACACTCACAAGCACTCTTGGCAAACAGCTCAGGGAAAATACCTACACCTCACACTATTACACATTTGGTCAAACCTAGAGATGTCTGGAAATGGGTACCCAAAAGGTCCCAAATCCAGCACAACCTAGTTCATAAACATGTACCTGTCACCCGCTCTAAGAGCTACGAATAGAGACTTAAACCCTGTATCAAACCCCCTGAGCCAATTTTGTAAATCCATCCACTCTGATATAGGTGCATTCTGAGTACATTGCATATTCAAAGTATGCATCTAGGATGACACTAACCTCTAACCAACATTCACACCTATCACAAACACTTCACCTCTAACCACTAACCATCTGGAATGTCATGTTAGTATTGTGGAGGGAACACCATTACATCATGTTTCATATGCAACACTAATGTGCCTTTCTTCTTCTAGCACATAAGCATCAAAAGTCTCATGGCAACAACAGCAGGCACGAGCTCCCAGGCAGGCACTAGTGCTCAAAACAATTGGGACACCATGCCAGTGGAGACCCCACTAACAGCGATACCTGAAGAGTTTCTGAATGTGAGAAGAATTCCCATCTCAGATCCACCAAGTGGCCTAACGGAAAGAGTGAAAAGACATTTTCATTGGTTCAATGAGATGCCAGGAGATTTGGGGGATGCAGACCACATCTGGGAGTCCAAGTTGGAATTTGGAGGAGTTTGGTGGACATTTCAATTCTTCTCAAGAGAGTTTGAAGCACTACAAACTGTAGCACCTCTTCAAGATATTTGGTAGAAAGCGGGATTGCAAGATTATTTTAATGCATCTCTGCCTAAACCAGATTTCCTTAGATGCTACTACTTGATTGCAACTCTTAAAGTGACAGGAGATAAAGATCAGTCAGGCACATTCCTATTGCCCTCTCTATCAAACCAAGAGAAAATGAAAAAGTTTGAGCTGAACATAACTTTAATCAGGGAAGCCCTTTAGATGTACGGCACCCATGTCCCCTCCGATCGAGATCCTTTGATACTGGAGTCTATGAAGAACACTAAACTCAAGAAGTTGAAAGAGATGTGTGCTCTCACCACAAACATCACCATACCACTGTGAATGTGCCTTCAGCACTTTGCATTTCCAGCTCAAGACCGATTCACATAGCCTCATAAAAAGATTTGGTACGGGCTATACCTAGCAGCGACCGGGAGCTTACCTATTAAAATGCCAGTGTGGATCCTCGACCAACTATATGAAGCGGCCAAACGAGGAGTAAGGAAGCCTACTATGAATGGTTGTTGTGCCATTACAAGAATCATCTACAGATGCCTCGCTTATGATGTGCCAAATCACGGGCACTTAAATACTCACAGCTACAGTTCTTCTAGGGACAAAACCAGGGGTTCAACCAGCTAAAAGAATGTGTGGATCACTTTCACATGTTCTAATTCCTCGCGAGTCCACCACAGAAATCGCCCTTAGATAAGAAGAACAAGTAGCCCCATTCACGATCCACCTCCAACGACCACAATCAGAGGGCGTGGTATGACCCCCTCCATCAGCCCCTCCACTACCCACGGATGTTGAGTTTGCCTCCATGGCTACATTGGCAGAAGATACATCCTTTGACTTTGAGAGCATCTTGCAAACAACACAGTTATCTAAGGGTGAGTTCTTCTCAGACACTGACGGTCCTTGATCATCATCCCAGAGAGGACGGCCACACAATGATGCACGAAGAGTGCATTGGGAAGATGAGGCACAACACACTCACGTTGAAGGCATCCAGGAACAAGAAGAAGCACATGAACATGAATCGGAGGAGAGTCAGGAAGAATCCCCTGCCCACACTGCACAACTCAAACGGCTCTACAAAACGATCAAGCAAGTACAAAAAAGGCATAAGTTATCAGAAGAGGCAAATAGAGCACTAGTGAACCAGATGTTGCAGGCAGAGAATGTAGACCCTCATTTTTACAGAATCATTGAATCTTTTGGCAGATACCTGTGGAATAGTGGAAGCCATGCGGACCATGGTATATCGTACCACCCCTCAATACGACCAACGAAGGATCGATACACGATCGCGAAGGGGAAAAATGACTCATATGGAAGTCTCTACCTCACTCCCTACCATAGCTCAGGAAGATGTGCACATGACTAGCCCCACTAACATTGATGCACACGACGACAGCACACAGATACCATCTCCCCCATCACCTCCCACCCAACCCATTGAACCCCTTGCCACTAGCATCACTAAACAACCCACAGCCATCCTTACTGAACCTATACCGCACACCACCATTTTTCCATCATTACCTATCCCTACCTCTATCATTGCTTGCCCATTTTCCGAACCCACATGTAGGTCATCCTGCCACCCATCAAACCATATTAGGCCACCCATCTTATCAACCTGCTCTTGGATAGCCACATGTCCCTACCCAAACATTAACACACCCATTTCCCTTCACTAATACATTTCCTCTTTCCCAACCCCGATTTGTTCGTGCTCCCTATGTACTATGTTTTTGTGTGTATTCTGCAACTCTGTGCATCCTAGGAGCTCGGTTTTCTACCCCGAGAATATCATCATGGAGCTCTCGAGAAGAAGAGTGCAGCATGGTGCATCACCATTAAAATACTGCAGATTCATCTATGAGATTGAGCTTACCAAATGGGTATCCCCCATTATAGTAATGCCCAAAAAGAATGGAAAATTTTGTTTGTGGATTAAGTTGAAAAAAGTTACTGGCACCACCATACATGATTGTTATCCACTTCCAATCACTGAACACCTATTAAAATGAGTTGCACGCAAGGAAGTTTAGAGCTTTCTTGATGGAATTTCTAGTTACAACCAAGTAGCCATCACCCTAGAGGATCATCATAAGATGTATTTTTCCATGCAGTAGGGTAAATTCACATTTTATGTGATGTCATTTGGGCTCACCAATGCACCTTGTATATTTCAGAGGATGATGTGTCATGTGTTTAAGGAATTATTAAGGAAGAACTTAGAACTCTAAGAGGATGACCTCTACACTCACTCCCACATCAGAGAAACACACATCCTAGAGCTCAGACAAACCTTTGAAAAATGTAGAGAATATCAAGTATGCATGAACCTAGGAAAATGTGTTTTAATGGTTAGAAAAGGCAAGTTGTTAGGCCATATTGTGTTAAGAATGGGGTCTCAATGTTCAAGGATAAGGTAAGAGCTATATTAGAGTTACCAAGGCCCAAAATGGTCAACGAAGCACAATATTTTATGGGTCATTGTGGATATTACAAATGATTTATCCACATATATGGTATCATTGCCAAGCCTCTATACAACCTTTTGACAAATTTTGAGTGGATTGAAGAATGTGAGAAATCTTTCAATGAGCTAAAAAGATGATTATTGTAGAGGAGGTATCGGGTATCAAACTATAGAAGAGTACCACTGAGTGTGACAAATTGTAGAGCAGGCCACTGTGATCAAAATTCTAGTACTTTAGCTACTCAATGGGAGTTCTTCCGTAGGGAATTTTACCATTTGACATGTCTTTGTACAGGCACACCACTTGACAATAAAGACACAAAGATGGAAAAGTTACAAGTACAAAGGTGAGAAGAAACCGAAATTCTTTAAACTGAGAATTGTTACAATAAGTAAAAAATAATTCAAATGAGTAGTATAGTGGGCTAGCATCCACTCTTGATACTAGAAGAAATCAACAACAAGAATTATCCAAACAACCAATAATCTCTGCAAGAGAAATGCAATAGACTCAAACTAAGAGGTTCTAGCCAAAACTACTCAATCAATGAGCTAATTTAAAGTTGTCTACACTAAGATGAGAGTGCAAACCAGATGGTATGGGATGTCTAGATTTACTCTAGCACTAAAGTGGATTTAGTGGTATGGGACACAAAATTTAAAGATAATGGAATCTTAAACACTAGGATATTCAATGACTTGCTTAGTTAGCTTAAAAGAAAACAAGATTGAGGTCCAATTGGGTTCATAATTTGGAAGTTGAATATGCATCAATCTCTTGAAAGGTTGCAATTTTTGAGGACAAAAAATCTTTAATGGGGAAGAAAGGTGTCATTAATATGATACTTCTAAGCTTAAGATATGTTCTTTGATTTTTTAGTGAAAGTTAAGGAGTGCATCTAACACGACATCAAGTACCTTTTGTTTGAAATAGAAACTCAAATCGAAGTAAGAACAGGATATGCAAGAAGGGAGTTCATTGAAGAATTCCAATTTTGGAGTAACCAAAGGTAATCTAGCCAACAACTTGAAGTATATCCATGGTAAGGTACTTGAAAATGGATAATATAAATTAAGAATTTGGATAGGTAGCATGACAACTTGCTTGATTCATAGGGATAACACATAATTTTTAATCTCTAGAAAAAGAATATTTAAAAGCTCTAAGAAAATCAACAAGATGTTAAAGACTTAAGAAAATATGTAAACTCATGAAGGTATGAGCTAAAGATCCCAAGAAAATTCAATGGGTAAATATCATTGAAGAAGGGATCTAAGCAGCGAAAGATGCACTTAACCCCCTACCAATGCTTGACACCTCAGCAATGCATAAACCTGCGATGAGACAACAAACTGAATATCATACCAACTTTTGCATAAGTAAATCAAGCATCCAACAACCTATTGATAGAGAACAACATCAAATGCATCTCAAACATAATGAAGACTCAAGTGTAAACATGTTTCCATGGGACTAGCAATAGGTGGTCAATGTTCAAGGCCAAGACAATGCAATAATCTGTCAATATATTATTTTTTACACAAATATATTTCCCCATCAATGTGCATAAACTAAATGTGAAAATAATGATGCAAAAGCCCCAAATATAACATCTCAAAAGAGGCATGTAAATCAGCCTTAACTTCAGCAATATGCTTCTCATTAGGACTAGTGAATGTCATCAACATATACAACAATGATCAAAAGTACATCATTTGTGCGCTTAACATATAAGGTTCTCTCAGTTGGACTATTCTCAAAACCATGTGAAAGCAAGTAGGCATGTTATGGTGCTTGCTTCAAACCATATAATTCCTTTTTCAACCTGCACACTTTCTTTCCATGACCTTTGTATACAAAACCACGAGGTTGAGATGCATACAATTGTTCATGTAAGTCACCATTTAAAAATGTAGGTTTAATGTCCAACTGATGTACATTCCAACCATGATGAGTTGTAAGTACACCATTCGACATGTGGGAGTAAAGCTCTCATCAAAATTAATGCCTCTCTCTTGAGCATAATCTTTGGCAACAAGTCTTGCCTTATACATGCTAACTATTCCATCAAGCTTGTATTCGCATTTAGTGCTAATGGATTTTTTTGTGGAGGCAACTCACATAAAGATCAAGTACCATTCTTCATAATAGCATCATATTCGGATTTCATAGTATCCACCTAAATTTTTTATTTTTGTGCTTCATCAAAAGAAATAGGCTCATTCTCATAATAAAGACTAGAGGTAGTCATTGCATAGCAATTTGATGCAAAGGAAGAACTATCAGAGCATGAATGAGTATGATATGTCAATGGTGCACCTTAATTTGCTATCTCTCAAGGTGTGTACCAACCATTTAGGCATAGTTTTCACCCCTCTATCTAAGCTCTCTCATCAACACGTGCATCATGTAAATCTACTTTAAAAATGGAATGATCTACATCATTATCTGAAACATGTAAAGGTTGATAAATTGCCTCATTTGGACCATCACTTGACTATCCACCTCTAAAAAGTGACAAAGAAGTGTCATACACAACTTTAACATTAATTGATGTCTCCTTGGTACATGAAAGTAATGGCTGAATTGCATCTTCCACAAAACAACATTACAACTAACCAAAATGCATTTGATCAGTGGATGATACCAATGATAGCCTTTGCTTTCAAAATTGTACCTGACAAAAGTACATTTCATTGCTTTATCATCTAGCTTTATGCATTTTTTTCAGACACTAATGCATATGCAAGACAAACAAAGACATCAAAATAAGAAAAAGATGGCTTTCGACCATGCCAAGTCTCATATGGAGTGATTGATTCCAATGCTTTGTTGGGACACCTATTAAGTACATATGTTGCACACATAAGAAACTCAATTCAAAAGCTATGAGGTAAAGCCTCACTTTTGAGCATACACCTTGCTATTTCCATGAGAGGCTTACTCTTTCTTCCAACAAATCCATTTTTTTGAGGTTTATATGGCATTGTATACTGATGTTTTATTCCATGCTTAGCTAGAAATGCATTGAAATCAAGAGATATGTATTCCCCCCCATTATCACAACCGAGGGTGCCCAATTTACATGCTAAGAATTTTTCAACCCTAACCAAGAACTATTTGAAGCACATAAAAAATTCAAACTTTGCTTTCAATGGATACACCAATGCATGCATGGAGAAATCATCAATAAAAGTCATGACCTAAAGGTGATTCCCAAATGAAAGTGTTTGCAAAGGACCACATACATCACTATGAACAAGCTACAATTATGAGTAGATCGAGCTGAACCACTTTTTTAGGAAGGAGGAATGATACATTTTGCCCAAAATATAGCTTTCAAAGACATGTTTACAAGGTGCCTCAAGTTTGGGCAAAGAGGATATCATTTCAAATTTCTACAGGCAAAGCAAAGCAAAATTTAGATGACCAAAGCATGCATGCCAAATCTTTGCATATGAGATAGCTTGATAATTTTGATCTTCACATGTTGAACCATTCATAGATTTGCATAGTCTATGAGCTTATACAACCCATGACATAAAATGACAAAAACAATAATAACATTGCCGTTTGAGAGATCATGGATTGTGCATCTCTCATCAACAAATTTGACAACCACACCAATCTTACCTAATGTTGAAATTGAAAACAATTTTTTCTTAATCCATGGCACAAAGAATTCTGACAATGTGTAACAATTGTCATCAGTAGTATTCAAAATGATCTTACCAAATCCCATTAGAAAATAAGAGGATTTATTATCACATGTGACAATATTCCCTATAGGGGTAGAATCAGGTGAACAAAAGAAACTGCATTGTGAGGTAATATCTTTGGTTGCTGCACTATGAGAGTACCAAAAATTTGAGTCTATTGCATACATGAACTACTCATGAGAAGATGGGCCATAGCTGCAAACAATATTAAATACCCATTGTTCATTCTAAAGAAGATTAGCAGACTCTATTTTAGGTGTAGAGGCCTCTGTAAAAACCATTCTCGCCTCTTTCTTCTTTGTCTCTTTTGCAACCATTTTAGGAAAACTCTTTATGACATGATCATTTGCCTTACCATACTTACATTTTTTTTTTCTTTTGTGTTTTATTCTCATCTTTGCCTTCCTTCTTGGACTGTGAAACATTAGCAGATTTTTGCTTACTAGTGGATGAGCTCCATTTACCTTTTCCCTTTTGACTAGCCAAGAAAACTTTATCTAAACACACATAATTGACATGTTCTACTTGGACTTATCTTCCTCCAACAAAAAAAAAGACTAGTTCTTGAAATGTTAAAGCATTTGGATTGCGTTTCATCATCAATAAAAGATTATAAACAAAAATACAATATGAATATAGAAGAATATTAAAAATAGTTTGCACAAATGAACTATCTAGTGAGATTACATTAGCAGAAATTAATTGATCCTTCAAATTTGTGAGATTTTTCAAATAACTATCCATATAATCTCATTCATTCATATAATCACTCTCTAATTTCTTTCTGTGGTAAGCAACATGAGCCTCATTTTTGGCTCGTATAAAGTTTTAAGTGTATCCCAAGCATCCTTATGTCTTCCAATAGCGAATGTGAGGGATAATGGTATGTTTGATAGACAAAGTTATGAATGCATATGTCTGAGCATCTCTGCCATCCCCATGAAGTTGTTATGCAGTAGGTGTAGAAGGAACTGCAACATGACCAAGAAATTGAAGATCATCATCTTCAACACCATCTGCATCACCTTCAATAATTGATTTGCAAGTGCAGTAGGACATTTTTCAACACCCTGCACAATATTCCACAACCCTTTTTTCTACCAATACATAGATGCATCATCATATATCCCAGAATGGGTAATTAGCACCATCCAACTTATCCTCAACATCCAACATATGGAATACATCATTACTTCCAACCATGGCCAATAAACCAATACCTTGATGTAGAAATTGATTGTATCTCAAAAATTTGAATAGAAACACCATGTCAAGATCTGTTAAACCTATGGCAACAATTTTATTAACAAACCAAAGCTTGTATATATGTTTGACATAAAAAGAAAAAATTACATTCATAGTCATTGTGATACTGCATTTGGAGATCGTTACGAGCTCATATAAAAATTTTGATGTCATAGAGCAAAGAAGTTTTGATCTCCTAATCGCCCCAATTATGCTCACGAAGTTTTGTGTGCTTTTTAGACTATGACTGAAGGTGTGTTGGTGATGCCCTAGATGAAGCGGGGACCTGCTCTGATACCAATTGTTGGAGTTCAAAGCCTGTGGAAGAAGACAAGCAAGAAGAGGAAGAAGACAAATCTTGGAGGACAACACAACACAAAATGTATTACCAAGTGAATGTACAAAGATAAGCCACTCATTATGGTTATAGTCATATATACAAACCGGGGAAAAAATCCTCCTAAAGAGGGAAAAAATTGCCCCGACAATCCTAAGTGTGTTCACACACATCACCACGGAGCTATATCAACACCTTAGTTCTTTCTCTCTTGTTTATGGCACCAAGGAATTCAAAGAAGGAATTCATGATCATAAGAAATTATCAAAGAGCATTAAAAGGAGAAAGAAGGTGGAAAGCTTAAGGATGTAGCTCTATGGATTGGAAAACAAACTCACTGGTATGGGACAATGGGAATTGACTCCCATTGATACTTTTTTCTGATGGATAGAGAGAAAAGAAACTCAAGATTGATAGGAAACATCAAGACAAGCCTTAAAGATAAGACCACAAACGAATAAAGCTTTAGGTTCATAAAGAGGTTCACCTAGTTGAACCATATAAATACAGTTGGTTGTATTTACAAGAGGATAAATGAAATAAAGTTGACATTTACCTAAAAAAAGGTTATCCTTTATCGTCTTAATAAAATGCATTCATTTTCAAAAGAATGCATAGTCAACTTTAGATTGTGAAGTAGAGGTCAAAAAGATGAGGATAAGAAAACTTTAAAGAGATTTTTGAGTTAAACCAAAAAGTGAGGTGCTTGCTAGAAGTCAAGCCTATTCAAGTATATAAATATTGGTCCTCAATTAGCCTAAGGATTTCAAGGAATTGGTTAAGTAAGAGATATGATTTTTTTCCTCTTTGCAAAGTTTTGGTGACCTTTCAGGCTAGTGTGCATGACTATCTTGGGTGTGAAACAAATTTGGTTCAAGATCATTAGTACTAATTCTCTTTGGAAGAAATTGCAAAGCTAATAAGAACAAAAATTTTGTGTAGAAGAAAGGTATATCTAGTAATTCCAATTCATAAAGATATGATATTATTCTTTGGATTTAAACCTTGAAGATCTTAGATTTTCTAGAAGTATTAAACCATGCAAGAACAAAGAAATGTTCTAAGGGTTAATCTAGGAAAAATCAAACAAGATTTGGACGATGATCCATTAGTAGAAATGAACTTTCAAAATGGGGGGTATTATCTATCATTCAATTTCAAGAAATTTTGGATGATCAATATAAGTCCACCTAACTTGCCAAGGAATGCGAATGTAGTAACTCTTCTCATTTTGTTTAGCATATGCTAAGTTCCTACCTTTTGCTAAGTCCTCCCAAATACAAATATACTATATTTTTTTATTACATGACCGATCTCTATCCCTCATGATCTTATGTATTAATGCACATTTTGTAAGGCCCCCATTATGAGGAGAAGCCAAGTGTGCATTACCCAATTGATGGGAATCTCAACTTGCATGTTGTATGAAGGTCAAATTGGACCATGTAAGATATTGTAAGGTATTGTAAGGAAAGGGATTTACCATGGTCCCCAATTGTGGGGTCTAGGGAAACAATGAACAACCCTTGCCATGGGGTTCAAGGGGGCCAATGGGCCCCTACTTGGGTTAAAAGATCTACAAGATCAATTGGCTATAGTTGGTGTTGTTATAACACCAGAAGACTTGGATCAAAGATGTGTGTATTCTTCTAGCAAATTATGATTGAGTGGTAACAACCCTTAACACTTAGGTAACACCAACTCCCCTTACATTTGAAGAGTTTTGTGCTCTGCATCTTAGAAGAGGTGATGTGGTTGAAGAATTGGCAAGGTACAAGCAATGCTACATTCTTAGCCAATGCAAAAGGAAAAGAATCTTCTGATGGATCCAAGAAGTTGCTTCTATTGTGAAAAGAAAGGTCATGCCATCAAGGATTGCATAAATAAGCAAGTTAATGAATGAAGTGAGACTATGAAATCATCTTAGAAGATTAAGGAGTTGGCAAACAACATAGAGTTGGAACTACCGGTAGCTATTGAAGAGGTATGCTCATCCACTCAAGCTCGTGTTGATTGAACCATGGATTTTAGATATTGGAGCTTCTCTCCATATGACCAACAAAAAGGATTGGTATAGTTTGTTAGTGCCTCTATGGGAATCCATCAATGTAGTGGTGGGAAATGGTTCCAAATTTCCAACTAAAGGAACATGAATATCTCTTTTATTACTTCTAGAGGTGTTGAGAAGAAGTTATCTGATGTTCTCTGTGTACCTACACTTAAAAGAAATTTTTTGTGAGTTTCTGCAATAACAGATCGTGGACTCAAAGTTCACTTCAACAAGAGTGGTGCAGAAATCATGGATTCATCGGGTAATGTAGTAGGAAAAGGCATAAGACTTGATAACTTGTATGATTTAAATGCCTTAACTCTTGAAAAGATAAAGATGTAAGTAGGTTATAGCATCAATGATTTGGGCATCTTGGATTTGCATTTTTGAGGGAGATGCAAAGAACATGGATGGTCACTCATTTGCCTACATTTTTCAAGTTGCATGAGCCTTGTGAAGCTTTCATGATGGGCAAGCAACAATGAAAGGCATTTCCATGAGAGACTAACAATCAAGGTTAGGCTCCTCTAGAGTTGGTACATGTTGATACCTGTGGTAAAATGACTACACCTAATTTAGGAGGATTTTTCTACTTTCTATTGTTAGTCAATGATTATAGTAGAAACACTACAAGGAATATGAGCACATAGCTACGATTAATGTGACACAATTTTGTCGCTAAATAATTGCATCAAGCAATGAGCATCAAGCGCATAGCATCAGTTAAACGATGAATGCTTTGACGTTCGTATTGACATGTAGAGCCACGTGCATTGTGACGGTAGCATTAAGCGTCGCTAAAGTGACGAAGTAAAAAAGCGTCACTTATGCGATGCTACTGCATTGTATAAATGATGTTAAAAAGCATCGCTTATGGGATGCAATTCGAACAGAGATATACGACGGTTTAGCATCAATTATATGATGGTTTTCTGAACAAAAAAATAAAAAATTTGGAGGCTCTTCAATCAGCATCTAGATGCATCTGATCGAAGAGCTCTCCAATGTTCACAATTGCACTATGCTTATGAGCTGAAACAATTGCTTGCTGAATTATTCTTTGGTCTAATCTCTATCTTATTGTCTCTCTCTCTATGTGTTTCTCTCCTTTCTACCTCTTTCTCTTTGAATTATCTCTCTTTCTCTTTCTCTTTTGATCTCTCTCTCTTGCTCTCTCTCTCTCTCTACTACTACTACTACGACTACTACTACATGTTATTCAAGAAGTTAACCAAGCAAAAAATATGGCTAAATATTGTAAGTACAATTTCCATCCTTTGTATATCATTTGAATTGTTTTATTTTCATTAATTAGCATACTCACACTTATTCATATGCACATATACACTTATACATGAAGATGCATGTTCACACATATACACATGTACACATGTACACATGCACATACACACACACACATACATATGCACATACACACACATACACATATACACACACATACACATGCATATGCACAACCATTTCTACAAGCACATAAAAGGACTTGAATGTATGCATTATTGTATATACACATACACATACACACATTAACACATACTTAAATACATGTATATGCACATTCACATGCATGCACATACACATGGATGCAAATGGAAATGCATGCACATGCACATTCATGTTTCATACATATACAAATGCATATACATACACTTGTATGTGTTTATACACATACACATACATATGCACATACATACATATACACACACATACACACATATACACATATACATGCACATACGTACACACACATACACACATACACACTCATACACATACACATACATACATATGCACATACTACATGCACATACACAGATATACACATAACTTACACATATACATGCACATACATACATATATGCACACATACACATGCACATGCACATACACATATATATGCACATACACTTACACATGGACATGCACATACATGAATATGCACATATACATATGTACATTCATACATATACACACACATACACACATATACATGCACATATGTACACACACAACACATGCAAATACATACATATACACACATATACATGCACATACACACATATATGCATACACTTACATATATACATGCACATACATACATATACACACATACACATGCACATGTACATACACATACATACGCACATACACTTACACATGCATATGCACATACATGGAGATACACCCATACATATGCACATACAGACATGCACATATATATACATATATACATACATATACATTCATATAGACACACTTACAAAATATAAGATATATACCTACATGTGCATACATACATTTTATACACACACAAGCACACATAAATATATTAAATATAAACAATAAATCTATAGTGGCATCATGGGTAGTGGTGCCAGCACTGTGATGATCCAGATAATTTCTCCTATGTATGTCTCTCCACCTCATCCATATCTACCTCTCCATAATACTCCTATATAGACACACTTACAAAATATGAATCTATAGTGGCATCATGGGTAGCGGTGCCAGCACTGTGATGATCCAGATAATTTCTCCTATGTATGTCCCTCCACCTCATCCATATCTACCTCTCCATAATACTCCTATGTTACATATAACAAACATAAATAAGTAAAACGTACAAAACATCCATAAAAATAAAATAATTATATGAAATTTAATAATACTCACAAAAGGATCTGGATGATCTCGCATCTATTCGCTCAAATGCCAACATCCAAAATGTCTAGCATACCAAATTTCATGTTTCGTAGGATATCGACCATACTTTTTTCCCTGTATTGAAAGAAATAAAAAAGATTAGTCTCTTGCATTTTAACTAAAATAAAAAATATACTTTCAATAACACATATACCTACAAATGTAGCTACAAAACCATGATGGCCCATTTGGCCTAAGTGTGATGTGTGACTCGACTCAATTCTCTTCTTTACAGCAGCCTCTTTATTTAATAAAGAAATACATAAAATAAATGTAAAAAATTTATTAAACATATGAGAACTATAAATATAAAGTATTAATTTGTATAGCTTCTGTTGAGGCAATGACTCCTATAGACGTAGCTCTCTATGAAAAAACTACCACGTCTCAAGTGGTATGTTAGGTCTCCTCTTATTTTTTTCCACCATGCAATATCTCCTGTTATTTTAATCTCAAAAAGAAAAAAAGAATCAGAATACAATTTATATATTTATATATCTATATATTTATAATATATATATAAGTATATACTGATTTATATTTATGTTGTATATATATATATATATATATATATATATATATATATATATTGTGTATATATATTTATATTTACTATATATATTTATTGTATTTATATTTATACTATATATATATATATATATATATATATATATATATATATATATATATATATATATATATATATATATATATATATACATATATATATATATAGTATAAATATAAACACAGATTTATATATATATATGCACACATAAGCATACATACATACACACACATACACTTATACATACATACATACACACACACATACACATACCCACACACACATACATGCAAACATATACACATATTCATACAAAATACATGCAAATATCCCACAAGAATGTGTATTTGTATATATGTCAATGTGTGTATGTGTAAATGTGTATATGTGAATGTGTATGTATGTAAATAATCAGATTTTCAAGATCTAATACCATTATTTGCAGATTCTAATCAATTAGACAGAACTCCACCACTTTCTCCTAATCGTGCAAAGACTATATAGTATAAGTATATAAAACTTTTAATTTTAAATATATTTGATAGATACATATCTGATATATGTTTTTTTTTATTGTTATAATCAGATTCTCATCAATCAGAGGACGCTCCACCACCTCCTACCCATGCAACGACTTCACATGTGTCCTTCAATAGGGATTATGATGCATTTTACTGTCAAGAGCATATTATATGTTGGTGTAAGTTTTGCTATGGCATGTATCAAAGAACACGATTGGAATGTATTGAACATGAGGTAGAGTATGGTACTTTTGAGCGTGCACCAACACCTGGTCAACGTGATAATGCTTGGGTATGCATGCTTTCTATAAATTAATGTCATTATTTTATTTTAAAACCATATACAAAATCAAATTATTGTTGATATACAAGAATGTTTGCTCGATGATGATGATGAAGATGATAATAATTCTCATACTCATAATGCTAATATACCTCGTACACGTCATGGACTTGTTGTTCATCAATTACAAGTAGAGGTTTCTAGAAATCCTCTACCTCCTAGTTTAGAGACTGAAATGGCTGGCGATTATCCATTGGCAATTCCTGGTCGTTCTCTAGTACAAACATATGATAGAATAAGATATGGAGGATGGAATAGAGGACCACTTCCTTTAGATAGAGGGGTTTTTAACTTTTGGGTAATTGCTATATGATTGCTCCATCCATTATTACTAGTGTTGGTCGTGGTCTCTTTATTGTAGAGCATTTATATGTGCCTCTAGACTTTGAAGTCACTCTTATGTCATTTTGTGGTCCTATATATGGATGGGGACATTGGCATTGACTTGCACGCTATGTTCAAAGCATGAGTACTTATGGTATATGCTTGAATGTAGCATCCCTTACTAGTAGAGGGATCTGACATGGAGAAAAGGAAATATTATATATTGATGAAAGACTTTACACGCATGGAAATATAGCATGTTTAATAAATAGTAGTTGAAAGTTACATTATAGTTCAAGGACTAATTGCACATTTGAGGAGCATGAAAATAGTCATGAATCACCATACATGAGTAGAAATGTAACAAGATACATAGTTGTCAATGATATTACTTCATTACATGTTGGTGATGAATTATTAGTGAATTATGGATGGTGTAGATCTCCAAGAGCACCTTTTAACTAGAGATAAAATGAAAACTTTCTATCCACCTATTATGTGTTGCATTGAAAAACTCTAATTTCAATCTCTTTTTAAAATAACTTACATATTTAATTTTATGTTTAAAGTTTACTTTTCATTCATTTATGGAATACTAATGATTTTCATGTGTGTAGATTCCAACATATGATGTTGATGATATTCCACCACACCATTCAGAGTTGCCAGTAAGACCTCGTTTATTAGAAGCTTCAATGAGGAGGCTACACAAAAGTGATCCTGTGGAATATGCAAGGTTGAAAGACCTAAATTCAAAAGAAGATAAAGTGCGAGATTTGTGTGACAATGATGAACATGATGGCATGGTAGATTTTATTGAGGATTGGTATCAAAATGGCAGTGAGAGCATTGATATTTTATAAAATGAGAAATATCTTTGAGAGGAATGTCTAAAGCATGTATATGAAGAAAGTCACTTGACATGACTAAGTGCAATCTTACTTATTCTCAATCTTCAAAATCATTTTGGGTGGAATAATGTATCTGTTTTGGCACTATTAAGGTATAATTTTTAATTTTCTATTTATTTTGTTGGGGGGGTTCTTGTGCAGAAAGGAACTTGAGTGTTTGTAGGAGAATGGAGAGTGAGAACAAGAGAATTAATGACACCAAAAGCTTCTTATCAATTAGGAAGAGAAGAATACAAGCTTATTCATAAGCCAAATGCTCTGCACAATATGCCAAAGACTAAATAATGCTCATGAAAAAAGAATACAAAGTACTTAGATTAATTTTCCGCCGACCTCCGCACCAGACCTCCACCTTCTCCAAGCTTGCCCTTGTGCACACCTTGCACCAAGCTTCCAATAAGGTAAGGGATGGACACCTTCTATCGATGTTCACCTTCAATTGGACTTTGGAAATCTTGATGTTCCTTGCTTCACTTTCTCTGCATGCAATCTAAGTCACTCTTCTTGCACTTTGCAATGGCTCTCTGTGTCGCGTGCACTCTCTCTGAATGTGTCACTCTTCTCTCTCTTGCTCTAGAATATCTTCACACTAGCTTAGTCCAACCAAGAATACTCCTTCCCTTAAGTGTTGGTTCACGTATGCTCCTAACTCCCATAGCATCTTTGCCCTCACTTGTATGTCCCAAGATTGTCTCCAAGGTGTGCCCAACAGCCAACGAATCTCTGTTTTGTCCTGTAGTGACTTTAGGACAATACAAAATTTTAAATGGGGGCCATACTTCCACTTTTTTACCATTAGTGTCCATGTGAAAGGCCAAATGGCCACTGGATACTTTTTTGTATATGTTCTTTAATAAAACATATAGTGGCATGGTCAGTCACAGATTGTAAGTTCGATCGCATTTGTAAGACCTAAGAAGTCTGTCTACGTTCTCCCTAGGTACTGTGTTTTTTTGCGTATTTTGTAGTCTCTATGTGCAGTACCGTGTGCACCCTTAGGAGCTTGGTTTTCTACTCCGAGGATATTGTCATGGAGAGCGCAAGAAGGAGAGCACACTATGGTGCATCACCATCGAATTACTTCACTGGTATCAGAGCAGTTCAAGGCAAAAGCTTTGTTTCTTTTTGTGCGAGCGAAGTGAGCAATCCCCCTAGCTTTCTCCAAGGCTTAGGACCAAGGCACCAACCAAGGCATAGAACTTGGCATACCTTGTCATCCGAGTCACCGAAGTCACCGTTGGTGCCGCGCGAGGGAGGACCTCAATGATCAAGGAATATAGAGGTTCCCGGTACTTCCCGGGAGGTCACCCATCCCAGTATTGTTCCCCTCGGAGCTCGCTTAACCATGGCAATCTCTTGCCACTAAGCTACACTCTTGTGGTGTCTGAAGAAGGGGAAAGACTAGGGTTGACATTATCTTGAACATGTTTTGGTCCCTCAAAGCTTCATTCTTTGCTTTCAAAGCCTATTTCTGAAGCATTTTTGGGGTGTCTTTTGGAGTCGTTTTGGAATATTTTTGCACATAGTTCTCTTCACACAGGTCCAAGAACATCAAGAAAAGTGTTCTTTGATTGCTCTAACATTGAATATCAACCTTCGGGGTTGTGTTTTCAGCCACACTCGTAAAACTACAGGTTTCTTGAAAGACTTCAGTTTTGGTGGGAGCAGTCGCTGCAAATTTATGCAGGTTTTTTGAGCCAAAAACATCAGAGTTGACAGACACTTGCAGGTGTTATTGGCTAGTTTTTGGGTTGTACATTCAGCCTTTCAGTGTCATTTTACTACATATATTGAGCACATACACATTATGTACGCTTCCATGGATCTCGCTTATGGACATCCATGTGGTCATTGATAAAGTAGTTACGTTCTTTGCATAAAGCCTTTTACGTTTGATAAAGAGGGTCGTGGTGAGGTTTTCTTAATTGGGAGACACCGAGATGTCGGGGTCTCTTCGGTGATGCAGGTGGAAGACTTACCTAGCCTCGCCATGGCAGATGTATGATAGCCGTTCATAGGTGCTCGATAAGCCTAGTTGGCTTCTATTGGGTAATTGATTATATGCACTGGAGTTAGTGATTCACTATGCAGACAAACATGTCAGTACTTGCAGTTTCATGATATTTTGACACCCGTCATACGCTCATTTTGTACAGGATACTTTGGCAAAATTTTTCTAGATTTTTGGTTTTGTCAACTATATAGTGGTCGATTTACTCCTTGGTACACTTATTCGTTGGTGTTCGGACTCTTCTAGCTTCATTATCATTCCATTCAGTTCCCTACCATCATGGCATCAGAGGTCTCAGGAACATCCAGTGGATCAGGGTCTAGTGCTAGTGTTTCGAGGAGGAGCTATAACTTGCAGGGCAAATACCATTTTGAGATCCGAAAATTTGATGGCACAAACTTTGCTCTATGGAGGAATTAGATTAAATATGTGCTGATTCAAAGGAGGCTGGAAGCCAGTAAATGCAATTTCAAAGAAGCCTACTAACATGGATGAAGATAATTGGGATGAGTTAGATGAAATGGCCAGGTCTACCATTTGCTTGCACCTGGCAGATAATGTTTACTTTACAGTATTAGATTGTGAAAGTGCAGAGGAGCTGTGGAAGAAGTTATGCAATACATATGAAAAAGAGACGGCATCAAATAAAGTCTATCTGATGAAAAATTATATGACCTTCGTATGAAGGACACAAATAGTGTTGCTGCTCATCTAAATGAGTTTGATGCTATATTCTCTCAATTACAGGCTCAGAAAATGGATATGGATAATGAAATGAAAGAAGTATTGTTGTTATGCATCTTGCCTTCATCATGGGATACATTTTGCACAACTATTAGCAATAGTGCACCCGGTGGTAAACTCGTTTATGATGACATATGTGGAGCACTCTCGAGTGAGGAGATTCGTAGAAAATCTATGGTTGTCACTCATAGTGGAGATGCATATAATGTTTGTGATTCTTACCAAGGAAAGAATCAACAATGTGGCAGGAGCAAGAACAAAGAAACGAATGGTCAACGAAATAAGAGTAGAAGTAAATCAAGGAAGAGGGACATTGAATGCCATTATTGTCATAAGAAAGGACACATGAAAAAAGATTGTTATGCATTAAAGAATGCTAAAGGTAAAGGACAGAATGTTGATGGGCATGTTAAACAGTTACCTGCACCATCTACTTTGACTGTGAAGATTGAAGAAATTAATGCTATTTCTGATGATGCTGATGTGTTGACACTTGATAGTACTGTGCCAACTGAGGCTCTTATGGCTGATTCTCTTTCCCACACCTAGCTGCTAGATTCTGGTGCTTCTTTCCATGTGACACCACATAGAGAATGGTTCTCTAATTATGCAGCAAAGTCTCTTGGTAACGTGAGACTTGGTGATTCTTACCAGTGTGATGTTGTGGGGTTTGGAGATGTTGTTGTGCAGTTCATTGATGGTTCAAAATTTACTATGCATAATGTACGCCATGTACCTCAGTTATCATGTAGTTTGATGTCAGTTGCTCAACTTGATGACCTTGGTTACAAGGTGGTCTTCTATGCTAAGTCCTTTTGCATATCAAAGGGCAATATTTTTGTTGCAAAAGGAAGCAAAGTTGGCTCACTTTATCCTTTATTTGTATCATAGAAAGAACACTTGTTAGTTATTACTGAACAGCTTATGGTTTGTATTTGGCATGGTCGTTTGGGCCATATACCTTGTAGTGGAATGGAAAATCTTTCTCATTCTGGCCACTGACCTGTGTTATCTTTCTCCAATTTTTCATTTTGTGAGCATTGTCAATATGGAAAGCAAACTAGAAATGTGCATAGAATGCACATTGACTCTTCAATTCAGCCTTTAGATCTCGTTCATACAAATGTGTGTGGTCCTATGCCGACTAGGTCCTTAGGTGGTTCTCTTTACTTTGTCACTTTCATAGATGATGCTACTAGAAAAGGTTGGATATATCCTATCAAATCGAAGGATGAGGAATTCGCTACTTTCAAAAAATGGCTTGCTTGAGTTGAGACTGAAAAAGGAACTAAGCTTAAGCCTTTACATTCAGATAATGGGGGTGAGTATACCTCACATGAATTCAGCCTTTTTTGTCACTCTAGAGGGATTCGTAGAGAGATTACAACTCCTTATACCCTAGTACAGGATGTTGTAGCTGAGAGGATGAATAGAACTATTCAAGATAGAGTAGTCTCTATGTTGCATCATGCAAACCTCTCACAAGGTTTTTGGGCAGAAGCAGTATTGACTGCAGTTCATGTGATTAACCTTTCACCTAGTACTGCCAAAGGTTTGAAAGTGGCACAAGAGTTATGGATAGGGAAGCCACCATATTATAATCATCTTCGAGTTTTTGGGTGTGAAGCATATGTTCATATACCAAAGAATCTTAGAGAAAAGTTGGATCATAAGTCAAAGAAATGCATTTTTCTTGGATATGGTCGAGAAGGACAATTTGAATATTGCTTATGGGATCCTGAAACACGATCAGTGATCAGAAGTAGTGATGTCATTTTCAATGAGTCTAAGATGCATAAACAGCCCATTAAGGAGGTTGAATTGAGAAGAGTGGTGTTTGAGGATACTAGTCCTCTAGTTAACATGCATAAAAATGTTGCACATAGGGATGTTCAAGAAAATGTCCATTCAGATCAATCTGCACATATTCCTGTTCAGCAACCATTGAGACGTTCTGCACATGTCTCACATCCACTTGTCAGATATGTTCTAGGTTTAGATTTTGTTATGCTAACAGATGCCGGTGAGCCCTGTTGCTACAAAGAGGCTATGCAGACAGAGGATCATGTCAAGTGGGAGCGTGCCATGAAGAGTGAGTTGGATTCTATTCACAAGAATGGTACTTGGGATTTGGTACCTTTGCCAAAGGGCACGAAATCTTTACCATGTAAATGGGTATATATGTTGAAATTCACATCAGATAGTGCTTCTCCAAAGTATAAAGCACGACTTGTTGCAAAGGGTTTTAAGCAACAACATGGTTTTGATTTTGAGGAAATCTTCTCTCCGGTGGTCAAGATGACTACCTTGCGCATGTTTGTTGGATTCATTGCAATGGAGGACTTAGAGATAGTCAAAATGGATGTGAAAATTGCTTTCTTGCATGGAGATCTTACAAATGAGATCTATATGGAACAACCAGAGGTTTATGTAGTTCTTGGAAAGGAAAGTCTAGTTTGTAAGCTGAAGAAGAGCTTGTATGGACTTAAACAGTCCCCTAGACAATGGTACCAAAAGTTTGTTGCTTTTATGAAGTCTCAAGGCTATTCTCGAAGCAATGAGGATCATTGTCTCTACACAAAGAGATGCTCAGATGGCAGCTTGATATGCTTAATATTTTATGTCGATGATATGCTGATTGTTGGGAAGTCCTCTTATGATTTGTCAATTCTCAAACAGAAGTTGAGTCAGACATTTGATATGAAGGATTTGGGGGATGCCAAACATATTCTTGGCATGCACATTACTCGTGATAGGAGCAAAAGATGCATATACTTGTCTCAAAGTGAGTACATATCCAAAGTACTTCACAGGTTTAATATGTAGGGTGGAAAGGCATTGAGTACACCTTTACCCACATATGTGAAATTGAGCAAGGATGATTGCCCCAAATCAGATGAGGAAAAGGAATTCATGACCAAAATTCCCTATCAGTCTGCTGTTGGTAGTCTCATGTATGCTATGGTAGCTACGAGACTAGACATTGCATTTGTAGTGGGAGTTGTGAGCAGATATATGTCTAATCTTGGCAAGAAACATTGGGAAGCGGTCAAGATGATTTTAAGATATCTGAGTGGCACTAAGGACAAGTGTCTATGCTTAGGTAGAGGGAAAGCATCTATGATTGGTTACACAGATTTTGACTATGCTGGTTGTGTAGACAATTGTAAGTCTACATCTGTTGGTGCAGGGCAATCAACAATTGAAGTTTTAATGAAGGTTTGGAAGTCAAGGACTGAAGAAAAGTTCAAGTCATGAAGCATGGAGGAAGTGCATATTCAGAAGATCAAGATGTGTACATATATGTACATTAATTCAGAGATAGTTCACTTATACTTTTGTATAGTCATGATATTGTAAATATTTGCCTATATATACAAGTAAAAAGTCGGAACAAATATGAGAGAGCATGAGAATAGAGAAATCAGTAGTTGTATGAGTTATTAGAAATCTTAGAAGTGAGTTGAGTCTCTCTCCTCATTCAGTTGTAAATTCCTTCAGGAATGAAAGAAAATTGTGCTCGATGTTCCTGTGTATTCTCCTTCTATCATTTCAAGAATCCTTTTGTAGATGTCTAAGTCCATAGTTAATGAGTCTATGGTTAAAGTTTGAGAGTCTAATTGTAAACAGGTTGTGAGAATTTTGTGTAGGAACATTCATATGTGAAGAAGTGTTCACTAGTTCCTGAAACAAGCGCAAAATTTGATGTTAATGTTTTGGTCAATTCTCCTTCCATAGTGTAAAGTTTTGAGCAAGCAAGCACTCAATATTTAACTTGGAAGGTAAGCTATCTGTGGCTAAAATCATTTTCATAAACGGGTTCTAGATTGAGAGAACCAAGTGTTAAAAGTTATAGGTGTCTAAATCGACTTCTCAGACGAACAGTTTTAGACATAGATAACTTGTTGAGATCATTTCTCAAGATATATTGAATGTTTTGGAGTAATTCAACTTGGAGAAGGTGCGCAAACTGTAGGCGAAACCTTGTGCAAAGTTTCATAAAAAACTTTACACAATTCATAAGTTAATGAGAGAGATATGTGCAACAGACTTTCTGTGTAGTCATCTCCTTCACAGATTTTTCAAAATCTTTATAATTGATCATTGATCCTCTAAAATTGGTGAAGGTTTGAGTTATTCTTGTTATAGAGGTGCTCAAACTACAAGAGTAGCTTGTTCTTTTGGAGATTAACACTCTCCATTAGTGGTATCAGAGCAAGAAGCATCAGAATTGAAGAAAGGAGGACCCCGACTATTGCAGCTGTAAAGAAATCAATACTTGAAGGTTCAAAAGGTGAAAGCTTAAGACCAAAGCTTGAGAAGGAGGCCATACGACATCAAGGAAGACAAAAGGAACATTATTCGAAGTAAAGGTACATCTATTACTCATAAAGTTTGAAGAATTCAATACACAGGAGAAGAAAGGATGGGAGATTCTCTTCAGATAGAGAAGTTGGATAGAGAGAACTATCCAGCATGGTCAATGAGGATGGAAGCTCATCTTATGAGCAAAGACTTGATAAGTTATATCACAGGTGAAGAAGAAAAGCCTCAATTCAGAGATCCTAGTGTTCCAACTAGGGAGGAATTATCATATTTGAAGAATTGGATGAAGAGAGATGCTCAAGCTAGGAGCATTATCTATATGGCAGTCAATGACTACTTGCTACCTCATATTAGAGGTCTTGCAAGTGCAAGTGATATATGGAATGCTTTGGAGGAGCATTTCCAAAACACCACAAAGTCAAGGAAGGCATCTTTGTGGGCAGAATTTACCACTTTCAAGAAGAAGGCCTCTCAATTCATCTCAGACTATGTAACAAGGATGAAGAACATTGTAGATGCATTAGGAGCAGTTGATGAAGACATTGAGGAGGATAAATTGGTAAGGCAAATCCTCACAAGGTTGAGAGGTGATGACAAATGGAAGCCATTCATTTTTTCTACCGAATTATCACTTGATCATTTTACTCCTGACTTAAATCAGTTGCTAGGACATATGTTAACCTTTGAGCAGGATGTCAAAGGCGAAGGTGACAAGAGTACAGGACATGCAATGTATTCAAAGGATAAGAAGAAAAATAGCAAAGGGAAGCAACAAGCAAATGAAGATGAAGGCACAACTAGTCAAGCCAACTTCCTAAGAGGAGGAGGAGGTGGTAAAGGTAGAGGAAGAGGCAGGAGTAATAAAGATGGAGTCAAAGCTTGCTGGATTTGTGGTAAGACAAATCACTTAGCTAATGATTGTTGGCATAATACTCAGAGTAATGGTGGATATAATCAGAACTTCAATTCAAGAGGAAGAGGTGGCAGAAATCAAAGAGGTAATTTCAGAGGTAGAGGTAGTAGAGGTTACTTTGGAAGAAATGCAGGTAGAGGATTCCAAAGTCAACAATACAACAATACCTACTACAATTATGCTTCAGATCAGAAGGAAGATTCAACATTGATAATGAATGCAACTTGTGAAAGGCAAAGTGAAGACCAAAGAGTCTTTTACATTGACTCAGGGTGTAGTAATCACCTGAGTGGCAACATAACTTTGATGACTAATTTGGAAAATAAGGTAACTAATCATGTAGTTCAAACAGGTGACAATACAAAGCACAATGTGAAGTCAATTGGATCAGTGAAGGCCAAGGATGGTAGCACACTCTTGAGTAAGGTCTTGTATGTTCCTACAATTCCTAAGAATATGATAAGTGTAGGACAAATTGTTGAAAAAGGTTATGAAGTTAGATTCACTAATGAAGGAGTTTTTGTGGAAGACCCTAGCAATGGGTATAAACAGATTGTTTCAGGGAAGAAAGAAGGAAGATTGTTCACATTGAAGATTCAAGGTAATGTTGGTCATGCCTTGTTTACTTATGGAGGTTATAAGATCTCTGAGTTAGATCTTTGGCACAAGAGGCTTGGACATTTCAATGAAAGAGGTATCAAAGATATGGTTAACAATGGTTCAGTGCTTGGATTGCCTAATGTTGCAGGTCAACATATGACATACAGATGTGAGGCATGTCAATTAGGTAAGGCTCATAAGAAATCTTATTCCAAGCATGGTTTTATATATTCAGAGAAGCTTGAATTGGTACACACAGATGTGTGGGGACCATCAAGAGATTTTAGTATCAATGGCTCAAGGTATTATGTGATTTATGTTGATGATGCTACCAGATGGATCACTATCTATGTGATCAAAGATAAGTCATAGGTATTCAATACATTCAAACACTATCATGTGTATGCAGAGAGAATTACAGGTCATGAATTGAAGAGACTAAGGTCAGATGGAGGAGGAGAGAATTTTTCTAATGAATTCAGTGATTACTTGTGGAATGCAGGTATAAAAAAGGAAGTTACTTGCAGGTACTCTCCTCAACAAAATGGTGTAGCAGAGAGAAGAAATAGAACTCTTGTTGAGTTTGCAAGGTCAATGATGAAGGAGAAAAATTGCCCTAATTATTTGTGGGTTGAGGCCGTAAATACAGTTACTTATTTGGTCAATAGGTTACCATGTAAAGCTTTGCAGGGTATGACACCATATGAGGCATGGTGGGGTAAGAGACCTACCTTGGATCATTGCAAAGTATTTGGATGTTTGGCATATGCATATGTGCCATCCCAATTAAGGCACAAATTGGAACCTAAAGCTAAAAAGTATGTATTCAATGGTTATGATGATAAGCAGATGGGATATAGGTTGTGGAGTCCATCCACAAAGCAATTCCTTGTATCAAAGGATGTTACATTTGATGAGCAAGGTACTTGGTATGCAGGTACAATCAATATTAATGCAAGTGATGAAGAAGTTGCGAACCAAAAGAAAGGTAAATCAAAGGTTCAAATATTTGATGAAGAGGAGAATAATGAAGTGCATGTTGAAGTTGAAGAAATGCCAAGATTTAATCCTGAGTGTGATGAACCAGAAACCTCAAGGAGTGGAGAACTCAGAAGGTCATCAAGACACAAGTGGCAACCTACAAGGTATAGCTATGACACTTCTTTTTTGGCTACCAAATATTATGCTTATATGATAAAGGCAGATGAAGACCCTTCTACCTATGAAGAGGCAAAAGGTAAGGAAAATTGGGAGAAAGCTATGCAGGAAGAGTATGATGCATTGATGGAGAATCAGACATGGGATTTAGTTCCTAAACCAAATAGCCAGAAGATCATTGGATGCAAGCGGGTCTATAAGACAAAGAGGTATGCAGATGGAAGTGTGTCTAGGTATAAAGCTAGACTTGTTGTGAAGGGTTTTTCTGAGACTTATGGTATAGATTATGATGAGACCTATAGTCTTGTGGCAAAGATGACAACCATCAAGACACTCATAGCTATTGCTGCATGTAAAGGTTGGAAATTATGTCAATTAGATGTGAAGAATGCTTTTTTGAATGGTTATATTTCAGATGATGTTTTCATGGAGCAACCACAAGGATTCAGAGATGGAAGGTATCCAGATCATGTGTGCAAGCTCAAGAGAGCTTTGTATGGTTTGAAGCAGGCTCCAAGGGCATGGAATTATAGACTTGTGAAGTTCTTGAAAGAACTTGGATTTCAAGTGTCAAAGGCAGATAGTAGCTTGCTTGTTAAAGCAAGTGATGATGGATTCGTTTACATGTGCATATATGTTGATGATATAATTCTTACAGGTACAGATGAGAAAGTTATTCAAAGCCTAAAGAAGCAAATGGAGAAAGAGTTCAAAATCAGTGACTTGGGAGACTTGTCATATTTCTTGGGCATGGAGATCTCATACACTCAACATGGAGTGTATGTAACTCAAGAAAGGTATTTGAAGAACTTGTTGATCAAGTTTAAGATGAATGATTGCAGGGTAGTACCTACTCCAATGGAGGTGAATCACAAATTAAGCAGATATGGAGGAGAACAGTTTAAGGACATGAAGCTATACCAGAGTTTGGTTGGTAGTTTGATTTATGCTACTTTAACTAGACCTGACTTGTCATATGCAGTTGGAGTATTATCTCAATTCATGAATTGTCCTAGGAAAGAACATTGGATTGAAGGTCAAAGAGTGTTGAGGTACATTAAGGGTACACTCAAAGAAGGTTTGTATTATGGTTTTACATCAGATACAAACATCAAGATATATAGTGATGCAGATTGGGCAGGTAATCTTGATGATAGAAGATCAACTTATGGATACTTGTGTTATGTGGGAGATAAGTTAATTTCGTGGTGTTCCAAGAAGCAAAACACAGTTGCTTTGTCATCTACAGAAGCAGAGTACAAAGGTATGGTTGAAGTTGCAAAGGAAGTGATATGGCTTAAGACTCTGATGAAGAGTTTTGACATCATTCAGAGTACACCCACTATTCATGGAGATAACATGAGTTCATTGTATTTAGCTGCTAATATTGTTTTTCATGCGAGGACTAAAAACATTGAGATTCAGTATCACTTTCTAAGAGAGAAGGTGATGGATAAAGAGATTGAAGTCATACATACTTCAACAAAAGATCAGATAGCTGATATGCTAACCAAAAGCTTGGATGGACCAAAGCTACAAAGATTCAAAGAAATGGCAGGTATAAAGAAGATAGAGAAAACCTAAATTGATGATTGAGGGGGAGCTGTTGGTGCAGGGCAATCAACAATTGAAGTTTTAATGAAGGTTTGGAAGTCAAGGACTGAAGAAAAGTTCAAGTCATGAAGCATGGAGGAAGTGCATATTCAAAAGATGAAGATGTGTACACATATGTACATTAATTCAGAGATAGTTCACTTATACTTTTGTATAGTCATGATATTGTAAATATTTGCCTATATATACAAGTAAAAATTCGGGACAAATATGAGAGAGCATGAGAATAGAGAAATCAGCAGTTGTATGAGTTATTAGACATCTTAGAAGTGAGTTGAGTCTCTCTCATCATTCAGTTGTAAATTCCTTTAGGAATGAAAGAAAATTGCACCCGATGTTCCTGTGTATTCTCCTTCTGTGCTTGATCATTTCAAGAATCCTTTTGTAGATGTCTAAGTCCATAGTTAATGAGCCTATGGTTATAGTTTGAGAGTCTAATTGTAAACAGGCTGTGAGAATTTTGTGTAGGAACATTCATATGTGAAGAAGTGTTCACTGGTTCCTGAAAGAGGTGCAAAATGCAATGTTAATTTTTGGTCAGTTCTCCTTCCACAGTGTAAAGTTTTGAGCAAGCAAGCACTCAATCTTTAAGTTGGAAGGTAAGCTATCTGTGGCTAAAAGCATTTTCATAAACGGGTTCTAAATTGAGAGAACCAAGTGTTAAAAGTTATAGGTGTCTAAATCGACTTCTCAAAAGAACAATTTTAGACATAGATAACTTGTTGATATCATTTCTCAAGATATACTGAATCTTTTGGAGTAATTCAACTTGGAGAAGGTGTGGAAATTGTAGGCAACACCTTGTGCAAAGTTTCATTAAAAAAAACTTTACACAATTCATAAGTTAATGAGAGAGATATGTGCAGCAGACTTTCTGTGTAGTCATCTCCTTCACAGATTTTTCAAAATCTTTATAATTGATCATTGATCCTCCAAAATTGGTGAAGGTTTGAGTTATTCTTGTTATAGAGGTGCTCTAACTACAAGAGTAGGTTGTTCTTTTGGAGATTAACACTCTCCATCAACATCAGGGTACATTTTTCATTTTGCTGGAGGTGCTATCTCTTGGAGATCTCATCTTCAAGAATGTACAGCTGTTTCCACCACAGAAGCAGAGTATGTTGCAGCAAGTGAGGCATGTAAGGTAGCATTGTGGCTCTCTCATCTTTTTTGTGATATGGGTTTACCTCAGCATGTACCTTGTTTGCTCAGTGATAGTCACAGTGCCATTGCTCTAGCTAAGAATTTGGTCTATCATGCAAAGACCAAGCACATTGAGTTGAGGTATCACTTCATTCGAGATTGCTTAGCCACTGAGTGCATTATTCTTGAGAAGTTTCACACTCGAGATAATGCTACAGATGCTTTGACTAAAGCTCTACCACATGATAACTTTCGACACTGTTGTCACCTGATGGGGGTTACTTGATTCATGATCTTACACAGTCACTTGTATACTGTGTAACATGCCCATCGGGTGGGAGGTATAGTTTGTATACTTACACTCAGGTATTCTTTATCATTCTTTATTTTTCTCCCATAGTTACTTTGGCCATATTGGCCTTTAGTGGGAGATTGTTACCGTTAGTGTCCATGTGAAATTAGGGCAATAGGCATATATACAAGGGGGGGGGGGGGGAACCTCCTAAAGAGGGAAAAAAGTGCCCTAGTGGTCCTAGTGTGTTCACACACATCACTACCTAAATATATCAACAATCTGACCATACTTTGATCTGCCAATGTAACCATAAAATTGGCTGCTCTTGATGGTTGAAACCCCAACTTCTTTATAGTATATTTAGGCATCAGATTGATTCCTAAACCTCCATTTACTATAAATCCTTTTAGAATTTGACCATTAGTATTCACTGTAAGTTTGGGGCTCTTGTAGTTTGTTAAGGGTGGATTTCGTGTAGATCTATTTGTACCCCCAACAGAAGCTTTGGTCACCAGAGTCGATGTGGATGCTTCATCTATTATTTCTAAGACTTCAGACTTGAACCTTTCATTAATATTTATTAAGTCAAGAATATTGACCTCTATTTTAATCGACTTCAGTAGCTCCAAGGCTCCTGATTCCTTGGTTGCATAGTGTGTATTTACTGCATCAAGCTCCTTGTGCGCTCTACTGAATGCATTTTCAATAATATTGTTGCTACTTGTATTAAATTCCTTGTTTGTATGCTCACTAGGTGTAGTTTGAACCTCCTTGGCCTTCTTTTCTTTATTGAATCCAAACATATTAGGTTCTTGATCAGCTTCCAATTGATCCTTTCCTTTGCTTCTAGTCTGCACAACCAGGGAGTCAATCTCTTCTTGTTGCACAACCCTAGCAAAGGGAGATGGCATGTATGTTTCTTCTATAGTACCATCCTTATTTACAACTAACATTGAATGTGGGGACCTGTTGTTGATGGCCTATTTTTTGGGCAGCAATTAGTGAAGTGATCTCTCGCCTTTGGGCAATTCTTACAGGGTGGAGCATTTTCTGGCCGGGAACATTTGCTCTGGTAGTGCCCATATTCTCCACATCTAAAACAAATAATTGGTCTTCTAGACCCATTTCCAAAGTTTCCACGAGACCTAGGATTATAATTGTTAACTTGATTAGGAGCTGCCGCCATCATATTGGTTGAAGGTTGAATTCTTGCTCCTCCATGGTTCCAATATGTTTGTGCATTCATTCCTCTACAATCTTGAGCCTCATGCCCAGTTTTCCTGCATAACTGACATGTTACATTTAAGAATGGACATTCGCTTACCACATGGCCCTATTTGCTGCACATGGTACACCATAGCCCATTTTTATGCCACCTCCCTTTAGTTCTTGTAATTCTTGGCGAAGTTGAACTATTTCTTCTGCTTGGGCTTCCTCTTCTTTTTGTAGTTTAAGGGCCTCGATTTCTCGCCTCAACAGGGCTACTACGTTTTATTCTTCCTTTTGAGGTTTACTCCTTTTTAAGTTCTCTAGCTCTTTCCTTAATTGAATCATTGGATCCTCAATTTCTGTAGAATAGGGCAGTTGGGAAGAAGTTGCTCCATATTGTTGTCTTATTTGTTCCAATTGTGTAGCTATATTGATGAACTCTTCTATGGAGGTTGTTGACAACACTAATTCCTTGATTTTACATTGTGTAGTCATCGGAGTGGTTTAGCTAATTGTTAGCAGTAGTCAAGGAACTGAAGGACTAACAAGACAAGGAAGCTTACGAAGGGAGTCAGAGCGAAGAGAAGGTACAAGCAGACAGAGTAGTCAAAGAAGATCGGGCAAGTAGGCCATTATTTTTTCAGGAAGATAAAGCATATCAAAGAGGTGGACACATAAGGAGAAGGAGCAAGTAGGGAGCTCGAAGATGTGTATGTCAAATCGTTAGAGGAAATCCCTACAAAAATAGTGATTTTCATCACTAAAAGCCATTGTAAATACCATTTCATATTTTTGTAGCTCCATTTTGTGCAAGCCAAGGAGTCCTTGAGCTTGAGGAGCATTAGAAGTAGCTACCTACCAGTTTTCATAATTTTTAGACTCCATTTGAGCCTTCAAATGGGACCTAGAACCTAATTTTTAACTAGGCCGGACACTAGGTCTGGACACGGCCAAAACCTAGTCAAAAACTATAAATAGAGCTAGAGAGCTTATTTTTGAGGTTAGCTTGTAATAGAATTGAGCTTGTATGAGCACTTTTGAAGTAATCTAAAAGAACTCCATTGTCCTCCTCTTTGTCTTGCTGTGTGTGCGCTTGTGTGTGTATGTGTGTGCATGTTTGTGTGCTTCTCACTCACGCACTTGTGCCTTGTGACTTGCTCGAGGTCATCATACCATCCTCACATCTTCCCGGATTGACATTAAAGGAGGTGCTACTCATCACTGAGCTACACCAAATTTTAGCACCGTTGCCGGGGAACGAGCGTGTGATGGTAAGACGTAGATTTGAGACGTTGGCGTTGTAGGTAATTTCTTTACTCTTCTTTATTTTTCTCTTTCTTACTTCATCATCATCATCACCATCATCATCCTCACCACCTCCCACCTCCATCTCCACCATCGCGAAAAATTTCAGTTTTTGATCATATCACCTTCTTCCTTCCATGTCCCTCATTTCACTTGTGAGAGAGAGCGAGAGAGCAAATTGTGTGCATTGCTTTTTGCCTGTTTTCTGAGTGATCTTGCAGGTATAGCTGTATCATCCCCTCCAGCACGCTGTGCAGGTACGGATGAACTCGAAACTGTCTCTGTGTCGCAGACCTCTGTCAATCGCGATCGACAGAAAATTTCGCCTTTTGGTAAAACAAAGTGCACCACAATGACATGTACAAGGAGCACATTCCAAATCACTAGAAAAAACTAAAAAATTCTGTGTTTTTCTGTCAATCGCGACCGACACCATCGATCACGATCAATAGCCACGATCGACAACCTCTGTCAATCGCAACCGATAGACTCTATCAATCGCGACCGACAGACCCTGTCGATCGCGACCAACAGGCCCCACGATCGACCGACTGCCACGTAGGACCCAGTCAATCGTGATTAACACCGTCGATCGTGACCGACTGAATTTTGACAATTGACTGAATTTGTCGCGTTGCCACGTGTCCATCGCGACGGACACATCCCCGATCGACTGAAATTACGGTGAAAATCCCAGAAAAAGCATCGATCGCGATTGACACCATCGATCGCTATTGACAGGACCCACGATCGACTCTGTCGATCGTGATTGACACTGTCAATCGCGACTGACGTGTCGATCGCGACCGACAGGCCCCGACGGACACCTCTGTCAATCGCGATTGACAAACCTGTCGATCGCGATTGACAGGCTTTTTCGGCCAAATTTTTATGGTTTTTTCTTGCATGTTTTTGGGGTAATTTTGGGCATACTTATCAAGCTATTAGTGATTTGTGAGGTCCCTATACTTGCATTTTTAGAAAAAAATTCATGTGTATTGTCAACCTGTTTGAACCCTGTTTTAACTTCAAAACCCTGAGCAGTCATAACTTTCTCATACGAAATCCGTTTGATATGATTCTTGTTTTGTTGGAAAGCTCGTGGGGAGTACAACCAAAACTTCCACTGGTTACAGTAAATTTATTATCAGGATTATTAGATATACTATTTTGAAATTGACCATATCCAGGGGGCACAAAACCAAGGGATCTCTAGAAGTGTTTTCCATAAAGACAAAAGGCTAATTAATGTCTAAGTTACATAAATGAAAGTGCTCGGTTCTGTCCTTTGAATTTAAGTCTCGAGCTAATCTTGGGACTTTTACAGGTCCATTGAGAGCATAAAAGGGCGATCGGAGCAAGAGTAAGTGCAAGCTTTGGAACACACCTCCTGAGCACACAAGGGCAACCCAGGGAGGAACTGAAGGTTGGAAGATTCTCAACCCCTCTGTTAATTTCTAGCCTAAGCTAAGTACGAATAGTGCTAGAAGTAAGTCAGGGCAACGATAGGCACGAAACAAGTCAAAGACTATCTAAGAAATCAAGTTCAAGAGATAACCTGTGTGTGACCTATAACTTTAAAGGAAAAGAACTTAACGGGGAGCGATCAATTTCAAGTGCGGAAATTAACTCAAGCATTCTTGACAACGCGACATCAAACAAGATCATAAACACGATAATCAACTAAAAAGAACCAAGTGACTGATACAAATTGATCGGCAACAAGGTTGTACTTTGGGCAAACATTGGGGCTACTTATATAGGCATATGAACCTTAGATCAGGACGACATCTAGGGAGAGATAGACTAAGTCTTAGGTCTTCAGAGGCTAGTGTCAATCACACTGCTAGGTCTTGGGCCCAGCAGTTGAGCCATTTTTCTCATTACCCTAGCTCTGAGACTAGTGAATCAGAGATCTCAAGGTATGGAGAGACCTACAAGAAGTTCAGGAGTGCCATATTTACATAGGGTAGAAGGCCCTTACAAGATGCAACTCGAATACCTTAGGACCAACCGATTAGGTGCTAGCATCTATGAGGGCGGCCTAGGAAGATATGTGGTCCAGATCAAAAACCCTGACCAATCCATTGGACTAGAGCACCCAGCTGTCAAGTTTGAAAATGGAGCATACTTGGACAAAGAAGGAACAATATACGTAGTCAATAGTCACCCAGATAGGACAGACAAGTTTGGAAACGTGATCCCTGAGACGGACATAGGTGACCTAGAGCAAGGAAACATGGGTGTAGAACCTAGAACCCCCCGAGGCAAATCTGTTCTCACTAGGATTATCACACCGGAGTGGATTCCCCAAGACAATAAGAGCATAGATCTGCTCTTGAACCGAGAGACTGATGAAGCTTTTGGAGGTATAAATCTGATCAGCCAAATTAGATAGGAACAATCATGATATATGAGCTCAAAGATCCTGATAGCCCAGGCAGAGTGACCTACTTCGATCACGCCTCAGAGAGGATCTTTGTGGTTACAGAAAATGATAGGCATGCTTACACTTGGAAAGGTGAATTTATTTTCCCCCAACCAAGGTCGAATGTGTCCTTTGGTCACCCAGGAGCTGGAACATCCCAAGCTCATGGAGCTCAAAGAGACAGACATAGAGATAGACCTGAGGTAAGCTTTGCCAACCCAGTGGGAAGAGAAAGAACGAGAACGGAAACAAATAGAGTGGAACCTGAGGGACTTAGAGTCCCAAGGAACCAAAGGAATGCGGATGAATTCCCTCTACCAAGGCCTAGAGAGCACACGAGGACTTTGAGACCAACCCAGCTGGTCAAGTCCATGAAGAATTACTTCGATGGCACTAGAGACCCATATGATCATGTGGTTGAGTTTAGGCAAGTTTTGAGAGCTGAACAAGTTGAAGACCTATTCACGCAGTATAATGCCTTTGGTCTAACCCTGAGGAACACAGCCCTTACGTGGTTTCAACCATTGAATGAGAGACGGTTCAAGAGCATAGACCAACTCTTGGAGGCTTTCATCACTGAATTCTCTAAGAGTGGGATAAGGCATAATACTTCCTCATTGATACATAGCTTCAAGCAGACCCCTCAAGAGACAGTTAGACTTGCAGGAAGAAGGTTTAGGCAATACCTAGAGAGATGCCTTGTTCCAGAGTTACCCACACCAACCAAACAGGTGGCATTATTCTTGGATGGATTGCTAAGTACCAAATTGAGGTCATATGTGTACTTGAAGGACCCTAGGACCATAGAAGAGTGCGTATGCATGTGCATCGACATAGAGGATAACCTAGGGGAAGAGTTAGAGCTTTCCAAAATCTATAAAGAGTCAGATAGTGCCTCTAGCTTTTCTTCCACACAATCTACATCTATTGAGGAACTCGCAAAAAAGGTAGCTCAAAAACTAGGTGTCTCGAGCAAACAAATCCCAAGATTTTCCCCTGTGAAAAGGTGCTATACTTGCGGTGGTGACCATATGGCGAACGTATGTCCCATCATGGCTCAACCCCAAGTGAACCCTAGTAGCCAGTATTGCACCATAGAACGGAGATACACTAATCACACTGCGCAAGATTGCCCATACAATAAGCAAGTGGTTAGGCAAACCTATCCTCAACCATACCCTCAAGAAGGAAGATACCAGAACCAGCATCCACCACAACGGTATACTAGGCCTCAGCAAACCTACCAACCACAATATCAGACCCAGCAAAAACCTCAACCAGTGCTAACCCAACAACCTCTTGCTCTTGCTAATGTGATTCCGGTAAAGTACGCAGCTGTAGAAGAAAACCTGAATAGAGCTATAGTCCCAGTAACATCATTGCTATCAGAAAGTGACCCGAGCGACCATAGTTTTGATTCAACACATATTGATAGCCCCCATGCTTATTACATGCAATCTCCTAAACATGGTGAGTCCTACTACAGTGAAGAACCAAGTGAACCTAATTGGGAGCCAGAGTACACAAATGTAATGTACACAAACCCTAACTCTAGACCCCAACCTAGGCAGGTAAGACCCCCATTCCCTAGAGGACCATGCTACAGATGTCAGGGAGATCACCTCACTCGTGATTGCCCCTTACCTCCACCTACACAACCCCAGTCAGTGACAATTCAAGGCTTTTGCCAAGATTGTGGAAAGGAGCATCTCTTACGAGATTGCACAAAGAACCCCAATAATATGCCAAAAATTACTCCTATCAATGTTATTGGGCTAGTTGTAGACTCCACAGGGAGCGTGACTTCCACTGCACCAGTACAGGTGGTCACTAGAGCTCAAGCCCTACAACAGAACCAAAGTTTAGGCCAGGAAAAAAGTGCTGAGGCTAGTGAAACTGAGAGCATAACCAAGAAGAGGACTAGAGCCTGGAGAGATAGTAGAGAAAGAATGAAGAGGCAATGGGCTAAGAAGATGAGTGAACTCGAGGAAAGCCTAAGGGAAACAAAAGCCAGGATAATTGAACTCACATCTCAAACTCCCCCTCACACTACCCCACCCCCACCATTCCCATCATCATCCGATCCAACACCTTCCAACCCACCTCACACAAACCCACCACCCCCTAGAGTAGGATCAATCCTAGCAGATCCCACTCCTAAGGACCTTAACATGATGCTTAAGGCATATCAGGCCAGAATCCAAGAAGGGCCAAATGTAATTGATCATGAAAAGTGTTACCCTAGGGCAGAACTAGAGCTTGAACGAACCAAAATTTGTGCTAAGATGGTGGAATTGGCTCAAACCATGTTTGAAGCCCATCGCCTCTTTAACATCTCTAGTTCAGCTAAGACGCAGTTGCACTTTGAGGGACTGCTAGAAAGATTGGAAAGATTGATTGCACAATCAGAAAAGGAACCCACCCCTCCAAGTAAAGGCAAGACAAGTAAGAGAGTAAGCCTTCCTGCCCAGGAAGCTTATGTGCCTAACTCCACGGAGCCAGACACCTCTTCTTCTATGAATCGGTTCACCCCAGAATTCCTACGGGAGATTCAAGAAGACAAATGGGCTAAAGAAAGTGAAGTCCCTCCTCCCATTGAACTTGTGGATGATGCACATGATCAATTCCCACAAGATATTCCCTCCATTTATGGGGAGCAGGAGAGCACTCAATCTCAGGAGAGATTAGACTTCGAATCTAATTCCATACAAGAACTACCCCATTTCACAGGCCCATGGGAAGCCAAGTCTACTTGTGTGAGAGCACCCACGGTCATGGTAAGGAACAAAGACTCAGTCATACCTAGGAATACGGAGGTAGTGAAGAACACTAAAGTGCAGTGCAATCTCACTTTAGAAGAGCTACTCAAGGTTAGGCCAGAACTATGGAAACATGTGGCCAAACGAGTGCCAGAAATAGCTAAACCTCGTTCCCAGGTAGGATCCCAGAGAACAGTGCCAGAGATACCTCTGTACAAGATAGGAGATATGAGCGAAGGAGAAGAAGGGAACACCTATCTTCCCATTACTCACCAAGGATATACAACCAAGGCCATTCTAGACTCAGGTGCAAGAGTTGCAATTGCTACCACTTCTCTATGGAAGCGTTGGGGCAAGCCAACACTCAGGCCCACGAGGATGAAATTGCAGATGGCTGATGGTCACATAGAAAGACCCTTAGGCTTGCTAGAAGGAATAACTCTCACTAATTGTGGTGTGGAGTTTGAGCACACATTTGCTATCTGTGACTTTAGCAAAAATCATGCCTATGAGATGATTCTGGGAAGACCATTTATGCGACAGTTGCAGGTGGTACAGGATTGGGGAACCAACTCCTTGTATTTGCGACACTTAGGTGTCACGACCGAAGTGAATCTCAAAGATTACTCTCATAGGGATGTACCCCCCATTCAATGGAATCCCATCCATAGAGCCAAAGATGATACAGAGTCAGTGCATTCCATAGGATCAGGATCCTCATGGATGCATGAAGACACCCACTTATGGATGTGCAAAGTGGCAGTAGAAGAGGAGAAGAGAGAAAAAGCCAGAGAGGTAGGTGCGAAGGAAACCCATAGATCAATTCAAGACCCAGCCTATGCACCTGTAGTATTTCCTGATGAAGAGTTTGAGCCTCATGGTTGGGTAGAAATTCTAGCAACAATGGATGTAGCCATCAATGAAGAACAATGGACACCCCACTGTGATGAGGATGGCTATGACATTTCAGTCTTCTCCATAGAGCCAATCATGGGAGATGTGGTTTTAGAAGAGTGCAAACCGAGTCCTGATGCATTTGAGGATGCAAGTGACTCTGATTTAGAGTCAATCATTATGGACCCACCCTTTGCATCAGAAGAGGAATACTTCTACGAAGTAGAATTTCATCCTGAGAGACACGAAGAGATAACGAACGATGTACGATTAACCACACAAGTGACTGCTAATAATGATAGCAAGAAACGGAAGAAGAAAGAAGTCCCCCCGGAGGGAAAAGAATCTTTGTTTGAGGTCCTTGAAAACTTTAAAAAGTATGAGGTAGACGATAGAAGATTCATGGTAAGAATGCCTAAACGCGAGGCACAATCAGGGGAGGCCTATGATAACAAAGAAACCACCAAAAAAATAGTGGTAGCCATGGAAGAAGAAGACGAGAGATGCACTTACATAGGACATGACCTGACAGAAAAAGAAGAGCGCGAATTGATAGCCTTGCTAAGAGAATACAGAGATGTATTCGCTTGGAGTTACAAGGACTTGAAGGGTCTTGACCCAGACATATGCTCACACACAATTCCCATGACCTCAGATGTGAAACCCTCTAAGCAAAATCCATACACATATAACGATAATTATGCTGCTAAGATCAAAGAGGAGATAGATAGGTTGGTAGAAGCTGGATTCATCTATGAAATTGAGCACACTGAGTGGGTATCCCCCATCGTGGTGGTGCCCAAGAAAAATGGAAAGTTACGTGTGTGCATTAACTTGAAAAAGGTTAATGCTGCCACTATTCGAGATAATTATCCGCTTCCTATCACTGAACATCTCTTAGAAAGAGTAGCAGGCAAGGAAGTGTACAGCTTCCTCGATGGATTTTCGGGCTACAATCAGGTAGCCATAGCCCCAGAAGATCAGCATAAAACGGCTTTTGCCACAGAGTGGGGTATATTTGCTTTCGAGTAATGCCATTTGGGCTTACCAATGCTCCTGCAACTTTCCAAAGATTGATGTGTCACATGTTTAAAGAGTTCTTGAGGAAGAATTTAGAGGTCTATGTTGATGATCTCTGTGCTCATTCCAACATTAGACATACACATATACATGAACTCAAGCAAATCTTTGACAAATGTAGAGAATATCAAGTCTGCTTGAACCCAGAAAAGTGTGTTTTCATGGTCAGGCAAGGCAAGATTCTAGGACACATAGTGTCAAAGAATGGAATATCCACTGATGAAGAGAAAGTAAAAGCCATAGCAGAGTTACCTAGGCCAAAGAACGTCAAGGAGGTACAAGCTTTCATGGGGCATTGTGGCTATTACCGACGGTTTATACACATGTATGCCATCATAGCAAAGCCTCTGTAGGGACTTTTGACCAACTTTGAGTGGACTGATGAATGTGAGAATTCCTTCAATGAGCTTAAATGGCGATTATGTTCAACACCAATCTTGACCACACCAGATTGGAATAAGGCTTTTCAGTAGACAACTAAATGCGGCTGAACGAAATTATACCACCACTGAGAGAGAAGGATTAGGCATGGTATATGCGGTTAAAAAGTTTAGACACTATTTGCTTGCAAATAAGTTTAAATTTTTTACCGATCATCAGGCCTTATTGTACTTGGTAATCAAACCATGCAATACAGGCCGATTAGTAAGATGGTTTCTTTTACTAATGGAATATGACTTTGAGGTCATGGTAAGGAAAGGCAAGACTCACTTGAGAGCAGACCATCTCTCTAGGCTCACATCCTGGAGAAGCCCCACAAGGAGTGTCAGATGACCTTCCTGATGCTTACTTGTTTAATTTGGAAGTTGTACCTCAGTGGGCTAAGCCATTAGTGCCAGTATTGACATACGGGCCCAATCACCCAGTCATAAACACTCAAGATAGGGAGATAATAAAAGCTCAGAAGTACCACATCATGGCAGGGAGTATGTACAAGCACACAGATCAAGGGATCCTAGCTTGTTGTGTGGAAGAGGATGAGTGCGCGAAATGGTTGCAATTGGCACATGTAGGTGCATTAGAGAAACATTACTCACGACAACGAACCTTACAGACTCTAAGGAGACTCAGAGTGCATTGGCCGACTATGGAGGCTGATGTCCATAAGTTGTGCAAGGAATGCCCAATCTGCTGCACTAAACCACCTGTGGAACATGCCACTCTCTATCAAGTGTCCATAGTGCCAGATTGGAGTGAACCACTAGTAGCCTTCCTGAGGACGAAAACATTCCCTCAAGATATGAAGAAGTTTAGAACAAGAAGTTTAGAACAAAGAAGTTTAGAACAAGAAGCCCTAGACTACTCACTCATTGGTGATAGTCTATACAAGCGTGGTAAAGATGGTTACCTGAGACTATGTGTCCATGAGAGCGAATATCTCAAGATCTTGGAAGCAGCTCACCAAGGTGTAGCAGGAGGACATTTTGGACCAGATCGGGTGATCAAGGCAATACTATTTGCGGGCTTTTGGTGGCCGACCCTTCACATGGATGCACATACCTATGTGAAATGGTGTGATGTCTGTCAGAGAATTCAGTACCCTATACGCAAGGATGAGATGCCACTGAAACCTATGATGGGTGGACGTGCATTCTCTAAGTGGGGAATAAATAGAATTCGTAGGTCCTATTAATCCCCCAGCTAAGGGTTCACATGCTGAATACATCATTGTTGCCACAGACTATCTAACGAAGTGGGTAGAGGTAAAAGCTACGACAAAGAATGATGCTCAGACAACTACTAAGTTCTTATTTGAGAATGTGTTCACAAGATACAGGCTACCTATAGAGCTGGTAAGTGATAGAGGCACTCACTTCTTGAATGAAGTTATTGAAAATCTTCTCCAAGAATTCTTGGTAGTACATAAGAAGTCTGCCCCCTATCACCCACAAGATAATGGCCAAGCCGAAAGCACAAACAAGATTCTATGCAATGTGCTTACCAAATTGGTGAATATTAAACGCTCTGATTGGGACAAACAGTTACACCATGCTGTTTGGGCATCCCGAGTTGCCTATAAAACGGTACTCCAAGCCACTCCTTTTCAGATGGTGCTTGGCCAAAATGCAGTGCTACCGTTGGACTTCTTGATACCTACACTAAAGGTAGCACAGGAGCATGAATGGACGGGCCATGAGCTTTCCTCTAGAATCTTTGACCTTGAGCGATTAGGAGAAACCAGACTGAGGGCTGCCGTAGGGATATATGCAGCTAAGAAGCGACAAAAGGCATACTTTGACACCCATGTTAAGGATAAAGGCTTGAAGGCAGGAGATTTAGTTTTAGTATACACCCTGAAACAACATGCGAGAAAATTAGAGAAGCGGGGCTATGGACCTATGATCATCAATAGGATCTCAACGAGTGGAGCAGTACAACTAGCCACATTAGAAGGCGATGTTCTACCTAGCTACATAAGCGGGTGCAGAGTCAAGTTATATCAGGAACCTCTGGCTGAAGAGATGCTAAATCGACTCAACGTTGCCAAGAGACGCAAAGAGGAAGAAAAGAGAATTCGAGAAGAAGCTCAAGTAGAAGCTTTAGAACACATCAGAAGAATGAAGTTGAGACGACAGGGTAGGGATCAGCCCAGGGCAGATGACTATGCAGACCCAGGATATCATATGGCAATGTGTGAAGTCTCAGGAATAAGTGCCCATAGAATAATCGATCGACGCCCATTTGTGACCTTAGAGATAGGACAAGGAATAAGTGCAAAAACTGTGCGAGCTTTGATAGACTCAGGTGCAGCCACTAATGCTCTTAAATTTTCTTACTGTCAAAAGTTGAAATTAAATGTCAATCCTATAGAAGCCTATCTAATAGGATAGGGAGGTGTAGAAACCCCTTGCATGGGCGAGGTGGAACTTCCCCTCCACATTCAAGATGTTTTAATGACAGTAAAAGTGCTAGTGTGTCAAGATGAGGACCTCACGGAGCCTCTTGTCTTGGGTCAAGACTGGATCTATGATCATGTAGTCAACCTAAACCTAAGAAGTGGACTCCTTCAGGTCTGGGTAAATCAAAATCGCATTACAATTGAGTTAGAAAATGAAGAACTCAAGGAATTAGACGAGGCACACACTCTTGGTCCTTCCAGGGGTACACATGAAGATGACCATGTTGTTCTTGTCCAAAACTGTGTGATGCAGAGGAATGATGATTTCAATCAAGAAGTCAGGGGCGCAACGGAAATCCCTTCTTTTCCAGAGACCAGAGGGATGCAGCAACCAAAGGCAGATCAAATACAGATGGAGCAGAGTAATACCTATGATGGAGGTCAAAAGAACATGCGAAGCAGAATGTCTCAGCCATTGAAACAAGTGTGGGTGCGGAAAGGCGAACACCCTGTTGCAATCAAGCCAACCACACAGGCAAAACTTCTTATTAATAATCAACA
Organism: Ceratopteris richardii; assembly: GCA_020310875.1. Lineage (NCBI taxonomy): Eukaryota > Viridiplantae > Streptophyta > Polypodiopsida > Polypodiales > Pteridaceae > Ceratopteris > Ceratopteris richardii. Next base: position 93,963,133 of record CM035418.1, read on the forward strand.
ACATGACACTAATAAGAAGTCTTTCAGAAATTCTTCTCCGAAAGTAAAGTCTATTTGGGTACCCAAGAAGTCGATGAAGGCCATCCCACAATCACGACAAATTTGGGTGCCTAAGGCTTGCTTGCGGGCTCAAATAGTTACACCGAGGCCACACCTTGTACAACATGGTTCACTCACTCGAACATCTGATACCCTTTCTTATACAACATGCACAGACACACATTGGTCCATGATTACAAGCAGAATCACTTGTAAATGGGTCCTTAAAAAGCCTCATTTCCAAGTAGACACTCTTGAAAAGCCCTCCAGAGTCTCCACAAAATCAAGACCAATAGCAAATCAGTTTGTTTGGAAGCCCAAAACGTGTAATAAACCCCCCGACCCTCATTTGTAAATTCATATCCACTTACTCACTACATCACTCATACACCGCATCTTTCCATTTAGCTCCTAGGAATATCCATTCACTAACTACACACACGATCCCCAAGCACTTATTGACCTACTAACCTCTCACTAAAATCATGTTAATGTTGTAATGGGGATGCATGAACACTTGGTGTCCATTTGCAATGTTAACATTCATTTGTCTGTTCTCACAGAACCGGTGACCAGTCTCTTCACCATGGCCGAGGCAGGAACTAGCTCCCAGGCAGGCACCAGCCCCCAAATCGTGGACATTGAAAGTCTTCCCATTGAAGAGGAATTGAAGGAATGCCCAGTGGCATTGAGGGCATTACACGCCATACCGATTCAGAATCCTCCATAGGGGCACACAATGCCGGTTAGCAAAAACTCACATTGGTTCAGTGATGTGGTCGGATCTCTGGGTGAAGGCACTTACATGTGGGAGGCTGAGATAGAGTTCAACGAGCGATGGGGCAGATATCATTTTTTCACCAGGGAATTTGAGAGGCTTCAAAATGATGAAGGTCTGAAACCCATCTGGAAGAAGGCTGGACTATATGACTACTTCAAGGCTCAGTTACCCAAACCAGACTTTCTATGGTGTTCCTACTTAATTAGCACTCTGACCCCTAGTAAAGAGAAAAAGGGATATAGTACCTTCGTTCTACCATCACTTACCAGAGGTAATGAATTAAAGCGTTTCAAACTGACGAACAATTTGGTGAGGGAAGCGCTTGACATGAAAGGCATGCATATCCCCACCGAAAAAGAGACGATGGTCCCGGATAACATGAAGAACAGGAACCTGACTAAGCTCAAAGACATGGTGGCAATGACACCCACAATCGCCATTCACTTGCAAATGGTCATGCAACATTTCGCGTTCCCAGCTCAAGAGCGATTCACAATGCCACCCAAGAAAATATGGTTCAGTCTATATTTAGCAGATGCCTTCAATTTGACAATCAACATGCCGCATTGGATTATCGACCAAATCCACTTGGCACATCAACGGTGGTGTAAAAAGCAAAAGTCGGTACTGTATGGATGCTGTGCTCTCACCAGGATTGTGTATAGATGTTTGGCTTATGATGTGCCAGTTCAAAGGGCATTAATTTGGACCAGGGTACAGGAATTCCAATCGTAGACTATCAACCGTAGGGCCTCCATCAAAGAAAATGAGAGGCGCAGTTCACATGCCCTGTGCACAAGCCCGCGGTGCGACACTGACACCAGAGATAACTCCACGACTTCCAAGGCGTGTACAACCCTTCACTATCAGATTACCAAGACACAGCACTGATGGACCAAATTTGGTGTTTCCACCTGTACCGACCGACCTAGAGTTTCCTCATGGCTTCACATTAGAAGACCTAACTGATGAGGAGGTAGCCAGAATAATCGAGGCTATTAATGCGGAAGTCGAGGCAGAGCAAGCTAGTGGGCAACAAACTGCTATAGACCAACCCCATCCTAGACAACCAGAGGTAGTTGAAGTGGATGATGATAACAGAGAACCTCAAGCTTCAACGCAACCTGGCCCTATTACGGAAACACATGTCTACAGCACTCGAGGAAAATAAGCGACTACAGAGACAAAACGAAGAAAACTTGAAAGCAACAATGGAGGGTTCAACACAAGAAATTGACCCAGAGAAATTCAAGGCTATCCTATCTGGAAATATGCAAATCGTCTTGGAAACCCATGCCGACCTCCTGGAAGCCCACGCAGCCTTAGAAAGAGAAAGAGATGATCTACTCAAACAACTGGCAGCTCAGTAGGAGTCACCAAGCCAAGTCACAACAACAGCCGACACTTCGGAAGAAGTCACAGAACTCAGAGCAGAACTAGAAGAACTATGAAGTAAAGTTCTTCAATACAAACGTCAACCCTCCCCCCTAGCATAACCGGAGCCTGAAGACTTAGTGCCAATTCAAGTGGAGGAGATCTTTGAAGACCCATACGTTCCCATGACAACACCCGGAGGTAAGCAAACAGAAGAAGAATGGACACGATTGAGATCGAAGCGCCTGAATGGATGCAAAGGTTGGAAAAGGTTGCTACAACCCATGATGAGAGAGTTGCAGTTCAGATAGCGTCTATGTCACGATTGGAAGACGTCGTCATAAAATCGGATTACTTTAGAAACCTCTCCCATCATAGGTGGATTGGCACGTCTGATGATCTGTATGTTCCATTCTGTGTATTAATGGCAGATTACAATGCTGAAATCAAGCAACGCACAACAAAAGAACCAACCTCGACGACACAGTTTGCACCGGATGATATCCCTGCAAGTGCCAAGCAAGGGAATATACATCAAGCTACTTGGAGGATCCGCCTGCTTGAAACCTACCCTGAGATGGTACGCACGTGGAATAACATGCCTCTATATATCAAGTATAATCCCTGCTACTGCCCTATCTTTCGAAGAAGGTCTTGGCCGGAGTACACAAAAACAGTTTTGACGGTTAAAGGATGTGAAAAGTGGTTAAATTATGTGTACCTAGCACCTCCTAATGGCCAACCCACAGTCAAGTACATGATTTCAACCATCCGACACTGGGCAGTCTGGTTCAAGAATGTTCCAGATGTCATGGCACAGATGTGCCTAAAAATTTTTGAGCTCATGCTGATTACATTCAGGACATTTAAGAACATCAAAGAACCTCATCTTTCGGCTATTGGATTTAATGAAGGGAATCAGGACCTTTTCTATGACATGAGCACCACGCCCTCCATTAACGTCGTCTATGCCTGGCATGCCCGTATAAAGTATCTACCTGCTTGCTTCAAACAGACGTTTGAAGAAATGTTTATCACGGGGTTCTGGGAATATCATTCAGAGATATTCATTCCCATACCATCTCATCTATTACAGTTATTTGCCGTGGAACAAGCTCTCCATTCAGAAAAGCTACGTATACCACATCCAGAGGTTCCCGGGCCTGTAGATTGGGATTCTCTACTCACTGACTTGGCCAAAGGGTTGAGAATTGCAGAACATCATTTAGCCACAGACGTTGTGGAGTACTACATCCAATGACCCACTCAACAAGGGTCTGTCAGAGACGACATGGGGGGGGGGTGTTAGCAGTAGTCAAGGAACTGAAGGACTAACAAGACAAGGAAGCTTACGAAGGGAGTCAGAGCGAAGAGAAGGTACAAGCAGACAGAGTAGTCAAAGAAGATCGGGCAAGTAGGCCATTATTTTTTCAGGAAGCTAAAGCATATCAAAGAGGTGGACACATAAGGAGAAGGAGCAAGTAGGGAGCTCGAAGATGTGTATGTCAAATCGTTAGAGGAAATCCCTACAAAAATAGTGATTTTCATCACTAAAAGCCATTGTAAATACCATTTCATATTTTTGTAGCTCCATTTTGTGCAAGCCAAGGAGTCCTTGAGCTTGAGGAGCATTAGAAGTAGCTACCTACCAGTTTTCATAATTTTTAGACTCCATTTGAGCCTTCAAATGGGACCTAGAACCTAATTTTTAACTAGGCCGGACACTAGGTCTGGACACGACCAAAACCTAGTCAAAAACTATAAATAGAGCTAGAGAGCTCATTTTTGAGGTTAGCTTGTAATAGAATTGAGCTTGTATGAGCACTTTTGAAGTAATCTAAAAGAACTCCATTGTCCTCCTCTTTGTCTTGCTGTGTGTGCATGTGTGTGTGTATGTGTGTGCATGTTTGTGTGCTTCTCACTCATGCACTTGTGCCTTCACTTGCTCGAGGTCATCATACCATCCTCACGTCTTCCTGGATTGACATTAAAGGAGGTGCTACTCATCACTAAGCTACACTAACCATTGCACAATATGCCAAAGAATAAATAATGCTCATGAAATAAGATTACAAAGTACTTAGAATCTGCCACCGACCTCTACACTATAGCTCCACCTTCTCCAAGCTTGCCCTTGTGCACACCTTGCACCAAGATTCCAATAAGGGGAGGGATGGACACGTTTTGTCGATGTGCACCTTCAATGGGACTTTGGAAATCTTGATGTTCCTTGCTTCACCTTCTCTGCATGCAATCTAAGTCACTCTTCTTGAATCCTTGCAAGGGCTCTTTGTGTCGCACGCACTCTCTTTGAATGTGTCACTCTTTTCTCTCTTGCTCTAGAATATCCTCACACTAGCTTAGTCCAACCAAGAATTCTCCTTCCCTTGGGTGTCAATTCACGTACACTCCTAACTCCCATAGCATCTTGGCCCTCACTTGTATGTCCCAAGATTGTCTCCAAGGTGTGCCCAGTAGCCAATGAATCCATATTTTATCCTGTAGTGACTTTAGGACAATACAAACTTTAAATGGGGGGCCATACTTCCACTTTTGTCCGTGAGCTTCCTCTTCAAATGACTTCACACATTTTCCTTTATTTGTTAGATTATGTACTAAAAAAAGGGGGGCTCACCTGAACCTTCCAAACCCTTTTAAAACCTCTTGTTGAACCTTACAGAAAGACAATTTGCAACCTGCGTCCAACTTTCTACAAAATATCACTTTGTGAACGATTGATTATGCACTACCTGTGCACCTTGAGCACTGAATTTTGAACGCCTTGAATTTGACCATGTTTACTTTGATCACTTTGACTTTGACCTTTTGACTTTGACTATTTAACTTTGACCTTGTTGAACTTGACTAATATGTGCTTTCATGGGCTCAACATATTTATATGTATACATGCATACACATACACATATAAATACATACATACATAGACATACACATATACATGAATGCATACAGACATATAAACATACACACACATATACATACATACACATGTTATGAAAGTAACACCAAATTATACATACCTGTATCGAATGAAGATATTCTGTCCATCTAGCTTTTGGAATTGTCTGCCTAGCCTTTAGAATCTTCCTGACATATCTGCTTCTCCACTCAGTCCACCTAATACCTACACTGCTAACTCTTTTATGAACTTTGCATACAAATATTAAGGATCAGTTAGCTTTGGAGGTATTAGGTCGTTTGGGAAATAGGAGAAGAAAATTTATCTGGAAGATTTTGAAGGATGGAAGAACAATTTTAAAGGATGGGGGAAAAGAAAGCGTCCATTCAATGTAGGTTCTTTTTCTTACCTTAACTAACGTAGAACAAGAATTTACATTGAATAGAAGCTTTCTGTCCGCCCATCCTTTAAAACTATTTGTCCATCTTTCAGAATCTTCCAAATAAATTTGCTTCTCCTATTTTCCAAACTACCTAATACCTACATAGCTAACTAATACTGTATATTTGTAAAAAAATATGTAAGTCTTAGTTAGCAGGTAGGTAATTGATTCACTTTAAAATGGGATATAGCCAAATGATTTAGTGTTCTAGATATCTATGTGAAAGTCTGCATACCACAATAAACAAAAAGAAAATTAAAAACGAAATCAAATATACACACCTACACATACATACATACATACATACACATATATACATACATACACATAGATACATACATACACATACATACACACATACACATACATACATATATGCATACACATACGCATACGTATACATACATACATATACACACATACATATACATACACATATGCATACACATATGCATATATATATATATATATATATATATATATATATATATATATGTGTGTGTGTGTATATATATATATATATGTATGTATATATATATATATATATATATATATATATATATATATATATATATATATATATATATATATATACTTATTTATTTATTTATTTATTTATTTTTATTAATATGAATTTTTACATGAACTTATAGGTTATTATCTGAAATGTTTTTACCAAGTCAGAATATTCATCCTACCTCATATGATGAAATGAAGAAGATAATCAACAATCTTGGTATAGATCAGTGTATACATGCATGTCCTAATGATTGTATTTTATATACAGGTGAACATGCAGACTCTTTGACATGTCCAAAATGTCAATCTCCTCGATATAAGGATGAAGAAGGTAAAATCCCAAAAAAGGTATTTAGACATTTTCCATTGGCTCCATGGATTAGGCATATGTTTCAAAGCCCTGAAGTATCAAAGCTTTTGACATGGGACATGATCATAAAAGTACTGATGGAATAATCAGAATTCCAGCAAATAGTGCAACTTTTTAGCATATTGATTCTACCTGGTCTCATTTTGCACAAAAACCAGAGAATCAAAAGTTAGGAGTTGCATTAAATGGGGTTAATGCATTTTCCATGAAATCTAGTAAGTTGTCAACATGGCCAGTGGCAGTCATAAAATACAATCTTCCACCATATCTTAGCATTAAAAAGGAACATTTAATGCTTTCAATTTTCATCCCTGGAAAAAGACAAGTTAAAGATATGAATATATATCTTACTCCTCTCATTGACGATCTCCAAGAGTTATGGAGAGGCATTAATTTCATTGATGTATCGAAAAGCATCAATGAAAGATATATTATGGTTCGTGGTATTGTGTCTTGGACTATTAACGATTTTCCAAGATATGGTGTTTGTTTAGGTATTGATGTAATTTTTGTATTTAATATACATACAAATATATGTGAATTAATCTAATTATATTTTTATTGTTTTCATGATGCAAGAATATCTACTAAGGGTTATAAAGCTTATCCATATTTTGGTGATTGGTTGAGATCAATTTATAGTAAGAATCTCAACAAAAATGTTTATCTTTAACATCGATGATTCTTGCCTAATGATCATCCATTAAGATGTAAAAGAGAAGCAATACATTTTAATGGAAAGCTTGAAATAGGTCAATGTCAAAAACCAATGATGCCTATGGATTGGTATCAAAAATGGACAAATGGACCACTGATAGTTCTAGAATCAGAAATCTTTAGTGATGATGAAGATAATGAGAATGTAAAGAGAGGTAAAGGAAAATTGGCACTTGTAGAGAATATATTGATATGGTATTCTTTGGAGTATTGGAGAGAGCTTAAGGTCTATCATCTTCTTGATCCTATGCATATATTCAAGAATATTGGTTATTTTTTATGGCAACATCTTCTTTTATTAAAACACACCATAGCATCAAGGAATGATTTGAAGGAACAAAACTCAAAGTTATGGCCAGTTTTTGATAGACATTGATAGGAACGATTTATGCACCTACTCTTTGGGTACTTACGACAAAAGAGATTCACACTATCAACAATAGGATTCAGTTCATTCGGACGCCTACAGGATATGGAGCATTTTTTTAGAACATGTTTATTATGGATGATAAAAGCCTATCTAGGTTAAAGATCCATGATTGGCATATCTTTTTGAAGCACATTTTACCTTTGGTTATTGATGGATGTAGAACGAAAGGAGTATGAGATGTGATCTATCGTCTTGGATCACTTATAAGGTAATTATGATACTTTTATATCTAATATATATGACTATTTCATATCTTTTATTTTTGAATTAATTTCTTTATAATTTTTTGAATGATGTGTATAGGTGGATTACATCAAAAGAGGTTGATAAAAACTCGATCCTACAAAAGAAACGTGAATGCAAGGAGCTACTATGTTTGATGGAGAAAGAGCTTCCTACTTCATTTTTTGATATTCAGGTTCATTTATTAGTCCATCTTGTGGATGAAATAGAGATTGTAGGTGTTGTCAACACTCAATGGATGTTTTGGGTTGAGTGATTTATGGGAATATGAAAAGGTTATGTGCGGTAAAGAGCGAAACTAGAAGGATCCGTGGCAAAGGGTTGGATGCTTGAGGAGTGCATGTACTATGTTAGTGAGTACCTTGAAGAGTTCATGAAGAAGCTCCATGTGCATGGACCAATGAGTCTTCTTCAAAAATAACAGACGAGGTATTATCAGGTAAGGGAGTTCCATTTTTATTTACATTACAAGGAAAAAATGAGGTTTCTACTTTCATAGCATATAATAGAGAATGCATGCAAGCATTCGTTAGCAAGTATGAACAAGAACTTCAAAATCTCCAAAGTAAAATATGGAGAAACAAAAGATATAGATGTAATCTTGATAAGAGTGGGATTACAAATATATTTTCTTTCACAGATTGGCTATATACTCGTTTGTAATGAGCCAATGCAAATAATGAAGAAATCTCAGATGAGCAAAGAAAGTTGATGATAGGTTGTGAACAAAAGGTAATTTTATTTTAATAATATTCTATTTTTTACATATATGTAGATTAGTTTCTCTTTACTAGATTAATTTCTTTTGCAGGCTCGAATGTTCACTAATATGTGGGCTTTTATACAACATATTAGAATCAAAGCTATTGATTCTTTACATAAAACAGAGGATTCTAGCATTATTTTTTCTTTCAAGCACCTATCATGCGCTAGCTCAAAAGGCACGAACCTTATAGATGGTGAACTTGGTTACATGGGAACTATTGTTGGTATTTATGAAATATCAATTCATATATTCAAACAAGTAAAAAAAGTTTATATATTTATGATAGAGTTTTTTTTTAAGCACCTAATAATGGTTTTTTGTTTTTATATATTTTGATAGGTCATTTTGAAGGTTGACTAGTTTCGATCCAAGTACAAAGGTAGTAATTCAATATCGAGAAAGGAATTATCTGTGTTTTGGGCAATTGATTCTTCCAAGGTAATGCGATTCTTCCTACGCATGTTGAACAAACATTTTTTTTCAAAAAACCCTGATGCTCATCCTTGGTGGCAATTCATTAATATATATATATATATATATATATATATATATATATATATATATATATATATATATATATATATATATATATATATATATATATATATATATATTTATAAGAGTTATAAATATAGTATATATATATATATATACAATATTTATACAGCACACACACACACACACATATATATATATATATATATATATATATATATATATATATATATATATATATATATATATATATATATATATATGTGTGTGTGTGTGTGTGTGTGTGTGTGTGTGTGTGTTCAAGGAAAGGTTCGAGGACTAGTTCGCATCATAGAAGAAGAGGAAGCACCTAAACACTCAAAAGATTTCATCATGGCAACAATGATTTTTATCACTAAAACAATGTAATATATGTACAAATATGCAATTATTGCGAGTGCAACTCCATTTTGTGTAAGCGGAGGAGTCCTCGAGCTTGAGGAGTCTAAGTAGAAAGCTCACACCAATTTTTGTAATTTTTTTGGAAGCCATTAGATAGTTCAAATTAGAGGTAGAACCTATTTTTTAACTATGCCGGTCACTAGATGTGAAACTGGTCAAAACAAGGCAAAAACTATAAATAGAGCTAGAGAGCTCATTTTGAGGTTGTTGTTAGTTTATGATTGAACCTATGAGCTAGAGGTAGAAGAGCTATTGTAACTAGTTGATGATGAATATGATTATGAGTTCTTTTCTTGCCTTCCATTGATCTCAATTGCAACTTTCCTAGTGTGTGCGTATGCATATGTGTGTATGCTCTTGCATTTCTCACCATCTTCTTCATGCACATCATTAGCCCTTGATCTTCATATCAGCCTAAAATCTCTGCAGATTGACAATTACGAGGTGAAGCTCCTTACGTTGGTACTTTCCATTGTGCTAGAGTGACACCAAATTTGGCACCGTTGCCAGGGAAGAGCTCTAGGCTGAGTGTGTGATGGTAAGTGTATTGGAGAAAATCATTGGAAGGTAAAATTTCTTTGTTGTTTTGTTGTTTGTAGTTAGTTTTTACACACTTTTACTCCTCTGTTCCTCTAGTATCATTCCCTGTCATTATCTCAAACTCCTAAAAATCACCAAAAATCAGTCATATTTCCCCTTTCTCTTCTCTTTCCCTCATTTGTGTGTGTGTGAGAGTGAGAAAGAGATTTTGCAGGTGTATGTTTGTGTTTTCTGGTGCACTAATCTTGTAGGGCAGCCTCTGGACACCACGAATTTGCTGGAAACACAACTCCATTTTTTCTCAGAAAATTGTCATTGAAGCTGACCATCACGACTGTCAGGAAAGGTATGAATTTGTGAAAACTTTTTGCATAAAGGAGGAGCCTAGGTAGGCGCTTGCACACATATATGTTTGATTTTGTGAAATTGCATAACTTTTTGACCATCGAGATGATGACACATCATCACGATTGCATTTGACTATCGCAACGGTCATTGACCGTCATGGCGATTGGCTCATGCCATCGCGATTGCGTCTCACCATCGTGATGATGCTTGACAATCGCGATCCTAACTGGCTATCGTGGCTTGATCATCACGATTGTGCTTGATCATCGTGACCCTGACCGTTGTCGCTTGACCATCGTGTATTGACTATCACAATCCTCACTCATCATTGTGGTTTGATCGTCATGACTTGATCGTCGCGATCCTAAGTGATCGTCATGACTTGACAGTCGTGACTGTGATTGATCATCGTAGGGCTTGACCATCATGACTTCTGTTTATCGTGGGTGTCACACCATCGCGATCGTGACACACCATCGCGATTGTGTCTAACTGTCACGACTGTCAAGCAAAACACAAAATTTAGGTTTTTTTTTTGCACAAATTTTCAAATTTTTTGGGTCAATTTTTGGATATTAATTGTGAACTCTTGTGTGTGGCATAGAGCAAAGGAAGAAGTGGGCAAGTACCTCGAGTTCTCAGGCAAAGTCAAAACAGCCGCTTTTTAAGTCCAGGAGAACTCTGTAAGTGGAATTTCCATTTCTTGAATTGTTGATGATTTCTTTGAGTATAGCTATATTATGATCAACGGAGTTCTTAGGACTCCTAGTGTAGCCATGTATCACCCTAGCTCATTGAGTGGCAAGTATATGACGAGAGAAGACATAAGTGGGTGAAGGGACTAAGCCTAAAGGAATTTTTTGTGAATTAAATACGCAACGTTCAAATGAATTAAGCATAAAACATATCAAAACAATTCCTTGCGACAAATGTGAACAAGACAAGAAGCTCTGAAGAAAATTAAAAAAGAACTAAGTGATTGACCGAATTAAAGGGGTGAGCATGGTAAGGTGAGATTAGGATTAATGAACCTGAGGTCTGGAAAATACTTAGGGAAAAGTGATAAACGGAGTGTCCGATCTTCCGAGGCTAGCATAAGGACTATAGCACGATCGTGGGCACAATAGCTAGGCAGCTATCCATATGAGGTTAGCTTAGATACAAGTGACTCGGATATGTCTTTCCACACGGGTAGACCAAGGGTATCGTTTAATGTAGCCCACCTAGAAAAGACGGAGGGACCCTACAAGACTCAGTTGGAGTACATTCGTACGAATAGATTGGGTGCTTGATTATCTGAGGATGGCCTTCATAGGTTAGTGATTCAACTGCATAATCTCGATCAACCTTTGGGATTAGAACATCCAGCCATTAAGTTTGAAAATGAGGCTTACATAGACAAGGAAGGGACCATGTATATTGTCGCAATTAGGGCAGACTCAACCAACAACCTAGGAGAGATGGTAGAAAATGTAGACATAGATGTGGAAGGACATGGTAAATAGATTGAGGAGCCCAAAACACCAAGAGGAAAATTTGTACTAACAAGGGTGATAACTCCTAAGTGGATGCCCCAAGACAATAGGAGTATAGAATTGTTCTGGAATAAGGAAACTGACGAAGCCTTTTGGAGATATAGGCCAGAGCATCCTAGTGCGGAAGGAACAAACATGATTTATGAACTAAAAGACCCAGAGATTCTATGAAAGGTAGTATACTTAGATGACACCTCAAAATGAATGTATAAGGTCACAGAACATGGACGACATGTGTACACATGGGCAGGAGAATTAGTCTTTCCTCTATTAAGATCGCAAGCACTTAAGGATAGTTTGGGTGTTGGCATATCTCAAGGACATAGAGAGAAGAAAAAGGAAGGAGTAGAGAGTAGTTTCATCCATCTCGTAGGGAGGGAGAGGATCCCACCGAAAGTGGAAGGATTGAAAGAGAACATCTTAGGGATCATAGGGCTCACAAGGGTGGGGATGGTTTTCCCCTACCTAGGTCAAGAGACCACCCTGAAACCTTGAGGCCTACTCAATTAGTAAAGGCTATGAAAAATTGTTTTGACGAAGTGAGAGATCCCTACAAGCATGTAGCAGAATTCACGTAGGTGCTACAGGCCAAACAAGTTGAAGACATGCTTACACAATTTAATGCCTTTGGAATCACTCTAAAGAGTGATGCGTTGGATTGGTTCTGACCATTGCACCAACATCAATTTAGAGACATCCACCACATGATGGTCCTTCATTACGGACTTTTCCAAGAGTTGAATCAGACACAACATGTTTGCTTTGATACACACATTCAAACAAACCCCTCAAGAGACAGTGAGGATGGCCGATCGAAGATTTAGATGGTACATAGAAAGATGTCCCCCATTGTAAGTACCCACTCAAGCTAAATTGATAGCTTTGTTCATAGACGGCTTACTGAGTGCTAAGCTGAGATCATATGTCTTCTTGAAGGAGCCAAGAACCTTGGATCAATGTTTACGTATCTGTGTAGCCATAGAAGATAACTAAAGAGATGAGCTAGAACTTCCTAAGGTTCACAAAGACTCGGATAGCACTACAGAGACTTCATCCAGGTGCTCCAACTCAATAGAGGACTTAGGGGAACAAGTCTCAAATTCCAAAACTAAGAATCTTTGATATAACCTAAAGGTGTATCAAAGATTCTTAGCTTTGGAATTTGAGAGGTATCAGTGCATGCTTGGGCTTAAGTTGAGGGAAATATCTCTAAAATCCTGTGGGTAAGCAAAGAAGCTTTTGAAAGATCAAGAGAACTTAACGATAAAGACTAAGTCTTTATTCTAGTCACAAGGTCAACCACAGTTGATCAAGCTTGGCCATGATTGTCCAAGAACTTGCGATTGGAACTACTCTGAAGTTTGCCCAAGTATTGGCAATAAAATACCTTTTGGGAATTATTCACTCTGGTTCCATTTATCCAATGGAAAATTGTGAAAAGTGTAAGCTATTCCAAGTCTAAACAGAGTGATGAAATTCCAAGAACGTAGTCTACAGCCGTGAAGACAGTACTTAAGTCTGTGGAAGGTAAAACATAAATGTTTGCCTATCCTTAAAGGGATTTTGGTACAAATCTAGAAAGCATGAGTGGATGCTTAGACTTAAGCAGTAGAGAGATTCTTGTAAATTCTCGACCGAGATAGGTACATAAAGCATCAGTAAAGAAAGAATCTAAAGACAAGAAGTTAAAAAACTCTTGTCACTACAAATTGGTCAATTTGTGAAAATTCAAGTACTTGGAATTCTGATTGGTTTTCATTTGAAAATCCTAGCAAAGAACAATGGATATTCTATCAAGAGATTTTCAAGTTTCCAAGGTAAAGCACGTGATTGTATGACAATCATGTGAAGGAATCAAAACCTAGAATATTAAGTTAGAGATAATGTCTGAAACTTCAAAATTCTTTCAAAGAATTGAAGAGAGAAGGTAGTTCTATCGAGATATGTTTTGACTTTAGGATAAGTATCACCAACACATTAACGTGAATATAAAATAGGGTGGTATGGGACACCATATTTTATACTCAGATTGATGTAGGAAAGATGGTATGGGACATCGGACCATGGGATGATAATTATGTAAGACAATAGTTATGCAATCTAACACAGGAGCAGTAGCAGCGAAGATAATAGATATAGGAGAATCTCAGCAATTTTCTACTAATATCAAGTACAAAGATGATGGTGTTTCCATGCGTGCACTCTCAAGGTAGAGCTTAAATGGTGATCTAGACAACTCTAGATAGGGAGATACAAGGTAGAGGTATGCTGCCTCAATTCAATGGCTCAGGTAGTCCAGAAGTCATGTATATATAGGATAATGGGTGGCCTTCTATACCCAATATGTTCTTAAAAAGATCAGAAGTGGTTAGGGTAATGGTAGCATGCACCAAAAAAGGCATCAAACAATGCAACGGGATGTTCCTCGGATTTGATGATAATAGAAGATAGTAAAAATAATGCAATTCATTTTGAGAAGCAATGAGCAATTGAGCAAGTTCGACAGCAAGTTTCTTGGCTCCAAGAAGGGGGGGAAATAGAAATCACTAATTGGTGTCAATACGAATTAGGGAAGGGGTTTGGTTTGTGGGGTTGATCTCGACCTTGTCTTGTCCGATTAACCCCCCCATGTTGACTCTTGATTTGGGCGTGAACTATAGACACTCTCGGTTATGCAGATCATACTATGGAAAAGATTTCTTGAACTACTTCTCGAACCCAACATGCCGCTTTTGTGGCATTGGTCCGTGGACAGCTATACATGGGTGGTGGAGCGTGGGCAGTCACCACCCGCGTAATTGCCATACACGGCTTAGGCTGGTTGAATTGACCTAACAAATATAAATGATTTTTGACTCCGACAAGGAATATTCCATGGAACATTCCCTTTACCATCACACCGGGGGTAGCACTAGCCCCTTGGACCTGTAGTTGGGGCTGCTCACCCTACCCCAGACCCCACAATTGGGGACCTTGGTAACTCCCTTTCCTTACAATACCTTACATGGTCCAACATGACCTTCATCCAACATGCAAGTTGGGATTCCCATCAATTGGGTAATGCACGCTTTGCTTCTCCTCATAATGGGGGCCTTACAAAATGTGCATACAATCATGAGGGGTAGACATTGATCATATACTAACAAATTATCTTTTAGTTCTAGATTGGATCTTGAAGTTAGATTTTATCCTCAAGGGAATTAAACTTCAAAGAAGGAGTTTAAAATTAAAGGAGCATAAAAGTAGTATCGCAAGATATTTCAAGATACTTCAAGATCAAGGAAACTTCCAAGATCTTCTTGGAACACTTCAAGAAAAAGTGTTGATTCAGAAATACTTACTAAATTTCTAAAGAAGTGGATTTCGATATTGAAAAGATCCTTTCAACTAAGGGATAGATTGACTAAGTCAAAGCACCAAGTTCCTAGTGTAACTTGGTATATTCACTCTTTTGACTCAAAGAAATGCACAAGAATTGCATTCCCAATAAGGAGTCAGGAAGATTGAATATGATCTGAACTTAGTCTCAAGTAAAGCATTATTTGAGTAGAAAATCATCAATAGAATATCAGTGGGTCGACACACTAACGTTGGATACCGCACTAGTACCTTGTGGATGGATTATGTTTCAGATTTTCTCTGAATCTTTTTGAGAATCTAGCTTATTTCTCTAAAAGATAGAAAAAAGTGATTTCTGTTGAAACAGATCTTTGAGAAGTTAAAGTCCTGAGTCATCTAGAATTTGACTCATAGCAAGTTTATGTATCTTCAAAGTTTGAATTGGTTGTACAGAGTTTCATTTATTTCTTTTCACTTTCCAAATCTTTTGGAATTGACTCAGGTATGGTATCTGATTCCTTTTGCAAAAGTACAGGGTTAGCTGATTGGAACTAGAAAACTAAATTAAATATCCTAGATAGATGTTTTGTACAAGAACCTTTTCAATCTTCAAAAGATGCTAAATCCAAGATTGACTTATTCATTTGAGTTTGCTTCAAGTTATAGCATATATAGAGTCCAGTATACTCTAGAATA